>JARQOD010000001.1:793405509-793477437 GCA_033576555.1 Oophaga sylvatica | reverse complement strand
GAACCGTAGATCAATTCGATTAGCCAGAGTTATTAGGTCATCGAGAGAGGTTGGAATGTCTCGACCGGCAAGTTCATCTTTAATACGGCCGGACAGACCCTCCCAGAAGACAGATATCAGGGCATCATTATCCCAGGCCAGCTCCGAGGCAAGGGTACGGAACCGTATGGCATATTGCCCCACGGTGAGACTTCCCTGACGGAGACGCAACAGAGATGATGCAGAGGAGGTCTTCCGTCCGGGTTCGTCGAATACCTTCCGGAAGGCCAAGAGAAAAGCAGGCAGGTCAGACACCAGAGGATCTTCTCTCTCCCAGAGAGGATTGAGCCAGGCCAGAGCCTCTCCGGTGAGATGGGACATAATGAAGGCAATTTTGGCCCGGTCGGAGTTAAACTGGTGAGCCAGGAGTTCGAAATGCAGGGTACACTGGTTAATGAAACCCCGAGCCAGAGTAGGATCGCCTCCAAACCGTGGAGGAGCAGAAAGTCGAGGTCCAGGAACGGAAACCACGGAATTGGTAAGCAACGGAACTGCCGGATTGCGAGTCATGGCGCCAGTGGTGGTTGCTGGTGAAGTAGTCAGGGTGTCCAGGCGGGAATTAACATTCCGCAGATGACCCAGGATGGACTCCTGTTAAGACCTCTGACGAGACAGTTCATGACACAGGTCAGAGAGCGAAGGGGTTTGGGTGCCACCGGGTTCCATGGCCCGAGCAAACTGTAACGGGTCTGGGAGGCGGAACCTCTGAGCTTTATTATACAAGGAGGCTTTCCTTGTAAAGGAGCGGATGGCGCCCGGGGAGACGGACAGGAAGTCACGGCAAGTGACAGGGACAGTCTCTGGATAGACGGGCAGGTAGTCACGGCAAGTGACCGGGGCAGTCTCTGGAAGGACAGGCAGTTAGTCACGGCAAGTGACCGGGGCAGTCTCTGGAAGGACAGGCAGGTAGTCACGGCAAGTGACCGGGGCAGTCTCTGGAAGGACAGGCAGGTAGTCACGGCAAGTGACCGGGACAGTCTCTGGATAGACGGGCAGGTAGTCACGGCAAGTGACCGGGGCAGTCTCTGGAAGGACAGGCAGTTAGTCACGGCAAGTGACCGGGGCAGTCTCTGGAAGGACAGGCAGGTAGTCACGGCAAGTGACCGGGGCAGTCTCTGGAAGGACAGGCAGGTAGTCACGGCAAGTGACCGGGGCAGTCTCTGGAAGGACAGGCAGGTAGTCACGGCAAGTGACCGGGGCAGTCTCTGGATGGACAGGTATATACGACCTGAGATGGTGGAGCCTCCTGGTAGGCTAGCAGGCAGATGACAGATGAACGCCCCCAAGTGAGCAGGCGAGAGTCTCTGGAATAGACGATGGTCACCGCATGTGACGTCCGAACCTCCGGGTAGGTCTGCAGGCAGATGGCAGATGAACACTCCCAAGTGAGCAGGCGAGAGTCTCTGGAATAGACGATGGTCACCGCATGTGACGTCCGAACCTCTGGGTAGGTCTGCAGGCAGATGGCAGATGAGCGCCCCCAAGTGAGCAGGCGAGATTCTCTGGAATAGCCGATGGTCACCACCGGTGACGGCCGAACCTTCAGGTAGGCTTGCGGACAGGTAGCAGACAGCAAACTGGCAGGAGACAGGCAGGTAACTGGTAACGGAACCTGAGGGCTGAAGCAGAGTAAACAGTGCAACAACATTGCTCGGGCACCTCCATTAAGGAGGGAGTACTTTATATAGGGTGGAGTCCTCCGGCATTGGCCGGGGACCTTTTTTGAAAGATGCGCGCGGCCCCTTTAAGAGCGGGGAAGCGCGCGGGCGCGCGCCCTAAGTCCAGCAGCAGGGAAGGAGCGCGCGACCCCAGCAGGACGGAAGGAGGACGCCGAGTGTGGGTAAGGGGGGCGACGTCCCTGCCTGGCAGAGGACGCTGGCGCAGGGGAACAGCGTCCCTGCCTGTCAGAGGGCAGGGACGCCGGCGCTACAAAAAGTTGACAAGCGATTTCTCATTTTTACAGCAAAATTTACAAAGCCATTTTTTTTAGGGACCACCTCAGATTTGAAGTCACTTTGAGGGGTCTATATGGCAGAAAATACCCAAAAGTGACACCATTCTAAAAACTGCACCCCTCAAGGTACTCAAAACCACATTCAAGAAGTTTATTAACCCTTCAGGTGCTTCACAGTAACTAAAGCAACGTGGAAGGAAAAAATGAATATTTTACTTTTAGCCACAAAAATTATCTTTTACAAACTTTTTTTTTATTTTCACAAGGGTAAAAGGAGAAAATGGACAGATAAGGTTGTTATGCAATTTCTCCTGAGTACGCCAATACACCATATGTGGGGGAAAACCACTGTTTGGGCACACGGCAGAGCTCGTAAGGGAAGGAGCGACGTTTGACTTTTTCAAACTAAAATTGGCTGGAATTTAGATTGGATGCCATGTCGTGTTTGGAGAGCCCCTGATGCGCCTAAACAGTGGAAACCCCCCACAAGTGACACCATTTTGGAAACTAGACCCCCTAAGGTACTTATCTAGATCTTTGGTGAGCACTTTGAACCCCCAAGTGCTTCACACAAGTTTATAATGCCCGGGCATGAAAATAAAAAATCCTATTTTTTTTCCCACAAAAATTATCTTTTAGTCACTAATTTTTTATTTTCCAAGGGTAACAGGAGAAATTGGACCACATAAGTTGTTGTACAATTTGTCCTGAGTACGCTGATACCCCATATGTGGGGGGAACCAGTGTTTGGGCGCACGGCAGAGCTCGGAATGGAAGGAGCACCATTTGACTTTTTCCAACCAAGATTTGGATGAGAATTGAGTTTGGGTGCCATGTTGCTTTGCAGTGCCCCGATGATGCCTAAACAGTGGAAACCCCCCACAAATGACCCCATTTGGAAACTAGACCCCTAAGGAACTTATCTAGATTTTTGATGAGCATTTGAACCCCCAAGTGCTTCACACAAGTTTATAACTAGGCCGGCATAAAATTTAAAAATCATATTTTTTCCACAAAAATTATCTTTTATCACTAATTTTTTATTTTCCAAGGGTAACAAGAATTACCAAAAGTTTTGTGCAATTTGTCCTGAGTACGCTGATACCCCATATGTGGGGGTAAACCATGTTTGGGCTGCATGGCAGAGTTTGGAATGGAAGGAGCCCTTTGACTTTTTCAACCAAATTGGCTGGAATGTTGTGTTTGCATGAGGCTCCTGATTGCCTAAACAGTGGAAACCCCCAAAATGACCCATTTGGAAACTAGACCCCTAAGGAACTTATCTAGTGTTTGTGAGCAATTTTGAACCCCCAAGGTGTTTCACACAAGTTTATAACATAGAGCCGTAAAATTAAAAATCTTTTTTTTTTTCCACAAAAATGATTTTTCGCCCCCAATTTTTATTTTCCAAGGGTAACAAAAGGACCCAAAAGTTGTTGTCCAATTTGTCCTGAGTACGCTGATACCCATATGTGGGGAAAACTGTTTGGTGCATGCGAGTTTGGAAGGGAAGGAGCGCCGTCTGACTTTTTCAACTTGCAGGAATGGCTGGAGCCATGTCGTTTGGAGAGCCCTGATTGCCCTAAACAGTGGAAACCCCAAAATGACACCATTTTGGAAACTAGACCCCTCAAGGAACTTATCTAGATGTGTGGTGAGCATTTTGAACCCCCAGGTGTTCACTAAAGTTTATAACTACAGCCGTAAAATAAAAAATCTTTTTTTTTTTTACAAAAATGATTTTTTCGCCCCCAATATTTTATTTTCACAAGGGTAAAGAGAAATTGGAACCCAAAAGTTGTTGTCCAATTTGTCCTGAGTACGCTGATACCCAATATGTGGGGAAAACTACTGTATGGGCACACGTCGGGCTCGGAAGGGAAGTAGTGACGTTTTGGATTGCAGACTTTGATGGAATGGTCTGGTGCGTCATGTCCATTTGGAGAGCCCCTGATGCACCTAAACAGTGGAAACCCCCCACAAGTGACCCCATTTTGGCAAATAGACCCCACAAGGAACTTATCTAGATGTGTGGTGAGCACTTTGAACCCCGAAGTGCTTCACAGAAGTTTATAACGCACAGCCGTAAAAATAAAAAATCTTTTTTTTTTTTTACAAAAATGATTTTTTCGCCCCCAATATTTTATTTTCACAAGGGTAAAGAGAAATTGGAACCCAAAAGTTGTTGTCCAATTTGTCCTGAGTACACTGATACCCAATATGTGGGGAAAAACTACTGTATGGGCCACGTCAGGGCTCGGAAGGGAAGTAGTGACGTTTTGGATTGCAGACTTTGATGGAATGGTCTGAGGCGTCATGTCACATTTGGAGAGCCCCTGATGCCCTAAACAGTGGAAACCCCCCACAAGTGACCCCATTTTGGCAAATAGACCCCACAAGGAACTTATCTAGATGTGTGGTGAGCACTTTGAACCCCGAAGTGCTTCACAGAAGTTTATAACGCACAGCCGTAAAAATAAAAAATCCTTTTTTTTTTTTTTTCAAAAATGATTTTTTCGCCCCCAATATTTTATTTTCACAAGGGTAAAGAGAAATTGGACCCAAAAGTTGTTGTCCAATTTGTCCTGAGTACCTGATACCCAATATGTGGGGAAAAACTACTGTATGGGCAGCACGTCGGGGCTCGGAAGGGAAGTAGTGACGTTTTGGATTGCAGACTTTGATGGAATGGTCTGGGGCGTCATGTCACATTTGGAGAGCCCCTGATGCGCCTAAACAGTGGAAACCCCCCACAAGTGACCCCATTTTGGAAATAGACCCCACAAGGAACTTATCTAGATGTGTGGTGAGCACTTTGAACCCCGAAGTGCTTCACAGAAGTTTATAACGCACAGCCGTAAAAATAAAAAATCTTTTTTTTTTTTTCAAAAAAATGATTTTTTCGCCCCAATATTTTATTTTACAAGGGTAACAGGAGAAATTGGACCCCAAAAGTTGTTGTCCAATTTGTCCTGAGTACGCTGATACCCAATATGTGGGAGAAAACTACTGTATGGGTACACGTTGGGGCTCGGAAGGGAAGTAGTGACGTTTTGGATTGCAGACTTTGATGGAATGGTCTGGGGGCGTCATGTCGCATTTGGAGAGCCCCTGATGCGCCTAAACAGTGGAAATCCCCAACAAGTGACCCCATTTTGGAAAATAGACCCCACAAGGAACTTATCTAGGTGTGTGGTGAGCGCTATGAAGCCCCAAGTGCTTCACAGAAGTTTATAATGTACAGCCGTAAAAACAAAAAATAATTTTTTTTGTACAAAAATGATATTTTCGCCCCCAGTTTTTTATTTTCCCAAGGGTAACAGAAGAAATAGGACAAATTGCACAATAACTCTTGGGGTCCAGAGTACGCTGATACCCCATATGTGGGGATAAACTACTGTTTGGACGCATGGCAGAGCTCAGAAGTGAAGGAGCACCGTTTGACTTTTTCAATGCAGAATTGGCTGGAATTGAGATCAGACGCCATGTCACATTTGGAGAGCCCCTGATGTGCCTAAACAGCGGAAACCCCCCAATTCTAACTCCAACCCTAACCCCAACACACCCCTAACCCTAGTCCCAACCCTAACCACAAACCTAACCCTAACACACCCCTAATCCCAACCCTAACCCTAATCCTAACTTTAGCGCCAACCCTAACCCTAACTTTAGCCGCAACCCTAACCCTAACCCTAATGGGAAAATGGAAATAAATACATTTTTTTAATTTTATTATTTTTCCCTAACTAAGGGGGTGATAAAGGGGGTTTGATTTACTATTTATAGCGGGTTTTTGTGATTGGCAGCTGTCACGCTAAAAGACGCTTTTATGTTCAATAGTTTTTTATTGAAAATTTTTTGGTTGTTGCATATACAAGAAAGCATTTAACTAGGCCTGCAGTAGACCATACGTTGTAAAACAGTAATATTAATCAAAACAAGACATGGACTAACTAGGTATACAGACAATAAACATGAGGGAAGGATTTGGTAATAGGAAGGAAGGGGAGGTAATATCGATGAAAAGGACCTTTTCTTGCGTTTCGTTCAGAGACCATTTAAGGGTGACCTGTTGAGACTGAATGTAATGAGTCTTTGCAATATTTGGACCATGGGGCCCATGTGCGGTTGCAGAGTGTTACGCAATTATTGCGGATAGCATATAAAAATTCCAGTGCGTGATGTTCTTTAAGTCGAGAGGTCAGTTCAAGCATTGATGGGGTGGAAGCAGTTTTCCAGCGTTGGGCTAACATTACTTTAGCAACCATAAGAGTATGTGCCACAAACCTGCGGAATTCTAGAGGTACCGTGTCAATCTCCAGCAGGCATAATGCTATGTGTGGAGATCTCTGTATTCTCAAAGATGTCACCAAATCTAGTAAGTTGAAGACCTCTCCCCAGAAGCACAAAACCCTAGGGCAGCTCCAAAATATGTGGAATAAGGAGCCCGTCTCTCCACAGTTCCTCCAACAACAATCAGAGGCTCCGGGAAACAATCTGGCCAGCCTCTCAGGAGTGTAATACCAGCGTGACATGCACTTCATATGCGACTCTTGAAGCGTCATGGAGAGCGATGCTTTTTTAGCCCATTTAAACGCAAGTTCCCACTGAGTCTCAGAATACGGTCTTCCTAAGTCAATTTCCCAGCTGAGGATGTGGGCTCTTTTAGTAAAGTGAATGGAGTCGTTAAATATTGCTATTAAGTGTTTAGTCGTAGCAAAGTGAGGTTGGGGGTTAGTGCCCAAGATAAGGTTCCAGAGGGTCAGAGGAATCCGCGTATCAAGCTTATTGCCAGAGGAAATATAGGATCTAGCCCTTCGTATATGGAATGCGGTTAGTTGTGGAATGTGGCTTGTAAATTGCATTGTGGCTACATCTCCCCAAGTTTGCAGGCCAAGTTCCCCCCAGTTCCGGGTGTCTAAGTCTGGTATACACTGATGGAGAAGTGCGATCGGTAATGCTGCCGCAGAGACCTGTGTATCATATCTCAACTTGGATGTTAATAAGACCCAACTACGTAGAGACGCTTTCACTACATGTGAAGCCGGTGGAGGAAGAGTTTTATCTACAATGTAAACTAACAAATGCAAGGTTAGTGGTCTTGAATGATTTAAGGCTAATTCTATGGTCGGCCAAGAGGAGTGCATAGATTGCATCCACCAGTGTCTAGTTTGACGTATAATCGTGGCGTGGTAATATGCGTGTAGGTTGGGGACGCCCGCCCCTCCATGGTAACAAGACATTCTTAAGACAGAGGAGGCCACCCTGGGTTTCTTCCCAGCCCAAATAAACCCCAACATTTGTGATGAAAGCCTTGTTATATATTTCTTTGGTATCGGGAGATTAAGCGTTCTATATATATATAAGATTTTAGGTAAGATCATCATCTTATATGATACGATCCGACCCATCCATGATATGTCTGTTTTTGAGAATGTGTCTAGTGTCTCCTGGATATCCTGTATTAGGCCGTTCATATTTTGTAACACTGTCTTGTGAAATGGTAAGGTAAGCTTAATGCCTAGGTACGTTACCGTAGTATCCTGCCATTTGAAGGGGAACTCAGCAAGCATCGCAGCCTTAAGATGGGGATCAATGTGTAATCCCATGAGGTGTGATTTGGTGTAGTTGAGTTTGTAGTGAGATATCCGCCCAAATTCGTCTAGGGCATTACAGGCTGATCGTAGGGAAGTTAGCGGGTCGGTTAATAGGAGGACAATATCATCTGCATACAGACTTATCTTGTGTTGTCTACCAGAAATTGGGATACCTCTAATAGTCTGATCCAATCTGACTCTCTCCGCCAATGGTTCCATGATGAGAACAAAGAGGAGGGGAGACAGGGGACAACCCTGACGGGTGCCGTTCGTGATGTAGAATGGTTGCGATAAAGTGCCGTTAATAAGTACCCTAGCGGATGGGCAGGAATATAAAGCTTCAATGTAGTGTAAAAAGTCGTTCTCGAATCCAAACCTGCGCAAAGTGTGGAACATAAATCACCAGTGAATTCGGTCGAACGCCTTCTCCGCATCCAACGAGAGAAGCAAAGAAGGCGCCCGACCCCTCGAAGCAAACTGAAGCAAGTTGAGGACACGTCGTGTTGCATCAGATGTTTGGCGTCCCGCCACAAATCCTGTCTGATCAGTATGGATCAGCAGTGGTAAAATGTTAGATAGCCTGATGGCTAGTATTTTAGCGTATATCTTAGTATCTGAATTCAGTAGCGATATGGGTCTAAAGTTTCCAGGTTCGTTAGGGGGTTTCCCCGGTTTAGGAATCGCAGTTACCGTCGCTTCTAAGAACTCAGGCGGGAAAGAAGCGCATTCACGAGCTGAGTTTAGCATGTTAGTCAAATGCGGCGCAAGTAATTCAGAGAAGGTTCGGAGATATTCATTTGAGTACCCGTCAGGGCCAGGTGATTTGCCCAGTTTAGACATATTGACGGATTGCAAGGTTTCTGTCACCGAGATTGGGGCATTTAGCATAGAGGCCGATGAAGGGGATAGTTTCGGGAGGTCAATTTGAGATAAAAAAGAGTTAATGGCTAGGTCTGTAGGTTGTATAACTCCCGGGGAATCTTTGAGATTGTATAACTGTTCGTAATATTTGCGGAACGACTCCGCTATTTCCATAGGGTGTGTGATTGACGAGTGAGGGCATTGGGAGTTTTTTAGTGAGAACACCGTACTACGGATCCGCCTTTGCTTTAGTTTAGATGCCATATATCGAGAGGTTTTATTAATTGACCCGTAGTGGGTTGCACGCATGGTGCATATATATTTATCGTGTTGGCTAAACAGGTGAAGCTGTAAATTATGTCGATGGGTCATCAGACTTCGATGATTATTCAAAGTTGGTTGTGAAGTGACTTCATTCTCAGCTAATTGGACTTTCAGCAATAAACTATCCAGCTGACTCGTCAATGCTTTTTTCCTCTGAGCTCCCATTTGGATGAGGTGTCCCCGCATGACAGCCTTGTGAGCTAACCATAATATCGAGGGAGTAACGTCAGGAGTAGCATTAATACTAAAGTAGTCTACTATATGCTGTCGTATACGTGTCGCATATGAAGAATCGGTGTACAGTGCCAGGTTATTTCGCCATTGCCTCGCCGTTGATGCATAGGCTCGCGGAGACCACTCCAACGTAATCGGCGCATGGTCCAACCACGCGGCCGTCCCCACCGTAGCAGATTTAGCATCTGGCAATGCCCACCGATCCACAACAAACATGTCAATGCGTGAAAAGGTGCGATGTCGAGCTGAGTAGAAGGAGTAAGCCCTAGAGCTAGAATTAAGGCATCTGTATGTATCGTATAGGGAGTGTGATCTTAACCATTGTTGGAGGCAAGGGACATGCCGGGATCTAGGGTTGGAAGAATCTAACGACCCATCAACTATCATGTTGAAGTCCCCTCCCATAAGCAGACTTCCCTTCGCCATTACTCGGACTCTACGCATTACCCTGTTTAGGAAACGAATTTGTCGTAAATTCGGTGCGTATATATTAACCACAGTGACCATTTTGTTCTGTAGCAGTCCCACCAGTATTATAAAACGACCTGCAGGGTCAATGTAGGAAGATTCGCATTGAAATGACACGTCAGTGGAGAACAAAATAGCAACGCTGCTTTTTTTTCCTGAGGGCTAGGAAATCTGCGTGAATTTAACGTGCTAAAGAGGGGCATTTTAGTACGAGAGAATGAGTTTCTGCAGAAAAGTATATCTGCTTTAAGTCTGCCTGCTCTCTCATAGATAAGAGCGCTTATAAGGGAGTTCAGTCCCCTAACGTTGAGGGATACCAAATTAAGCGACATATGAGATATCATAATTTGCTTACCACACTTCAAGGCTGAACCTGGGAGTAGATGAAATTTGGATAATGCGGTCTCAAGGCGAATATGCTGGGTAATTCCATTTCGGCAGCGCAAGAGGGGTTTGGGATGTGAGTAGATCTTTGGGTAATAATAGGGATAGAAACATAAGGAGAGGGACACAACGAGAAAAGGCATAACAATAGCAGTGTAATGAGTTACAAACACAAACCAGGGAGGAGTCCCGAGGAGATCATTTGCATATTCCCAGTGCCTCTGGGATAAGTGAAGAGTCTCCGCGAGCTCAGGAACACTGGATTTTGGCTGTTGCAGCTGAAGGAGGACATCAGTAAACCAGGGGAGGAGTCCCGAGGAGATCATTTGCATATTCCCAGTGCCTTCTGGGATAAGTGAAGAGTCTCGCGAGCTCAAGGAACACTGGATTTTGGCTGTTGCAGCTGAAAGGAGGACATCAGTAAACCAGGGGAGGAGTCCCGAGGAGATCATTTGCATATTCCCAGTGCCTTCTGGGATAAGTGAAGAGTCTCCGTGAGCTCAAGGAACACTGGATTTTGGCTGTTGCAGCTGAAAGGAGGACATCAGTAAACCAGGGGAGAGTCCCGAGGAGATCATTTGCATATTCTCAGTGCCTTCTGGGATAAGTGAAGAGTCTCCGCGAGCTCAAGGAACACTGGATTTTGGCTGTTGCAGCTGAAAGGAGGACATCAGTAAACCAGGGGAGGAGTCCCGAGGAGATCATTTGCATATTCCCAGTGCCTTCTGGGATAAGTGAAGAGTCTCCGCGAGCTCAAGGAACACTGGATTTTGGCTGTTGCAGCTGAAAGGAGGACATCAGTAAACCAGGGGAGGAGTCCCGAGGAGATCATTTGCATATTCCCAGTGCCTTCTGGGATAAGTGAAGAGTCTCCGCGAGCTCAAGGAACACTGGATTTTGGCTGTTGCAGCTGAAAGGAGGACATCAGTAAACCAGGGGAGGAGTCCTGAGGAGATCATTTGCATATTCCCAGTGCCTTCTGGGATAAGTGAAGAGTCTCCGCGAGCTCAAGGAACACTGGATTTTGGCTGTTGCAGCTGAAAGGAGGACATCAGTAAACCAGGGGAGGAGTCCCGAGGAGATCATTTGCATATTCCCAGTGCCTTCTGGGATAAGTGAAGAGTCTCCGCGAGCTCAAGGAACACTGGATTTTGGCTGTTGCAGCTGAAAGGAGGACATCAGTAAACCAGGGGAGGAGTCCCGAGGAGATCATTTGCATATTCCCAGTGCCTTCTGGGATAAGTGAAGAGTCTCCGCGAGCTCAAGGAACACTGGATTTTGGCTGTTGCAGCTGAAAGGAGGACATCAGTAAACCAGGGGAGGAGTCCCGAGGAGATCATTTGCATATTCCCAGTGCCTTCTGGGATAAGTGAAGAGTCTCCGCGAGCTCAAGGAACACTGGATTTTGGCTGTTGCAGCTGAAAGGAGGAATCAGTAAACCAGGGGAGGAGTCCGAGGAGATCATTTGCATATTCTCAGTGCCTTCTGGGATAAGTGAAGAGTCTCCGCGAGCTCAAGGAACACTGGATTTTGGCTGTTGCAGCTGAAAGGAGGACATCAGTAAACCAGGGGAGGAGTCCCGAGGAGATCATTTGCATATTCCCAGTGCCTTCTGGGATAAGTGAAGAGTCTCCGCGAGCTCAAGGAACACTGGATTTTGGCTGTTGCAGCTGAAAGGAGGACATCAGTAAACAGGGGAGGAGTCCCGAGGAGATCATTTGCATATTCCCAGTGCCTTCTGGGATAAGTGAAGAGTCTCGCGAGCTCAAGGAACACTGGATTTTGGCTGTTGCAGCTGAAAGGAGGACATCAGTAAACCAGGGGAGGAGTCCCGAGGAGATCATTTGCATATTCCCAGTGCCTTCTGGGATAAGTGAAGAGTCTCCGCGAGCTCAAGGAACACTGGATTTTGGCTGTTGCAGCTGAAAGGAGGACATCAGTAAACCAGGGGAGGAGTCCCGAGGAGATCATTTGCATATTCCCAGTGCCTTCTGGGATAAGTGAAGAGTCTCCGCGAGCTCAAGGAACACGCGAGTTTTGGCTTATATTTCACCGCTTGATTATCTCTTGAACGATAAGAACATGGAAGAGGCCAGGAGCCATGTGGTGAGCTGCATTTCTTGCTACATGTTCATAGACTTACCAGTGGAAAAGCCAAATTTCACATGCCAGAAATGCAAGCTTGTGTCCCTGTTGGAGGAAAAGTTGCAAAATCTGGAAGAGAGGTTATCTACATTGAAGACCATTAAGGAAGGTGAAGAGTTCTTAGACAGAGCAGAATTATCTCTTCATGGTACAGAAAGAGAAGAAATTCGAAGTGCAACTGAAGAAACAGAGGAATGGAAGCATGTGACCCAGAGAAGCAGGAGGATCAGGAGGCAGTCAGCACCAATTCTGCTCAGAAACCAGTACCAGGCTCTTACACAGGAGAACGATGAAGAAATACATCAGGATAAGACTTTGCCCACAAAGAGTAACCTTGTACGCCCTCAGAGTCCTCCTGAATGGAGAAAGAAAAATGTTGTGAAGAAGAAACGGAGAGTTGTTGTCATGGGGGATTCCCTGTTGAGAGGAACAGAGGCCGCTATCTGCAGACCAGATATAGCCTCAAGAGAAATGTGCTGTCTTCCAGGTGCAAAAATTAAAGATGTGTCTGACAGGATATCAGGACTCTTCAGACCTAAAGATGACTACCCATTCCTGCTAATACATGTGGGGACAAATGACACCACAAGAAGTGACCTGGAAACCATCTGCAGTGACTTTGAAAACTTAGGTAAGAAAGTGAAAGAACTGGGAGCGCAGGTGGTCTTCTCTTCCATCCTCCCAGTGGATGGCCATGGAACAAGGAGGTGGAACAAGATTCTGCAGGTGAACAACTGGCTACGTCGATGGTGCCGTCAGCAAGGATTTGGATTTCTGGATCACGGAGTGAATTACCTGTACGATGGACTACTTGCTAGAGATGGGGTGCACCTTACGAAGACTGGAAAACATGTATTTGGAAGTCGCCTTGCTACACTCATCAGGAGAGCTTTAAACTAGAACAATGTGGGAAGGGAAGCAAAACGCCATCAAAAGCCATACACCTGACAAATGCTATTGAGAACTCTGCTATTAGAAGTGAAGGGGAAGAACAAAGACAAAAAAATCTACATAATAAAAATATTGAAGAAAGAGAAACCAATCACAAACTAAAGTGTTTCTATACGAATGCACAAAGCATGGGCAACAAACAAGGAGAACTGGAGCTACTAACGCAGGAGAAGAAATATGATGTCATTGGAATCACTGAAACTTGGTGGGACGATACACATGATTGGAATACAAGGCTAGAAGGTTACAACTTATTTGCAAGAAACAGACTTGATAAACGAGGAGGAGGTGTTGCATTGTATGTTAGATAAGCGTATATCTGCACAGAGATTGAAGCTTCAGAGACTGGGAGTTCTGTGGAAACTGTTTGGGTAAGAATACAAGGACAGAACAATGGAAAGGACACCATTGTAGGCATTTACTACAGGCCGCCTGTGCAAGCTGAAGATATGGATGAACTCTTTATGCATCAAATGGCCAAGTTCTCCAAAAAATATGACATAGTGGTCATGGGAGATTTCAACTATCCAGACATTTGTTGGGAATCTCTCTCAGGCAAAACTAACAGGTCCAGGAAATTCTTATCCTCTCTTGCTGACAACTTTATCTTCCAAAAGGTAATGGAGAAAACAAGGGGATCTGCTACCTTGGATCTAATCCTCATAAACAGGGAGGAAATGGTGGAGGAGGTAAGAGTGGCTGGGACCCTAGGAGGTAGTGACCATGCTATTTTAGAATTTTGGATAACAAGAGGAGGAAGACCTGTGAAGACTCAGACATCAAGGTTAGATTTCAGAAAGGCAGATTTTAAGGAACTCAGAAAGAGAATTGGAGGGATCCAATGGCTGGATATCCTTAAGGACAAAAATGTCCAGGAAGGATGGAAAATCTTGAAAAATGAGATTCTCAAAGCACAATCGTTAACAATTCCGAAAAGAGGGAAGAATGGGAAGCATTTAAGGAAACCAGGATGGATGAACATAGAACTTAAACACATGCTAAAAAGGAAGAAAGAAATGTTTATCAAATGGAAAGAGGGAGGCATATCTAAAGAAGAATATAATGCCGTCTGCAGAACCTGCAGGGCACATATCAGATTATCTAAAGCTGACAATGAATTAAGGCTTGCAAGTGACGTCAAAAGCAACAAAAAAGGATTTTGGGGATACGTCAAAAGTAAAAGAAAAGTCAAAGATGCTATAGGATTTTTACAGGATGAAAATGATGAAATGGTAAGTCAGGATGTTGAGAAGGCTGAACTTTTAAATTCCTATTTTGCATCTGTTTTCTCTCAGAAAGGAAATGTAACATCAACTGATCTTCACTGTCCTATTAAAGGAATAGAAGAATCCAGGATATCTATAAACAGAAAGACAGTGAGGAAACACTTAGCTAACCTAAATGAATTCAAGTCTCCAGGTCCAGATGAATTACACCCCAGGGTACTGAAGGAGATAGCAGAAGAAATTCTTGAACCACTGTCCATAATCTTTGAAAATTCTTGGAGAACAGGAGAAGTCCCAGAAGACTGGAGAAGAGCAAATGTTGTTCCTATCTTCAAAAAGGGGAAGAAGGTGGACCCAGGGAACTACAGGCCGGTGAGTCTGACTTCTATACCAGGAAAGATCTTTGAACAAATTATTAAAGAACATGTATGCAAGTACCTGGATATGAATGAAGTGATTAAACAGAGTCAGCATGGGTTTGTAACTAATAAGTCATGTCAGACTAACTTAATTTCCTTCTATGACAGAATCACTGACTGGGTGGATCAGGGAAATGCTGTAGATATAGTATATCTTGACTTCAGCAAAGCATTTGACAAAGTATCTCACACAATCCTTATTGAAAAAATGACTAAGTATGGAATGGACAAGGCAACTGTTAGGTGGATTCATAACTGGCTTAGTGATCGGACCCAAAGAGTGGTTGTAAATGGCTGCACATCCAGTTGGAAGAATGTCTCAAGTGGGGTACCACAAGGCTCTGTTTTGGGCCCTGTATTGTTCAACATCTTTATCAATGATTTAGATGAAGGAATTGAGGGTAAACTGATCAAATTTGCTGATGACACAAAGCTAGGAGGGGTAGCTAATACTAGAGAAGAGAGAGAGAGGATTCAAAAAGATATACATAAACTGGAGCAGTGGGCAGCAACTAACAGAATGCATTTTAACAGGGAAAAATGCAAAGTACTACATCTGGGCAATAAAAATGAAAAAAGCATATACAAAATGGGAGGAATAGGGCTAAGTAACAGCACATGTGAAAAAGACTTGGGTATACTAATTGATCACAGACTTAACATGAGTCAACAGTGTGATGCAGCAGCAAAAAAGGCAAATGCAATTCTAGGATGTATCAACAGAAGCATACAGTCTAGATCACGTGAGGTCATTATTGCCCTCTACTCCTCTTTGGTCAGACCTCATCTGGAATACTGTGTCCAGTTTTGGGCACCACATTTTAAAAAAGACATCAACAAACTGGAGCAAGTTCAGAGAAGAGCCACCAGAATGGTGACCGGTCTGCAAACCATGTCCTATGAGGAACGGTTGCAGGATTTGGGAATGTTTAGCTTGCAAAAAAGAAGACTGAGAGGAGACTTAATAGCTGTCTACAAATATCTCAAGGGCTGTCACATTGTAGAAGGATCATCTTTATTCTCATTTGTGCAAGGAAAGACTAGAAGCAATGGGATGAAACTGAATGGGAGGAGACACAGATTAGATATTAGAAAAAACTTTTTGACAGTTAGGGTGATCAATGAGTGGAACAGGCTGCCACGAGAGGTGGTAAATTCTCCTTCAATGGAAGTCTTCAAACAGAGGCTGGATAGACATCTGTCTGGGATGATTTAGAGAATCCTGCTTTGAGCAGGGAGTTGGACCAGATGACCCAGGAGGTCCCTTCCAACTCTACCATTCTATGATTCTATGATTCTATGAGTTGGAACATAAAGGATCAATCGAAGGTACATATCGATACTCAAATATGCTCCTCGACCGAAAATCTCCAGGGGGAAGGAGTTCAAATGGCCATCTAATAAGGCCTCAAAAACTAGTAGGCTAGCCCGTATTAACGGAACGGTCCCAAGTAACTAGCCGCTGTAGAGTGAACTGCGTCAATTTTTAGCTCGACCGGATCAACGTGGAGAGCTCTGGGTTTGCCAATCATGCGTCGGTTTAGAAGGTTTCTGGATCGCAGTCTGTAGTTGCAGGTCAATCTTCACACCCCAACTTTTTGCCAAGTCGCATCCTTCCTTCAGTGAGTGAATGATATGTAGGGTATCTTCATGTCGCACCAAAAGTTTCAGTGGAAAACCCCATTTGTACTGTATAGAAGCTGCTCTGAGAGCGGAGGTCAGGGGCTGGAGGTTTCTTCGTGCTTGCAAGGTGGCTTGAGATAAATCAGTATATAGCTGTAATCCCAAGTATGGCGTAGGGAATTCCTTCATTTTCCTGGCTGCAAGTAATATTCGTTCTTTAATATGGAAAAAATGTACTTTGAGCAATACATCCCTCGGCACATTTGGCGGCAAAAATTTGGCTCTAGGAAGCCTATGTATTCGATCGATAATAAGATCGCGGTCGGTGGCTTCTGGGACAAAAATGCGGAACAAATCTACCACATAGTCTTGAAGGTCTGATGAGAGAACCGACTCTGGCACACCTCTTATTTTAATATTATTTCTGCGATGTCTATCTTCGATATCCGCCATCTTGGATTTTAGATATTGCACTTCGTCATGTAATGCATAGTGGGAGTCTATGAGGGCGTTATGCGATCCTATTACCTCCTCCATTTTATGTTCTACTGTGTTAACCCTGTATGACACATTGTCCACAGATGCTTCCACTGCAGCCTGTAATTTATCCAGTTTACCTTGTATTGAACCGCTCAAGGCAATGATTAGCTCCTTTATATATGCTTCTGAGGCTGGCTGATTAGAAGCTGGAGCAGAGAATGCAGCAATAAGTTCTGATTGTGACTCACCCACAGGGGCCTCCGTGCGTGATTTTTGCTTCTGAGGGCTGGAGGAAGGAGAGGAATCAGTCGTTATGTCTGAGGCGTCTTGCGTCGCCATTTCTTCTTCCTGTTCAGTTGCAACTGTGAGCTTTTGCACCCGCGATCGGTGTTGGGATGAACGTAGAGATTGGCCGGAGTGGTCGGGTGTTACCGGCGGTGAGTGTGGTGGTCTCAGCGTTGAGGAGCTGTGTCGCAGGGCTGCAATGCGGCCACGGGTAATGGCAGCTGCTGGTGTCGTCTTGGGTGCAGATTTCCCGCGTCCCGGCGCCATGTTAGATCCTCCGTCACTAGGCCCAGCAGGATAGAAGTCCGTGAGGCGCTTCAGCTGGCTGCCCGATCCTTTCCTTTTGGACATCTGGGTAATCCTTGTTCTCCCCTTCGTCACAAGGGACCGGCTAGTCGTGCTTAGTGAAGCTGAAAATAGTCAGCTATGAGGCCGGGAACAGAGCGCTCAGATTAGCACGTCTTGCTCTGTAGGCGGTAGCCACGCCCCCCCCTAAAAGACGCTTTTTATTGCAAAAATAGTTTTTTGCATCGCCACATTTTGAGAGCTATAATTTTTGCATATTTTGGCCCACAGAGTCATGTGAGGTCTTATTTTTTGCGGTACGAGTTGACGTTTTTATTTGTACCATTTTTGAGCAGGTGACATTTTTTGATCGCTTTTTATTTCGATTTTTGGGAGGTTAGAATTAACAAAAATCAGCAATTCATGAATTTCTTTTGGGGGAGGCGTTTTTATTGTTCCGCGTGTGGTAAAATTGATAAAGCAGTTTTATTCTTCGGGTCAGTACGATTATGGCGATACCTCATTTATATCATTTTTTTATGTTTTGGCGCTTTTATAGAATAAAAACAATTTTATATAAAAAATAATTATTTTTGCATCGCTTTATTCTGCGAGCTATAACTTTTTTATTTTTTCGCTGATGATGCTGTATGGCGGCTCGTTTTTTGCAGGACAAGATGACGTTTTCAGCGGTACCATGTTTATTTATATCGGTCTTTTTGATCGCGCGTTATTCCACTTTTTGTTCGGCGGTATGATGATAAAGCATTGATTTTTTGCTTCGTTTTTTTTTTTTTTAAGGGGTTCACTAAAGGGGTTAACTAGTGGGACAGTTTTATAGGGGGGGTCATTACGGACGCGGCGATACCAAATATGTGTACTTTTATTGTTTTGTTTTTTTTATTTACAGGAAGAAATGAATTTATTGGGGAATTTTTTTTTTTTTTTTATTTATTTTGGATTTTTTTTTATAACATGTTTATTTTTATTTTTTTTACTTTTTTACTTTGTCCCAGGGTGGGACATCACTGTATTTTATCAAATCGCTGGTGTGACAGTGTGCACAGCACAGCACACTGTCACACCAGCGATCGCTCAGGCAGTGCAGCAGGCTTCTCAGTGCACTGAGGAAGCCGCCTCCCTCCAGGACCCCGGCGCCATCTTGGATCCGGGTCCTGGGAGGGAGGAAGCCCTCAGAACAGCGCGATCACATCGCGCTGGTCTGAGGGTCTCAGGGGGGCGCGCAGGGAGCCCCCACCCTGCGCGATCCTCCCCTGTGCCCCCAGTACACCGCGATCATGTTTGATCGCGGTGTGCTAGGGGTTAATGTGCCGGGAGCGGTCCGTGACCGCTCCTGACACACAGTCACGGGTGTCAGCTGTGATAATCAGCTGACACCCGGCGGCGATTAGCTGCGCTCCCTCAGGAGCACAGCTGATCGCCTATGACGTACTATCCCGTCCATGGGCAGAATGGCACGGGTTTTATGGATGGGATAGTACGTCTAATGTCAGAGAGGGGTTAAAACCAATGGCAGGCAAACCAAAACACATAGAAACACAAAGAAAACACATAGAAAACACTTCAAAGGTGTCCAAAAGCTGACAAATTGCTCACAAGCCACAACTAACACATGGAAAAGTGACAAGTACATATAGTCATGCGAAAAGAAAAGAGGTGGAGGAGTAAAAGGAGGGGGAGACAAAGATATAGGCATGTCATGCCCTTCTAAAACCAAAAAAGTGCCAAGCCGACACGGCCAGTCCGTTCCTGCCCGTGCGACCTGCGTGTCGCCGGGTTTGTGCCAGAGCTGCGGTGGACCCTGACGGCCAGCCCCCCTCTCCCAATACTGGTGCCTGTCCGCTGGTGGGTCGAGCGAGCCTCCCTGCGGTGGAGGCAGGTCTAATCATTTTTATTTAAATTGTCTCTCTAATTTGAATGAGTACACTTTAAATCCTTTTACAAGGATCTATTGGAGGGCAAGTCTCATGCCAGCAGCTGCGGTAATGCCAGGTCCAGTAGCGTCCAGTAAAGCTGCTGCAGTTAAAAAGCTGTTATAAGGATTGAGCTTGGCAGTCCACCGCAAGGCGTCCTACCGCCACTCATAGCCCCATGTGCCCTGGGGTGCCTCTCCGATGCTCTTCACTGATTTTCCCGGGGGACCGAAGCATTTCCTTTAAAAAAATTAAGTGTCCAAAATAAAGGTGGTGTAGCTTGCTTAACAGCTGTGTTAATCCGCTGACTAGCAGACACTGCTACTGGGCCCAAAATTATACATCTATTTTCACGCAAATTGATTTTAAAAAAACTACACAGCAAAAACCGATCTGATTTGGAATCATGGAGCCCTGCTGAGAAGGAGGCCATCAGGACATTGGAAGGACTATTAGAGGAACAATCTATGCCGAATCAAGGTGGGTTTCCTACTTCATTGGTTCCTAGATCAACGAGGTTTCCCCCCTTGTCAATTTGTCCAGCTGTGGACATATTTACAAGATTGGTGTCAGAGGATTTAAAAAAACTCTCTACACATTGCCATTTTGATAATCTTACGCAGAAAGAGAGGAGAGGCATTCAGGAATTGAAATCATGGGATGATGTGGTAATTAAGTCCGCAGACAAGGGGGGAAACATTGTGATAAGGCCTATTGTAAAATACGAACGTGAAGTATTTAGGCAATTACGGGACCTACAAATATATGAGAAATTAGGTTCCAATCCGATGGCCTCCTTCTCAGCACGGCTCCAGAGGATTCTTTCAATGGCCCTGGATATGGGGATTATCAATAAAAAAATCTTTGAGGGGCTAATGGTAAGTTTCCCTAAAATACCAACGTTCTATCTACTCCCGAAAGTACACAAAGATGCTGTTAACCCCCCAGGACGTCCAATTGTGTCTGGAATCGGGGGTCTTTGTGACCCGATATGTAAATTTGTGGACTTCTACCTTAAGACTCTGGTAGAGACGTTACCGTCATACGTTAAGGACACTATGGACGTCCTGAGGAGGGTTGACGGTGTCTTTGTGGAGGCCGGAACCATTTTGGTGACGGCAGATGTAGAAAGCCTCTACACGTGTATAAATCATGACGATGGCCTACGGGCGGTACGTTTTTTTCTTGAGGCCTCCGACCTGGACGGCCCCTTATGTGAATTTATCCTCGAGCTGCTGCAGTTTGCCTTGACACATAATTTTTTCATTTTCAAACAGCAATTCTATCTTCAGAAGCGTGGCACAGCCATGGGTGCGGCCTGCGCGCCCGCCTACGCCAACCTTTTTCTAGGTTACTGGGAGAGGTTGGTGTTTGGTGAGGCGGGGGCCGGGGCCGCTGACCATGTGCTGTGCTGGCTGCGTTATATAGATGATGTTTTGTTGCTGTGGCGTGGGACAGTGCAGCAGCTGGAGGAGTTTATGGCTGTGTTAAATGCCAATGCATTTAATATTAAGCTGACCTACAGATACGATCAGAGAAAGATGGATTTCCTGGACATCAACCTGGAGGTGGGACAAGACTTGTCCATCCAGACTGATGTTTTTCGTAAGACAACGTCAGTAAATGCATTTTTACATGCAGAATCAGCACACAGCCATAACACAATCGGGGCCGTCCCGGTCGGACAGTTCTTGAGAGTACGTCAGATCTGTTCTACTGATCCAAGATTTGAGACACAAGCACGTGATCTTAGAGAACGATTTAGACAACGGGGTTACAGCAAAAGGAGCATTAAAAAGGGTTACAACAGAGCAAAGGGAACTTCCCGTGATCATTTGCTCTATCAAACGGGTAATCAGACAAAGGATGAGAACAATATTCGTTTCATTTCGGTTTTTAACCATGAGTGGGAGAATATGAGAAAAATACTTGCCAAACATTGGTCTGTGTTGATGACTGAGCCCTCCCTGGGATCCGCTTTTACGGATCAACCCCTCATGACCCCAAGGAGGTCCAGAAATTTAAAAGACATGCTTGTTCAAAGTCATTATGTAGCACCCAGTAAAAATCCGTTTGGAAGCACAAGACGTAATATTGGTTGCTTTAATTGTGGACATTGCGTTGCTTGTGCCAATATTCTTCGCAGTTTTTCATTTTGCTCAAGTGATGGTAATAAAAATTATGAGATTAGAGAATATATCTCATGTAGCACAAGCAACGTTATTTACTATGCAACGTGCAGTTGCCCTCTAATTTACATTGGCTTGACATCACGTGAATTAAGAATACGAGTGCGTGAACACGTACGCGATATTCGCGCAGCTAGTACAATAGAAGATGTGTCCAGTCTTAAAACGATTCCTAGACATTTTAGGATGATGCACAATTGTGACCCCTCAATGTTCCAAGTGAGAGGAATAGAAATTGTGCACCCAGGCATTAGGGGAGGCAATATTAAAAAACTGCTTGCACAGCGTGAATTAAAATGGATAGTTACATTGGACACAGTTAAACCTGCTGGCTTGAATGAAGCTCTTAATTTTGCCCCCTTCTTATGAGAAAATTGGAGGGTGTGATTTATCAATTCTGGATAATGATGTTTTGACCTCCTGCTTAGAAAGGCTGCGTTCCATTTTCCTTTATTCTCTCCTGTTGTATTTGCATTATTTTTATCTGTGTGTTGTTGTATATAATTTTTAACCTCTTTATTTCTTAATTTTTTGTGTTTAGTTATTCATTTGCAATTCTATGGGCTGAGGGACCTTGGGATGATATTTTCAATAATTCTGGCTCCGGTTACATGACAGCTAAAAATCTGACGATATGAGATGAAACCAATGAATTGGGACTGGATTGAGTATGTCATGGAGGACCCACACCATGAAGATACTAATGATATTAAAATTTACTGTGGATTATTGAATTTATGAATGTCACTTATTATGATGTATGTACTGCGGTGCGCATGCACGGGACAGTGACTTGCGGCCGCCCCGCGGTATCCGGCAGAGTCCTGGGGTCCGCACGCCGGATGCTCTGATTGAGCGTCTGTTGTGGATCTGGCTGGACACGTCCGGGTCACGTGGGTTGGAGCGGTGACGGTGCGCGCATGCGCCGTGCAAATGCAGTGATTGTGGGTATCGTCAGGTGACGATCATGTGACTAATTACCATGGATACAAAAGGTCCTTGGAGCTCTGTAAACATCACACTTCCCCTTGATAAAGCGAGGCATGGAGGCAGTGAAACGCGCGTCGGGGCATGTTTAGTGTGACATCCGCATGAATAGGTGAGATGTGTGATCTTTATTTTGCCACTCTGTGTTGCCCTTATCATTATTATGGTTTGGGGGGATTTCTGAATGGAGACATAGTGCTGTGATAGTCGGTAACATTATGGGATATTCCCCAGTAATACTGTAGCACTGATTTGGCATAAAATACTCACCTATTCAAACCATTGTACTGAAATGTCCATTTATGGCTGATTATGAATATAATTGCATGCTGATGTTTACATTTTCGGTGTCTTTTTTTGTATACACACATCTTGTTATATGTTTTTAGACATATGAGCACTGTTCTTTATGTATTAATAAAATCTTTTGATATATTGTTTATAAAAACTCCTATTTTTTCTCTGGTTTTTTAATATCTGATTATGGAGTTAATTACAGTAAATAGGTGAATTTTTTCACCGCTGTATATGATGGATCTGGGCATTTGGAAATTACCAAAATTATTGTCGTTTTTTCGGAAAAACCGAACTCTTCAAAATCTAGTTGCCCCCAGCAACACAACTCTCAAGTCCTTATCTTCAGCTGCAACCTGGATAAATTGTAATCCGGGTTGTTTTGCATGTAGGACCTCTAAGTGTTTATGTTGCGTCTCTATTATGAATGGGGTGCAAGAATTTCAATCTCGTACCATAGGCACCATTTTTAATATCAACTGTCATGTCAATTGCCAATCGTGCTACATTATTTATTTAATTGAGTGCAGTTGTGGTTTGCAGTACATCGGTCCGACGATACAGACGATGCATGCAAGGCTCAACAAGCACCGTCAAAATATCCGAAATGGGTTCATGCTACACAGTCTCTCAAAACATTTCTCCCTAGTGCACCAAAAGAATTTGAATTTGTTAAAACTCACTGTTATTGACCAGATACCACATGATATGCCTGATCGGTATAATAATCTAATAAGAAGGGAGAGTTTCTGGATTTTTAAACTTGGTACACTGGCCCCTGAGGGGTTAAACCTCACTATTGAAAAAGTCACGTAATATATGCATTTTGTTATTTATTTTCATTTATTTTTCCTTGTGTACATTGTTTTTATGTCGTTTTTACGTTGGTTTTATTCAATTTATCTGTGTTGTTTTTTTGTTTTTTTTCTTTTCTGCAGTCATATTTGCATTTTTAATCATGTGGGTGTTCTGATTAATTGCCTTTTAATTTTCATTTGCTGCTCCACCTTTATATAGCTTTCCTACTCCATTCTATGTATAACTGCCACCTGAGGAAGACGGAGCTATTCCGTTGAAACGCGTTGTGGATATCAATAAATTAAGACTTTTTAATATCAGCTGAATTGCGTCCCTCGCGCTCCTTATGACCGGATTGCTTTATCATCACTTATGTCTGATCCTCTCTTGAGGTACCCGGCCGGAGCTGCAGCAGACAACCTTAATCTCATCTGCCTTTATCGCCAGCCTAGCGCTCCTTTGAAACCGTCTATCTGAATTTGGTTGCAAAATTATTGTCTGGGTTAGATGCAGTTAAAAATTTGTAATTAGATCTACAGCCGGTGGCTACTCCGCTGACTAGCAGACACTGCTACTAGGCCCAAAATTATTGTCCAGGCAAGATGCAGTTAAAAATTTGTAATTATATCTACAGTCGGTGACTATTCCGCTGACTAGCAGACACTGCTACTAGGCCCAAAATTATTGTCTAAGTTAGATGCAGTTAAAAATTTGTAATTATATCTACAGCCGGTGGCTACTCCGCTGACTAGCAGACACTCAAGCTTTGGAGCAATCCTCTGATTCCCAGGCTATATGAGTAAACAGCTCTAGTCTTCACACTCAACCATCTGTGTTACCCCAAGCCATAGTGTATGTAGTTTCTTACGGTTTAAAAGGGGGGTGGGGAAAGACCCAACCCACCTGTAATTGACGATGCCAACGTCATGTAAAACACAGCAAGGGGACTCCAAAAAGAGTCTCCATTTTTTCCAAAAGCAGAGTTGCTTAAAATGGTTGGTGAGGTAATTTTACCAAATCCTCAAGCTTTTACTCTTCCCAGGATGACACAGGGGTAGAAAAGTCCTTGCGGATCCATGATTTGTTCATCTTTATGAACGTGAGTCTGTCTACATTCTCAGTGGACAACCGCGTGCGCTTATCTGTCAGACTCAGCACACCACCAGCAGCGCTGAACACACGTTCAGAGAGAACAAAAATTATTAATTTGAAAGCTGGTGGAGCTTAGTATAGATGGCCTATTAGAATGAGTACCACACACTGCTACAGGCATGGGCGTACCCACCGTGGGGCAGGGGGGGCAGGTGCCCCCCCTAGAAGCAGGGGCACACAATGAAAGAGAGCGGAGGGAGCAGCACAATGGCGGCTCCCTCTGACACAGGTTGCAGTGCCTGTCTGTGTGCGCAGTGCACGGAGCTTCTGTCTCTCCAGAGGAGCTTCTTCCTTCCTGGCTGCAGCAGCTGTAGTTTCACTTTCTGCCCAGGCTCTGGTTGTCTCAGCCACACTGGGTCCTAGTGCCCTCTGTGAGCAGACACTGGACACTTCCTGCTCCTGCCTCAGCCACTGCCTGCAAGCTTCATGGTAAGAGGGGATGAAATTTATTAAATTCATTCTGCTCAGGCATGTCATGGTCACTGTGGGGGAATGTGAGAGGATGGGGGTATTGTGGGGGAGAGGGTACAGGGCACTGGGGGTGAATGTAAGAGGATGGGGTATTGTGGGGGCTAGGGCACTGGGGTGGTTAATGTGAGAGGATGGGGGATTGTGGGGGTTAGGGCATTGGGGGGGTTAATGTGAGAGGATGAGGGTATTGTGGGGGAGGGGTACAGGGCACTGGGGTGAATGTTAGAGGATGGGGTATTGTGGGGCCAGGGCACTGGGGGGGTTAATGTAAGAGGATGGGGTATTGTGGGGGCTAGGGCACTGGGGGGGTTAATGTGAGAGGATGGCAGTATTGTGGGGGAGGGTACAGGGCACTGGGGTGAATGTAAGAGGATGGGGATATTTTGGGGGCTAGGGCACTGGGGGGGTTAATGTGAGAGGATGGAGTATTGTGGGGAGGTGTACAGGGCACTGGGGTGAATGTAAGAGTATGGGGTATTGTGGGGGCTAGGGCACTGGGGGGTTAATGTGAGAGGATGGCGGAATTGTGGGGAAGGGGTACAGGGCACTGGGGTGAATGTAAGAGGATGGGGCATTGTGGGGGCTAGGGCACTGGGGGGTTAATGTGAGAGGATGGGGGTATTGTGGGGGCTGAAGTGAGGGAGGGGCAACAGGGCACAGAGAGTGAATGTGAGAGGATGGGGTATTGTGGGGGAGGGGATACAGGGCACTGGTTGGTGAATGTGAGAGGATGGGGATATTGTGGGGGCTGGCGCACAGGGGTTGATGTGAGAGGATGGGGTATTGTGAGGGAGGGGGGACAGGTCACTGGGGTTGAATGTAAGAGGATGGGGGTATTGTGGGGCTAGGGCACTGGGGGGTTACTGTGAGAGGATGGGGGTATTGTGGGGGCTGAAGTGGGGAGGGGCAACAGAGCACTGCGGGGTGCATGTGAGAGGATGGGGGTATTGTGGGGTCAGTGGGACAGAACACTAAGGGGTGCATGTGAGACAATGGGCTGTTGGGGTGTGGGTGGGGGACAGGGGAGGTAGGGGGCTTTTTTTTTTACTTGTGAGCTCCTTAATACTTTAATAATAGATTAATATTTCAGTATTATTATAACAAGGGCATAGACAGACGGCCGTATAACTCATGCGAGGATCGCACTGCAATCCTCGGACTTGCTGGTACCGCTCCTGACTTGAGCGCGACTGCCATGTATAATATATGGTATATACAGTGTAGTGTCGCATACACTGCTGTATTATACAACATACAACAGTTCTAATGCTCCATACCGAATATGCAGGATAATGTACAGTGTATATGATGTAACCTGTATAAGATGCGACATTGGCTTGCCCCCCCCAGTTTTGATCCTGGGTACGCCCATGGCTACAGGCCCAAAATTATTCTACAGGCAAGATGCAGATAAAAATAATTATTAATTTGAAAGCTGGTGGAGCTTAGTATAGATGGCCTATTAGAATGAGTACCACACACTGCTACAGGCCCAAAATTATTCTACAGGCAAGATGCAGCTAAAAATAATTATTAATTTGAAAGCTGGTGGAGCTTAGTATAGATGGCCTATTAGAAAGAGTACCACACACTGCTACAGGCCCAAAATTATTCTACAGGCAAGATGCAGCTAAAAATAATTATTAATTTGAAAGCTGGTGGAGCTTAGTATAGATGGCCTATTAGAATGAGTAACACACATTGCTACAGGCCCAAAATTATTTTCCGGCCTAGATGCAGCTACAATTAGCAATTTTAAAGCTTAAAACGTTTGGTGAGGTGATTTTAGCAAATCCTCAAGCTTTTACTCTCCCCAGGATGACATAGGAGTAGAAAAATCCTTGCGGATGCATGATTTGTTCATCTTTATGAACGTGAGTCTGTCTACATTCTCAGTGGACAGCCGCGTGCGCTTATCTGTCAGCACACCACCAGCAGCGCTGAACACACGTTCATAGAGAACGCTGGCTGCTGGGCATGACAAGATCTCCAAGGCGTGAGTGGCGAGCTCCGGTCATTTATCCAGATTGGAAGCCCAAAAGAGCAAGGGTCCACTGACACAGTCATGGCTTCCATGTTCAGTTGGAGATACTCCTGTACCATCGTCTCTAAGCGTTGACTATGTGTCTGACTTCTTGTCTCCTGTGGCCTTGCAAAGGATGGGCTAAAAAACTGGTGAAAGGATTCCGCAAAATTGCTGTGAACACCAGCAGATACTGTGTTTCTGTTACGGTTTGAGTGCTGAACACTCGACAGTCCCACGGTTGGCAAGTTAGAACTGTGAGATTCACTACATGCACCAATGGTGTTTTGTGGAAAAGCACATGTAAGATTCTGCAACAGTCTCTGCTGATACTCCTGCATGCGTGAATCCCTTTCTATGGCTGGAATTATTTTGGCAAATTTACTTTTGTACCGGGGATCTAACAGTGTGGCTACCCAGTAGTCAGGATTATTTTGAATTCTGACAATTCGAGGTTCATGTTGCAGGTAGTGCAGCAAGAAGGCACTCATGTGTCTTGCGCATCCGGGAGCACCAAGTCCCTGTTGTGTTGGTGGCGAGGTACGACTCATGCTTCCTTCCTCTGCCCTCTACCCCCAACCTCACACAACAGAAATGTGATCAAGGTCTCCCTCATCTGATGAGTCTTCCATGCCCATTGCCAGTTCGTCATCCACTTCTTCCTGGGCTCCTGCACATTCCTCACTAGTTTGGCTGCTACCATGCGCCCTGGTTAATCCCTCTCCCCCACTCTCCCATGCCAGCCGCCTTGGTGCTGCCGACCGTCTGAACCTTGCAGATGTTAGCCCTTCCGCATACAACTCCTCGTCCTCTACTTCCTCCACCTCCTCTTGTTCCACCACCTGACTCCGAATTCTGTTTAACATCTGCTCCAGCATGTAAATCACCGGAATAGTCATGCTGATAATGGCATCGTCAGCACTAAACATCTTCATGGCCATTTCAAAACTGTGCAGAAGGGTGCATAGGTCCCTGATCTGAGACCACTTCTCCAGCGTGATTTGCCCCACCTCTGGATCTCGTTGGCCCAGGCTATAATTCAGAACGTATTGCACCAGGGCTTGTCGGTGTTGCCACAGTCGCTGCAACATGTACAGAGTTGAATTCCACCGTGTTGGCACATCGCATTTTAGCCGGTGAAGTGGCAGGCCCAACAACTTCTGTAGAGATGTAAGTCGCTGAGCTGCGGGATGCGAACGGCGGAAGTGAGCACACAGCGACCGTGCCCTCTGCAGAAGGCCATGCAGTCCGGGATAGTGGGCTAAAAATTGCAGGACAACCAGGTTCAACACGTGAGCCATACAAGGCACGTGTGTGACATTGCCCCGGCGAAGGGCCGCACCCAGGTTTGCGGCATTGTCGCACACGGCCTTCCCTGGTTGCAGGTCCAGTGGAGACAACCATTCATGAAACTGGTTCTCCAGAGCTGACCACAACTCCTCAGCTGTGTCACTCACATTTCCCAGACATTTCAACGTAAAAACCGCCTGATTACGTTGAGCCCTTCTGCCAGCATAGCAAGGAGGTGTGCTGCAGGATCCCTTCTGCGCAGTTAGAAAGCCCGTGGCATGACAAGACAGGCTTTGGGTGCATGTGGAGGACCGAGAGGAGGTTGAGGAGGCAGAAGCATTGGAGGAACTTCGAGATAAAGAGGATTGAACACAACTCGTGGGGATAGCAAGACTTGGACAGCAGCCCCTCGTCCTGCTGTCACGATACTCAGTGCCCAGTCAGCAACATGTAACGCCCCTGTCCATGCCTACTCGTCCAAGTGTCTGTGGTGAAATGAACCTTGTCACACACTGAGTTTCTCAAAGAAGCGGTGATGTTGTGTGCGACATGCTGGTGGAGCGCAGGCACACCTTTCTTTGAGAAGTAGTGCCGACTGGGCATTTGGTACTGGGGCACTGCGACTGACATAAGGGCTCGAAAATCCTCTGTGTCCACAAGGCGGAAAGGCAGCATTTCTGTAGCCAAGAGCTTGCAGATGGTGAAATTCAACCTCTTAGCTTTCTCATGACTAGGAGGAAATGGTCTTTTACTTGTCCACATCTGAGTGACCGAGGGCTGGCTGTTGTGCGTAGACGGGGTTGAGTAGGGTGTCCCCGGACAACTGACGGTCTGTGAGGAAGATGCAGGCGCAAAAGTTAGGTTGCCTTGATCCAAAGGTGGTGCTCTCGATGTCGGAGAGTGCTCAACACCAGCTGGTGTTTCCACTTCCAAATGAACTGATGACCTGCCAATCTGACTGGCTGTTGCTGGTAAAGAGGTGCCAGGTCTGAGTCTCAAAACAGGTCTGACTGCTGTCCCCCAGTCACAGAGGATGAAGAGGCCGCGGTCGCGGATGCACAAGATGGGGCAGACGGTGGTTGGGCCGGCCCGCTAGGCCGCATTGTAGCACAGTGAGCTTGCCACTGCAACTTATGCTTTATATCCATGTGACGGTTCATGCATGAAGTACTCAAACTATGGATTTTTTGGCCTCTACTTAGCTTTTGGTCACAAATGTTACAGATAACACGAGTTGGGTCATCCTTATCGATGTTAAAAAATGCCCAGGCTATGCAAGGCTTAGAACCCATGCGACCTGAAAAGCCACCTTGACTTGTGGTCAGAGGCAGAGTTGTGGTTGAGGATTGTCACGCTGTCACTGTATACAGGAGGTCCGGGGTCTATGCTGACCCTAAGCTGGGGCCCTGACTAATCCCTCTACCTGGAGGTACTGTTGATGGTACAGAGGTCCAGGCCGCCAGCGTAACCCTATCTCCTGTGAATCCCTGACCCTCAGTAATCTAGTCCTGAGAAGGACCCTGATCACCACCACAGGGAACGGGAAGGTAAATGCCTACACACAGTATAAGACGAACGAGACAGTACAAGGGGTAAAATAAAAGACCACCTTGCATACAAAACTCACTATACAACTACAGAGGGAACACCAACGGGTAAGGAGATAAATAATAAAGCGAGGAGGGGAGAAAACCACACCAGGTACTCTTCACTTCAGACTTCACAATACCACAATCCGCTCTGCTGGTCTGCATGAATGCTTTCACCGACACTTCCCTAGCAGACTGGCAGGTATTTGAAGGAATCTCATTAGTGCAGCATTAACTGCAGCTGGGCGAGGCTGGGCCTCGTCTAACACAGAGAGAGGGAGAATTAACTCCCTCACTGCCGACAAACACCAAGCACCAAAAACTCAGCTGTGAGAAGTCAGGTTGTGTAATCGCGACGATCTTCGTGGCGACACACCAGTGACAAGGATGCAGTTGGTGACGTGCTTCCAGTACTACGTCTCTGTCCAGGAAGGCGCACCCTGACCTCGTTGTCACTCGAATCCTCCTCCACCTCCTCTGCTGACCTCATCGACTGTCTCACTGTGGGTTGACAGTAAGTGGGATCTACAACCTCGTCATCATCACCCTGTGTGTTCTCACCCCCATCGTCCTCAGAGCCAACCTCTTCCTGCCCTGACACAAAACTCAAGTTGTCGATCACATCTGATATTTGAGTCTCATCATCTTCTTCCTCATTGTCTCCACCAACAGGAGTTACAGTTTGGGAACGAGGGTCTACATTATGCTCAGAACCTTCTTCATTTGGTCCTGGATCAGGCTCATAAACATTCTGGGCATCAGTGCAGATCATTTCCTCGTCTGGATTCACAGAAGCTGTGGAGACGACCTCTGATTCCCAGGCTATAGTATGAGTAAACAGCTCTGCAGACTCAACCATCTGTTCTACCCCATACTCAGACGGGCAGTTGGAGACTTGGGAACTGTGAGGAAGCAAGTGCGATTGGGGTGACACCTCTGAGGACTGGAGTTTTTGTGTTGTTGAAGTTGAGGTGGAGAGGCGACTTAAAGGAGCACTTGATATCTGTTGAAGCACCTTATTTTTTTGTGCCTCATCTGGAATTTGTAGCGATGGGCGTGCCCGTAAGAAAGGGATCGTACAACATTGTCCACTAAAAGAAGTAGACATTTTAGTTTGGCTGGAAGATGGTCTTTCTTCTGCAGATGTTACTGTTGCTTTAACACCTACCGCACGGACACAACATTTTTTCCCTTCACAACACGCCTATTCCCCTTTCCACCAGCAGCAGGCCTTTTGACACTCATTTTGGTGGTTACCTAATTGACAACTGTGGAGTTGTTTCCACAAAAAACGATGGCTGTAAAAAATTCTTAGTATTTGAACGCAGGTGGAGCTTTGTATAGATGGCCTAATACAATGATACCACAGACTGCTACTATGCCCAAAATTATTGTCCAAGCAACATGCAGATAGATTTTTTTTTTTTTTTTTTAAGGCTGGTGGACCTTTGTAGAGATGGCCTAATACAATGAGTACCACAGACTGCTACTATGCCCAAATTATTGTCCAAGCAACATGCAGATATGTTTTTTTTGTTGTTTTTTAAGGCTGGTGGACCTTTGTAGAGATGGCCTAATACAATGAGTACCACAGACTGCTATTATGCCCAAATTATTGTCCAAGCAACATGCAGATAGATTTTTTTTAAGGCTGGTGGACCTTTGTAGAGATGGCCTAATACAATGAGTACCACAGACTGCTATTATGCCCAAATTATTGTCCAAGCAACATGCAGATAGATTTTTTTTTTTTTAAGGCTGGTGGACCTTTGTAGAGATGGCCTTATACAATGAGTACCAGAGACTGCTACTATGCCCAAATTATTGTCCAAGCAACATGCAGATAGATTTTTTTTGTTTTTAAGGCGGTGGACTTTGTAGAGATGCCTAATACATGAGTACCACAGATTGCTACTATGCCCAAATTTTGTCAAGCAACATGCAGATAGATTTTTTTTTTTTTAAGGTGGTGACCTTTGTGAGATGGCCTATACAGAGTACCACAGACTGTACTATGCCCAAATTATTGTCCAAGCACCAATAGATTTTTTTTTAAGCTGTGACTTTGTAGAGATGGCTATAATGAGTACCAAGACTGCTACTACCAAATTATTGTCAAGCAACTGCAGATAGATTTTTTTTTTTTAAGGCTGGTGACCTTTGTAAGATGGCCTAATACATGAGTACCACAGACTGCTACTATGCCAAATTATTGTCCAAGCAACATGCAGAAGATTTTTTTTTTTAAGGCTGGTGGACCTTTGTAGAATGCCTAATACAATATACCACAGACTGCTACTATGCCCAATTATTGTCCAAGCAACATGCAGATAGATTTTTTTTTTAAGGCGTGACCTTTGTAAGATGCCTAATCATGATACACAGACTGCACTATGCCAAATTATGTCCAAGCAACATGCAGATAGATTTTTTTTTTAAGCTGTGACTTTAGATCCTAATCATGATCCACAATGTACTATGCCCAAATTATTGTCAAGCACATGCAGAAATTTTTTTTTTAGGGGGACCTTTAGAGATGGCCTAATACAATGATACACAGACGCTACTAGCCCAATTGTCCAAGCAACATGCAGAAGATTTTTTTTAAGCTGTGACTTTGAGAGATGCCTATACAATAGTACCACAGACGTATATGCCAAATTATTGTCCAAACATGCAATAGATTTTTTTTTTAGGCTGGTGGACTTGTAGAGATGCCTAATACAATGAGTACCACAGAGCTACTACCAAATATTGTCCAGCACGGATAGATTTTTTTTAGTGGTGCCTTTGAGATGCCTAATACATGAACCACAGACTGCTACTAGCCAATTATTGTCAAGCAACATCGATAGATTTTTTTTTTAAGTGTGGACTTTAGAGATGCCTAATACAATATACCACAGACTGCTACTATGCCCAAATTATTGTCCAAGCAACATGCAGATAGATTTTTTTTTTTTTTTTTTAAGGCTGGTGGACCTTTGTAGAGATGGCCTAATACAATGAGTACCACAGACTGCTACTATGCCCAAATTATTGTCCAAGCAACATGCAGATAGATTTTTTTTTTGTGTTTTAAGGCTGGTGGACCTTTGTAGAGATGGCCTAATACTATGAGTACCACAGACTGCTACTATGCCCAAATTATTGTCCAAGCAACATGCAGATAGATTTTTTTTTGTTTTTTAAGGCTGGTGGAGCTTTGTACAGATGCCCTAATAGAATGAGTAGCACACACTGCTACTATGCACACAATTATTGAACAGGATAGATGCAGCGAATAATTAGGAGTGATTTGAACGCTGGTGTAGCTGACAAAAAGTGATAGCAACTGCTGTAACCTAGCCCTGAAAAGGGCTGCAATTACAAGTAGTCACTGTCCCAAGTTGACCTTCTCTCTATTTAAGAGTGAGCACAGACCTGCCTGCTAAAACTGCTAGGAACTGATGTAACGTAGCCCTCTAAAGGGCTGCCATTACGAACTAGTCCCTACGCCCTAAACCTTCCTCTCTATTTCTCAGCGATTTCTCTTGCAAGTCGCTGTTGCACAATGCACACACAATATAGCGCTAACAGCAGCAGTGCTGTCTAACACTGAGCTGCAGCACGGAGAAAATGGTGGCGAGGGGGGAAATGGCTGGGTCTTATAGGGCAAGGACATGTGACATACACAGCCAATGACACATGCCCTTGCTTGTGTGAAAAAAAGCACCTCGCTCCATGTGAGCGCTGCTGATAGGCTGACAGACTGCACCGCCCACTGGAAATGCGGGAAAGAGAAAAAAAATGGAGATCTTCATTATCTCTGCAGAGATCCATGCTATGCCCCTCCCCCCGCCACGCTGGACACTCAAAATGTGTATTAACTCTGATTATCAGCATAACTGTTAAAAAATCCAGTGACGATTTAGGTGCACGAACAGTTATCGAACATAATCTCGAACAGCCGGATTTTTTCCAAATCGTTCGGGTTCGTCGAACGACTCGAACAGCGCCCAAAACAGCTCGAATTTAAAATTGGCGAACAGTTCTAGTCGAACACCGCTCATCTCTACCGCTGACACACTCCAGCCACATGAGGTCTGGCATTGTCCTGCATTAGGAGGAATCCAGGCCCAACCGCACCAGCATATGGTCTCACAAGGGGTCTGAGGATCTTATCTCGGTACCTAATGGCAGTCAGGTTACCTCTGGTGAGCACATGGAGGGCTGTGCGGCCCTCCAAAGAAGTGCTACCCCACACCATTACTGACCCACTGCCAAACCGGTCATGCTGAAGGATGTTGCTCCACGGCGTCTCCAGACTCTGTCACGCCTGTCACGTGCTCAGTGTGAACCTGCGTTCATCTGTGAAGAGCACAGGGCGCCAGTGGCGAATTTGCCAATCCTGGTGTTATGTGGCAAATGCCAAGCGTCCTGCACAGTGTTGGGCTGTGAGCACAACCCCCATCTATTGACGTCGGGCACTCAGACCATCCTCATGGAGTCGGTTTCTAACCATTTGTGCAAGCACATGCACATTTGTGGCCTGCTGGAGGTCATTTTGCAGGGCTCTGGCAGTGCTCCTCCTGTTCCTCCTTGCACAAAAATTGAGGTAGCGGTCCTGCTGCAGGGTTGTTGCCCTCCTACGGCCCCCTCCACATCTCCTGGTGTACTTGCCTGTCTCCTGGTAGCGCCTCCAGCCTCTGGACACTACGCTGACAGACACAACAAACCTTCTTGCCACAGCTCGCATTGATGTGCCATCCTGGATGAGCTGCACTACCTGAGCCACTTGTGTGGGTTGTAGAGTCCGTCTCATGCTACCACGAGTGTGAAAGCACAACCAACATTCAAAAGTGACCAAAACATCAGCCAGAAAGCATTGTTACTGAGATGTGGTCTGTTGTCCCCACCTGCAAAACCACTCCTTTACTGAGTGTGTCTTGATAATTGCCAATAATTTCCATCTGTTGTCTATTCCATTTGCACAACAGCATGTGAAATTGATTGTCAATCAGTGTTGTTTCCTAAGTGGACAGTTTGATTTCACAGAAGTTTGATTTACTTGGAGTTATATTCTGTTGTTTAAGTGTTCCCTTTATTTTTTTAAGCAGTGTATTTGATTAATAGCTATAGAAGTAATTCCTAACTGTTAAAAAACACAAATGTGGGCATATATTGTTTACTTTGGTATTAACCCCTTCATGACCTAGAGATTTTTCATTTTTGCGTTTCCATTTTATGCACCCCTTGTTCCCAGTTCCATCATTTTTTTATTTTTCAGTCAATATGACCATTGATTTTACCATATAATGTACTGGAAAACATGAAAAAAATTCCAAGTGCGGTAAAATTGCAATTCCACAACTGTTTTTTTTTTTTTTACCATGTGCACCAAATGTTAAAACTGACCTGCCATTATGATTCTCCAGATCATTACAGTTCACAGACACCAAACATGTGTAGGTTCTTTTTTTATTTAAGTGGTGAAAAAAAATCCAAAATTTGTAAAAAATAAATAAAATGGCGCCATTTTCCGAGACCATTCCATTTTTCAGGATTTGGGACTGGGTGAGGGTTTATTTTTTATGCCACAAGCTGACATTTTTTATTGATACCATTTTGGGGTAGATACAATGTTTTGATCGCCAGCTACTGTATTTTACTGCAATGTTGCAGCGACAAAAAAAAATTCTGTCTTTTCAAATTTTTTCTCATTACGAAGTTTACTGATTGGATTAATTTAGTTTATACTTTGCTAGATCGAGCGATTCTGAACAGAGCAATACCAAATATGTGTATTTTTTATATTGTTTCATTCTGGCGTTTTTACTTTTTTTCTCACTACGCCGTTTAGCAATCGGTTTAATACTTTTTTCATTGATAGAACGGGCGATTCTGAACGCGGCGATACCAAATGTGTATGCTTGATTTTTTTATTGTTTTATTTTTTATGGGGCAAAAGGAGGGTGATTTGAACTTTTATATTTTTTATATTTTTAAAAACATTTTTTTTCTTACTCCATGGGAGACTAGAAACTGCCACAACCTGTTCGGCTCTGCTACATAGAGGCGATGATCAGATCGCCTCTATGTAGTGGAATTACTCACTTGCTATGAGCGCCGACCACCGGGTGGTGCTCACAGCAAGCCAGCAGTTACAACCATAGAGGTCTCTAGGAGACCTCTGGTTGTCATGCCAACAAACCGGTGACCTGCGATCACGTGTCGGAGGTCACCGGTGGGCAGATTTCCGGCCCGATAGCCCAAAGTGCGAGTTAAATGCCGCTGTCAGCGTTTGACAGCGGCATTTAGCGGGTTAATAGCCCACATCAAAGTCTGACGTCGGCGTGCTATTACGCCTGACATCGGAAAGGGTTTAAAAAAAATGTTCTACTTTTTACTTGATTCAATAGTTTCTTTAGGAGACGTGAAGCTGCGATCAGCCGATCGCTGCCCGGCGTTCATAGGAGATCTACAATGACAAGCAACGGGGTCTTCTGTGGACCCTGACCATCATCACAATCCATCGGCGCCCCACGATCATGTGACAGGGAGCCGATGGCCATGTCTTGTGATGCAATTCTGCTGGGCATGAATTAAATGCCAGCAGGATGAGCAGGCCAGGAGCAGCAGTCCAACATTGTCCCTACATACCTCACCTCACACATCATCAATATCACAGCGAATGCACAAAACATGGTGCCAAGGAGGCAAATTGATAGCCGTGTGTTAGGGTTCAAGTTCCCACTGCTGTACAAGGGGAGTCTCGAACCAGTCCCGCTGTGGTCCCCCATCCATCTCTAGCCGCAGTGGAGCCTGCTCAGCAAAGACGTCAGTCCCAGCGTCTCGCCCGGTCTAATACTGTGCAGAGACTTGCTGCTGCCTCTTCAGGTTCTGCTATTGTAGCCAGTACTGGTCAGCGGTGAGCAGACGTCTTTAGGGCTAAGTCCTTTGTTTCTTCATCTGAGCATGCCCAGAGCAACATCTCCCATTGGAGATCAGGGGTCACATGCTCAGATACAGCTGCCACTCCTATTGGTCCTTCAGGAAGGTCCTGTGGCTGTTGATGTTCTGAAGCAGCTTCCCATTGGTCCTTCCTGGAAGGTCTTTTTCTCGTGGCTGCTATAAAAGACTGTCCTTACCGCACGGCCGTAGTATCAAATCTGTTACGTGCTTGTGCCAGTGTGGTCATGTATGCTTGTGGTTAGGTCTGGCTGAAATAAGCCTCTAGAATACCGGCACCTCCGGTGAGGAGATTGTATGCACGTGTTCAGGGCTCGGCTGAAAACGCCATTAGAATACCGGCTACTCCGGTGAGATTACTGCTTGGGTTCTGTTTGCATGACCACAGACTGCAATCCGCTTAGCAGTCATCTGTGTTCCCTGTGAGTCTAACAGGACACAGTCTTTGTTACAGCGGCTCTGTGAATTAACAGAGTCCGCTTATATCGCCATATAGTGCTACGGCGTATACATCTGTGACTCTGCGGGATAACAGAATTCGCTCATACTGCCTATTTACGCCATCTTACTAGCAGCAGGCTCTGCCTGCACGGTGGACCCAGGGCTGCGTACGCACCTCTCCTTAATATCTATTAGGTGCGTTCCGCAGGCCCCTAACATAATACTAGCGCCAGGGTCTGGCTAGTAAAATGGTGGATGACCAGCGTCTACCGCAGTACATCCAGCAGCTGGAGGGTAGGTTGGCGGCCCTTGAGCGCACAACCTCAGCTGTGGATGTTACCGCAGTCGCTGTTCAGGCTGCTAGCGTGGCTGCAGCCAGTTTGTCCTCTGCCACCTCTGCCCCTACATTATCCCACCTCCCCCTTCCTGACAAGTTTGCTGGTGACAGCAAGCAATATCGGGGATTCGTGAGTCAGTGCTCTATACAGCTCGAGCTTCTGGCTGCACGTTTCCCCACGGATCGGGCACAAGTGGGTTTTGTACTGTCTCTACTCTCGGGCAGAGCGTTGGAGTGGGCAACGCTGCTGTGGGAGCGCAACGATCGTGTGGTGCGGAGTGCTCCTCGTTTCCTGGAGGCTCTTAAAAAGGTCTTTTTAGGACCTCAGGTCACCCACGATACGGCTCTCCAACTGCTGGCATTGGCACAGGGTTCGTCTTTAGTCAGTCAGGTTTCCGTCCAGTTTCGGACTCTGGCCTCTGAGCTAGACTGGTCGGATAAAGTTCTCATTCCAGTCTACTGGCGAGGACTGGCTGACTATGTTAAAGACGCTTTGGCTACCAGGGAGATTCCCGCCACATTGGAGAAGCTTATCTCCATATCTACCCGCATCGACCTCCATTTTCACGAGCGGAGGTTGGAGCGGGTCCAGTGTAGGCAGAGGATTCGGTTGGCTCCCACCTTTGCCAAACCTCTCGAATCCCCCGATCTGGCGTCCGAACCCCAAAAGGCCACAGAGGTTGCTTGTGCAGGACCTAAGTCTCGGGCCGTCCGAGTATCCGTGGTCTGTAACCTTTGTCAGCAGACTGGACACTATGCCAACAAATGTCCACAGTGATCAGGGAAGCGATCGCGTCTAGTGGCCCTGGGAGGAGGTTCACTAGAGACAGCGGCATTTTCCTCCAAGATGACATTTAAAGGGACAGTCACTGTAGACTCTTCCACACTTACAGTCGAGCTTTGTGTGGACTCAGGAGCAGAGAGGAATTTCATGTCATCTACCTTTGCTCGTCGCCACGCAATACATCTGGTAGCGCTCGACAAACCAGTGACTGTCCGGGTAGTGAATGGGTTGACATTGCCCTTGCCAATTACACATCAGACTGTTATGAATGTGCTAGAGATGGTTTCTGAGCAGAGACTCCCTTGGTGGTTACAGACAGTACTGAACCTTTCAGCGAGGAATGGCAATCTGGGATCACGGACTGGTCTGATATAAGGGAGGTTCCTTCCCATGATGGTTGCCGGTGATCAATTGTTCTTGTCTCAATTGTGGTTCCTAGTTCATTTGGAAGTTTGCCGAGTCTTGCCTGCATCTTCTGCTATCAGATAAGATATTTTCTGCTTTTATTTTTGTGCTTGCTTTTTGCATAGTTCCCTGCACTTCTGTGGAGTTCAGCCAGGTCCCCATGGGGGCTTGTGCTCCTCTCAGTTTATCTGAAGCCACTGTTATTTGTTCGTTTGCTTTTTCCTGTTTTTTCAGTGGCTGCGGCTTAGTTTTGTTACACCAGAGATCTGATTTAGGTGGAGGAGATCGTGTGATCTCAGGTGTTTTTGCAATCAGAAGAGTTGGTATTTTTTAGGGGTTTTTTTGGATTGCAGTGAGAATCCCTTCCTGTACTTTTCTGTCTAGACAGATTGGGCCCTAGCGTTTGCTCATTCTATTTTCTGTCTGTGTCCGTGCTTCTTCTTGTCTAACTGCCATTACATGTTTGGGGGCTTCCTATTTTCTTTGGGGATCTGCTCCGGGGCAGATAGCTTTCCTCTTTCTGCCTTTAGGTGTAGTTATCTCTCAGGCTGTGACGAGGCGTCTAGGATCAATGTAGGAACGCTCCACGGCTGCCTCTAGTTGTGTGGTTAGTTCAGGTTACTGTAATTCAATAGGTTCCAGCCTCTCTGGTGTATTGCCGTATTTGCTTTTTCTCCTCAGCTACCAGAACACAACATGAGACTGTCCCTCTTACTTTGTGTGTACCCCCTTCCCATCAGGAAATTCTTCCCTTTTCGTCCTTCCCGAGGGAATAGACAAAATCCTACTGGGAGTACCCTGGCTCCGTTCCCACTCCCCTCATATTGAGTGGACCTCCGGTAGGATACTGGGTTGGAGTGAGTCATGTAAGGACAGATGTGTCAGGGAGTGTATTCAGGTTACCACTACAGAGATACCCGCAGATCTTTCTCCTCTTCCCAAGTGCTATCAATCATATGCAGACGTGTTCTCTAAAAAGGCTGCGGAGACTCTGCCACCCCATTGTCCCTACGACTGTCTTATTGACCTCTTGTCTGGAGCAGAAACTCCTCAGGGAAGGGTCTATCCCATCTCTCTTCCTGAGACGGAGGCTATGTCTCAATATATCCAGGAGAATCTGGCAAGAGGGTTCATTAGGAAGTCGGTGTCACCAGCAGGAGCGGGGTTCTTCTTCGTGTGAAGAGTGGAAGAGTGGAGAATTACGTCCGTGTATAGATTACAGAGGTCTTAACGCCATCACCGTTAAGAATAAGTACCCATTGCCCCTGATTTCTGAGCTCTTTGATAGGCTCCGGGGAGCAAGGGTATTTACTAAATTAGATCTGCATGGTGCTTATAACCTGATTCGCATCCGTGAAGGGGACGAATGGAAGACGGCTTTTAATACCAGGGATGGGCATTATGAATACCTGGTGATGCCCTTCGGGCTCTGTAATGCCACAGCCGTTTTCCAAGACTTTGTCAATGACACATTCCGGGATATGCTTTCCACCTCTGTAGTAGTCTATCTGGATGATATTCTCATCTTTTCTCCAGATATTGACTCTCACCAGAGGGATGTCTGCAAAGTCTTCGACCTGTTACGGGCGAACTCCCTCTATACAAAGTTGGAGCAATGCATGTTTGAGCAGGAGTCTTTACCTTTCCTGGGCTATATCATCTCCGCCCAGGGATTGGCTATGGATCCTTCCAAACTACAGGCTGTGATGGATTGGCAAGAACCCCATTCTCTTAAAGCGGTGCAGCGCTTTATGGGGTTCATTAATTAGTCTATCGCCAATTCATTCCCCACTTCTCCACTTTGGTAGCTCCCTTGGTAGCCCTCACCAAGAAGGGAGCGAATCCCAAATTGTGGTCAGAGGAGGTCTCCAAGGACTTTACTTCAATTAAGTCCCATTTTGCTAGCGCTCCCATCTTACATCGCCCCGAGTTTGATAAGCCTTTTATATTGGAGGTTGATGCCTCGTCCGTTGGTGCTGGAGCAGTTCTTTTTCAAAAGGATGCTCAAGGTCGGAAACATGCTTGTTTCTTCTTTTCCAAGACCTTTACAACAGCGGAGAGGAATTATTCCATTGGGAATAGGGAGTTGCTAGCCATGAAGTTGGCCTTTTCCGAGTGGAGACATCTCCTGGAGGGGGCTCACTTTCCCTTTCAAGTTTTCACTGACCACAAAAAATTGGTCTATTTACAGACCGCTCAGTGGCTAAATTCTCGTCAGGCCAGATGGTCCCTGTTCTTCTCCCGGTTCCATTTCACCCTCCATTTCCTCTCCGGTGAGAAGAACATTCGCGCTGATGCTCTATCTCGCTCCGTGGTGTCCTCTGAGGAGGTGGAGGAGGAGCCTTGGCTTATTGTCCCGACAGAGAGCCTAAGAACGGTGGCTCCGGTTTCGCTTGAGTCTGTGCCTCCGGGAAAGACTTTTGTGCCCACCAATTTGCGACCGGAAGTACTCTCTTGGTCACATTCGTCCGGGGTGGGTGGACATTTTGGGACAAAAAGGACATCTGAGTTGCTGGCGAGGACATACTGGTGGCTGCAGATGGCCCGTGACGTCAGGGAGTATGTTCAGGCGTGCGTTTCCTGCGCCAAGAATAAATCCCCTCGACAACGGCCGGCTGGGCTACTTTTCACTTTGCCGGTGGCAGACAGGCCCTGGGAGATGGTCGGGATGGATTTTGTGGTGGGCTTACCCAAGTCTCGGGGCTGCACCATCATCTGGGTGATAACCGACCACTTGTCTAAAATGGTGCACTTGGTGCCGTTACCACGGTTACAGTCTGCACGGGCCTTGGCAGCATTATTCATTAGGCATATTTTCCGCCTACACGGTATGCCAGACAAAATTGTCAGTGATCAAGGTCCCCAGTTCGCGTCTCGGTTCTGGAGAGAGCTGTGTCGTTTACTCAGCATTGAGTTGAATCTCTCCTCTGCATACCATCCCGAGACGAATGGGTTGGTAGAGAGGGCCAACCAGACCTTGGTCATATACTTGCGACATTTTGTCTCTGCCAGGCAGGATGTCTGGGCATCCTTGCTACCGTGGGCTGAGTTCGCTCTAAATAATGCTGTGGCTGACTCCACCGGACAGACCCCATTCCTCCAGAACTACGGTCAGCATCCGCGGGTACCAGTGCCCATGCCCATGTCTTCCGCCGATTCCAAGGTTTCAGACTGGGCTGTGGAGGCACGGGACATTTGGGACCACACCCAGGATGCCATTCAGGCCTCCAAAGAGAGGATGAGGTCTTCGGCCGATGCCCATCGGCGCCCCGCTTCTACATTTGCTCCGGGTGACCTAGTGTGGCTCTGCCCAAAACATCAGGCTACGTGTGGAGTCCACCAAGTTGGCACCTCGCTTTTTGGGTCCCTTTAAAGTTCTTGAGCAGGTGAACCCGGTGGTTTACCTCCTACCCTTCCGCCTCGCCTTGGTATCACCGACACCTTTCACGTGTCCCTCCTGAAACCCGTGGCCATTTCCCGGTTTTCCGAGTCATCTGCCGGGACGTCGGGTTCATCTACCGATGATCATGAGGTGAACGCAATTGTTGGGTGCAAGGTGGTACGGGGCAAAAGATTTTATTTGGTGGATTGGAGGGGTTATGGGCCTGAGGATAGGTCCTGGGAGCCTGCCGAGCATGTTCACGCTCCGCAGCCTTTGAGCGCAGCGAGGCCCAAAGAAGGGGGGGCCCTAGGAGGGGGAGTAATGTTAGGGTTCGAGTTCCCGCTGCTGCACAAGGGGAGTCTCGAACCAGTCCCGCTGCGGTCCCCCATCCATCTCCGGCTGCAGTGGAGCCTGCTCAGCAAAGACGTCAGTCCCAGCGTCTCGCCCGGTCTAATACTGTGTAGAGACTTGCTGCTGCCTCTTCAGGTTCTGCTATTGTAGTCAGTACTGGTCAGCGGCGAGCAGACGTCTTTAGGGCTAAGTCCTTTGTTGCTTCATCTGAGCATGCCCAGAGCAAGATCTCCCATTGGAGATCAGGGGTCACATGCTCAGATACAGCTGCCACTCCTATTGGTCCTTCAGGAAGGTCCTGTGGCTGTTGATGTTCTGAAGCAGCTTCCCATTGGTCCTTCCTGGAAGGTCTTTTTCTCGTGGCTGCTATAAAAGACTGTCCTTACCGCACGGCCGTGTGCTAGTATCAAATCTGTTACGTGCTTGCGCCAGTGTGGTCATGTATGCTTGTGGTTAGGTCTGGATGAAATAAGCCCCTAGAATACCGGCACCTCCGGTGAGGAGATTGTATGCACGTGTTCAGAGCTCGGCTGAAAACGCCATTAGAATACCGGCTACTCCGGTGAGGAGACTACTGCTTGGGTTCTGTTTGCATGACCATAGACTGCAATCCGCTTAGCAGTCATCTGTGTTCCCTGTGAGTCTAACAGGACACAGTATTTGTTACAGCGGCTCTGTGAATTAACAGAGTCCGCTTATATCGCCATACAGTGCTACGGCGTTTACATCTGCGACTCTGCGGGATAACAGAGTTCGCTCATACTGCCTATTTACGCCATCTTACTAGCAGCAGGCTCTGCCTGCACGGTGGACCCCGGGCTGCGAACGCACCTCTCCTTAATATCTGTTAGGTGCGTTCCGCAGGCTCCTAACACCGTATAATGGATTATATTGGGCGAACAATTTTGAATGATGGAGAGGAGGCATTTTGTCACAGCTTGCCCCAATTTTTTTGCCTAATTCCAACAGAATTAAGGCTGGACTCCAAGACCTCAACACTTCACCTCATACATGCTGCCATCCTTTCAAATAATCTGAGGCATATTTTGGATAGAGAGACACCACCAAGAGCTTTCTCAGTGCCACCATGCATCCAGCTCAGGGGGCTGCTCATAGGCCTGCAACTAGTAAGTCACACCAACCACCTTCAACTCTGACACCTACTGACTCAGATACATACAAGAAAAAAAGGTAGCACACTGTAGCGCTATAGCTTGCAAACACGAAATATGAAAAATATATAAAAAGAATTGCATCATTACCTAAGAAATATGAAAAATTGAGAAGTCTTAGCGCATAAGATGGCCAAATTATGTGAGCCTGATAGCCACGTCAAGGCTCTTCTCGTATATCAGGTCCTAACTAATGCCTATCCTTGCTTAGAAAAGTCTGTCTGCATGGGAACATATGAATCCTCTCTTCAGACTAAAATCTACATCTCTGTGGAGGGGTGATGAACCTGTTGTAATTAAAAAGCCTGTGACCACCAGTTGGAGTGCTCAGGTAGAAGGTAAATGAATACATATTCATTTACCTTCTACCTGAGCACTCCACCTGTCTGCAGACAGACTTTTCTAAGCGAGGATAGGCATTAGTTAGGACCTGATATAAGAGAAGAGCCTTGACGTGGCTATCAGGCTCACATAATTTGGCCATCTTATGCGCTAAGACTTCTCAATTTTTCATATTTCTTAGGTAATGATGAAATTCATTTTTCATATTTTTCATATTTCGTGTTTGCAAGCTATAGCGCTACAGTGTGCTACCTTTTTTTCTTGTATGTATATGAGTTGGTGACTCTAGGTTTAGCACCTGTTCACACTGAATCTATGTTTGGATGTGCCGGTCAGTTTTTTTATATGTATTCATTTACCTTCTACTGAGCACTCCACCTGGTGGTCACAGGCTTTTTAATTACAACAGGTTCATCACCCCTCCACAGAGATGTAGATTTTAGTCTGAAGAGAGGATTCATATGTTCCCATGCAGACAGACTTTTCTAAGCGAGGATAGGCATTAGTTAGGACCTGATATACGAGAAGAGCCTTGACGTGGCTATCAGGCTCACATAATTTGGCCATCTTATGCGCTAAGACTTCTCAATTTTTCATATTTCTTAGGTAATGATGCAATTCATTTTTCATATTTTTCATATTTCGTGTTTGCAAGCTATAGCGCTACAGTGTGCTACCTTTTTTTCTTGTATGTATATGAGTTGGTGACTCTAGGTTTAGCACCTGTTCACACTGAATCTATGTTTGGATGTGCCAGTCAGTTTTTTGATATATACCTACTGACTCAGGTCATCCATCTTCCACTGTACCTCCTTACTCAATCATGGCAACATCATACGAGTGTGGAAGGCTCATACGTACAGCAGCATGCTATCATAGGCCAACCACCATCCACAGGACCTCCTTTAGTAGAGACTTACAACCCCCACAGCCATCAATAATCCCCTCACCCTTACTCAGCCAGCATGTGCTCCATCCCAAACACATTATGGGCAGCAATCACACTATGGGGAACAGTACAGCCAAGCCCATTTAGATCACTAGAGTGAAAGTTGGCATCATGGCCCTCCACAGCAAACTTCCCATATTGGCCAACAGCCAAAGATCTTACTGCCAACATACACAGGAACCTGGTTGGCATTATCACAGTCAGGTGGATTATGTTCCCTCTCACCAACAACCAATCCCAACACAGCACATAAATCCATAAATCCATACCAACCAACACATCAGCAAAGCACCATTCCAGAAAACTCATCCAATTTCCCTTCACCATCCACATCTCATCATTCTTTTTTGAATTTGTAATGTTTTATATTGTTTTAAAACCACAATCATTGCCAACGTTGGCTATTTATTAGGTCAAAATGAAGGCTGCATTTTCTTAATATTTGGCCCGAAATAAAAGGAAGTTTTGTTTCTCTGAAAAATATGTGTTTATTTGCCAAACAATTCCTCTATGCATTGTGGAAAGCAAAAAAATGTAACACATAGTATGATTATTCAAATCATCATAATCAATACAAATATTTTAAAAATACATTATAGGCAAACATAATATGGTATGGATTCCTTAGGCTTCAGAAAATATTCCGTAAGAAGTTCACGAACTCTGAGGCCTGAAAGCTACCAGCCTCTGGGCAAATCCTGTGCAATTTGACCAGGATTATTAGCCAATCCTTCCTCAGCATCATCAGACACAGGCAAATTGTGGATACGGGTAAAATTGTGTAGTAGTACACAGGCCTTAATGACACAGTTCACATTTTACTCGCTTAACTGGAGGGCACAAAGCAATACCCTCCATTTTGCAGTCAAAATGCCAAAGGCGCATTCAACCAGACGCCGTGCCCGAGTTAGCCTGTAATTAAATATACTACGACGTCTGTCAAGACTCCGCCGAGGATAAGGCTTCCTGACATAGCACGTGAGCTGAAAAGCCTCATCAGCCACTATGACGAAAGGAAGTGGCTGACCACCTGAAGCAGGAAGTATCCTTGGGGGTGGCACACGGATTTGATTGTCCTTCAGCCGCCGACCCACTACAGAAGAATTGAAGATTCAAGAATCTCCAGTTTTTCCAATATCTGGCACCAATTTCTGCAATTCTAAAATTGTATTTGCGTTCAACTAATGCCAACAACGCTACCAAAAAAAATTGCTTAGAATTGTAGTATTGAAACCCTGAGTTCGGGGGCTTTTTGATCCGGATGTGCTTCCCATCTAAAGAAATCATGCAATTTGGAAACTCTGGTACATCCCATTTGAGATGCTTTCCAGTGTTCAGCGGTTGGCTCTGGCATAGCTTTCTCCTTTAAGGCGAGTCCAGATTTGTGAACAGGTGAGCTTCACAATATTTCAGATGGTTGTTCGTCCAAGGAGAAAATCTAGACGGAGGGCAGAATAAGACTCTCCCGTTGCAAGAAACCTAAAATGAAATACAGTTAAAAATTAAGGGCACATATACATTGTTGTAGAGGAATAGCATACATTCTACTTTTAAGTCGTGGTAATAATTAACACATAAAATATTCAAATATTACATAAAACAATATGCTAATTATCTATTTTAAAAACAGATTAAGATGTTTCACATACAGGTGCTTCTCACAAAATTATAATAACTTTTTTATGATAATTTATTTCAGTTCTTCAATGCAAAAAGTGAAACTCATATTATACAGAGTCAAAGGAGGGATCTATTTTAAGTGTTTATTTCTGTTTATGTTGATGATTCTGGCTTACAGCCAATGAAAACCCAAAAGTCATTATCTCAGTAAACTAGAATAATTAACAAAAAACACCTGCAAAGGCTTCCTAAGCATTTAAAAAGTTCCCTTAGTCTGTTTCAGTAGTCTCCACAATCATGGGGAAGACTGTTGACTTGACAGATGTCCAGAAGGTTGTCATTGACACACTCCACAAGGAAAATAAATTTTGCATTTTATTTGGAAATCAAGGTCCCAGAGTCAGGAAGAAGAGTGGAGAGGCACACAATCCAAGCTGCTTGAGGTCTAGTGCGAAGTTTCCACAATCAGTGATGGTTTGGAGAGGCATGTCATCTGCTGGTGTAGGTCCACTGTGTTTTATCAAGACCAAAATCAGTGCAGCCGTCTGCCAGGAGATTTTAGAGCACTTTATGCTTCCGTCTGCCGACAAGCTTTTTGGAAATGGAAGTTTCATTCTCCAACAGGACTTGACACTTGAACAGACTGCCAAAAGTACCAATACCTACAGTAGTTTAAAAACGACAGTATCACTGTGCTTAATTGGCCAGCAAATTCACCTGACCTCAAGCGGGTATTGTCAAGAGGAAGATGAGAGACATCAGACCCAACAATGTGATTGTGCTGTTCAGAGGACCTACTCCCTGCTGGACCCCAGATCCAAGATGGCCGCGGGGTCCTACCGGGTCCTGCAGGGAGTTGGCTTCTCAAAGCCTGCTGAGAGCAGGCGCTGAGAAAGCCTCCTGCAGTGCCTGTCAGATCTGCGATCTGACACTATACAGTGATGTCCCACCGTGGGACAAAGTAAAAAAGTAAAAATTAACATGTGTTAAAAAAAATTCCTAAATAAAGAAAAAAAAATATTCCCCAATAAATTAATTTCATTATGTTAAAAAAAAAAAAAAAAGAAAAAACAATAAAAGTACACATATTTAGTATTGCCACATCCGTAACGACCCATCCTAAAAAACTGTCCCACTAGTTAACCACTTTAGTGAACCCCTTAAAAAAGAAAAAAAAAAGAAGACTATAAAACAATGCTTTATCATCATACCGCCGAACAAAAAGTGGAATAACACGCGATCAAAAAACGGATATAAATAAACATGGTACCGCTGAAAACGTCATCTTGTCCCGCAAAAAACGAGCCGCCATACAGCATCATCAGCGAAAAACTAAAAGTTATAGCTCGCAGAATAAAGCGATGCAAAAATAAATATTTTTTATAATCGTTTTCATTGTATAAAAGCGCCAACACATAAAAAAATGAAATAAATGCGGTATCGCTGTAATCATACTAACCCGAAGAATAAAACTGCTTTATCAATTTTACCACACGCGGAACGGTATAAACGCCCCCCCAAAAGAAATTAATGAATTGCTGGTTTTTGTTCATTCTGTCTCCCAAAAATCGTAATAAAAAGTGATCAAAAAATGTCATGTGCCCAAAAATGGTACCAGTAAAAACGTCAACTCGTCCCGCAAAAAATAAGACCTCAATTGAATCTGTGGGCAAAAATATGGAAAAATTATAGCTCTCAAAATATGGTGATGCAAAACTATTTTTTGCAATAAAAAGCGTCTTTTAGCTTGTGACAGCTGCCAAACATAAAAATCCGCTATAAATAGTAAATCAAACCCCCCTTATCACCCCCTTAGTTAGGGAAAAATAATAAAATTAAAAAAAAGTATTTATTTCCATTTTCCCATTAGGGTTAGGGTTGGGGCTAAAGTTAAGGTTAGGGTTGGGGCTAAAGTTAGGATTAGGGTTAGGGTTGAGATTAGGGTTAGCGGTGTGTTAGGGTTATGGTTAGGGTTGGGACTAGGGTTAGGGGTGTGTTGGGCTTAGGGTTGGAGTTAGAATTGGGGGGTTTCCACTGTTTAGGCACATCAGGGGCTCTACAAACGTGACACGGCGTCTGATCTCAATTCCAGCCAATTCTGCGTTGAAAAAGTCAAACTGTGCTCCTTCCCTTCCGAGCTCTGCCATGAGCCCAAACAGTGGTTTACCCCCACATATGGGGTATCAGCATACTCAGGATAAATTGCACAACAACATTTAGGGTCCAATTTCTCCTGTTACCTTTGGGAAAATAAAAAATTGGGGGCGAAAAGATAATTTTTGTGGAAAAAATATGATTTTTTATTTTATGGCTCTACGTTATAAAATTCTGTGAAGCACTTGGGGGTTCAAAGTGCTCACCACACATCTATATAAGTTCCTTATGGGGTCTACTTTCCAAAATGGTGTCACTTGTGGGGGTTTCCACTGTTTAAGCACATCAGGGGCTCTCCAAACGCGACATGACGCCTGCAGACTATTCCATCAAAGTCTGCAATGCAAAAGTCACTACTGTCCAATTTCTCCTGTTACCCTTGGGAAAAAAAAACTGGGGGCTAAAAGATATTTTCACGCCCAGGCGTTATAAACTTCTGTGAAGCACTTGGGGGTTCAACGTGCTCACCACACATCTAGATAAGTTCCTTTGGGGGTTTAGTTTCCAAAATGGGGTCACTTGTGGGTGGTTCCACTATTTAGGCACATCAGGGGCTTTGCAAACTGAACATGACACCCATCAAAGTCTGCATTCCAAAACGTCATTACTTCCTTTCCGAGCCCTGCAGTATGCCCAGACAGTGGTTTTCCCCACATATGGGGTATTGGCGTACTCAGGAGAAATTTCACAACTTTATCTGTCCATTTTCTCTTTTTACAATTGTTAAAATAAAAAAATTGTTTGTAAAAGATCATTTTTGTGACTAAAAAGTTAAATGTTAATTTTTTCTTTCCACATTGCTTCAGCTCCTGTGAAGCACCTGAAGGGTTAATAAACTTCTTGAATGTGGTTTTGAGTACCTTGAGGGGTGCAGTTTTTAGAATGGTGTCACTTTTGGGTATTTTCTCCCATATAGACTCCTCAAAGTGACTTCAAATGTGAGATGGTCCCTAAAAAAAATGGTTTTGTACATTTTGTTGTAAAAATGAGAAATCGCTGGTCAACTTTTAACTCTTATAACTTCCTAAGAAAAAAAAATGTTGGTTCCAAAATTGTGCTGATGTAAAGTAGACATGTTGGAAATGTTATTTAGTAACTATTTTGTGTGACATATTTCTCTGTTTTAAGGGAATAAAAATTCAAAGTTTGATAATTGCAAAATTTTCGCCATATTTCCATTTTTTCCATAAACGCAAGTTATATCGAAGAAATTTTACCACTATCATGAAGTACAATATGTCATGAGAAAACAATCAGAATCGCGAAGATCCGTTGAAGCGTTCCAGAGTTATAACCTCATAAAGAGACAGTGGTCAGAATTTTAAAAATTGGCCCTGTCATTAACGTGCAAACCATCCTTGGGGGTTAAGGGGTTAAAGCTGGTGCTATAAAGTATTCTAATATTACTGAGATAATGACTTTTGGGTTTTCATTAGCTGTAAGTCATAATCAACAACATTAACAGAAATAAACACTTGAAATAGATCCCTCTGTTTGTAATGACTCTATATACTTTTTGTATTAAAGAACTGAAGTAAATTAACTTTTTGATGATATTCTAATTTTGTGAGAAGCACCTGTATATCAAATAAAAAATTAAAATGACCTCAGGGTAAGCAGAAGCTGCCCTTCCGCTGAAATGCATGGGCGAATACGGGACGTTTGAAATGTTATGGCTGGACAAAGAAGAATGTCAGATGTCTCGAGTGACATCCTTGTGTAGGCAAAAAAATTGTCACAATGCATGTGGAGATGTCCATATAGCCGTGCAAAAGGCCCTCTTACAGAACGCTGGGTGAGAAGTGGATGCACCCAAAATCTACGAAGCCTCCTCAGAGCAACAACAGGGGAATATCCAACCCTATACTCCCGGGATAACACCCAGTTGAAGAGGAGCTCCTCCGTACAATCCAAACTCTGATTCCTAGCAGCCATACTTGCTTGGTGCTAATGTCAACAGCCAAAACAAACAAATCTGACAATTCAATCCTGATGAATATATGCATGTGCTCAGCATCACACATATTGTTAAATGGCTTTATAAAGGGCTATCAATCTGCAATTAACAAATCAAGTTTGATTGTGCATTTCTATCTCCGGTGAAAGAAGCATTGCATTGTTTTAAAAATCGCATCGTTCATGCATGACACTCGTTCGTTTTTTCGGTCCTGATATCAAAAACATTTTTTTTCACACATTTGGGTATAAGCCCTTCTAATATATAATTACCAATAAACTCTGTCACAGCTTCCGGCGTTTGTGTCGCTACCACAATCCACCACAGCCGGAACTACGCCGACCGCCATATTGTGACACCCAAGTTATAGGTTATAAGTCATTGGCTGAGCGGTGCCGGCGGCTTTGGCGGGGGATTTGAATCCCGCGACACTCAAAGACATGCGGTGTTAGGGGTCAAGTTCCCGCTTCTGCACAAGGGGAATCTCAAGCCATTCCGGCTGCGGTCTCCCATTTGTCTCCAGCCACAGTGGACTCTGCTCAGCTTAGACATCGGTCCCAGCGTCTCGCCCAGTCTGGCAGTGTGCAGAGGATTACTGCTGCTCCTCCAGACTCTGCTATTGTGGCCAGTACTGGTTAGCGGCGAGCAGACGTCTTTAGGACAAAGTCCTTGTTTTTCCCTTCCGAGCATGCCCAGGGTGAGATCTCTCATTGGAGATCAGGGGTCACATGCTCAGGTACTTCAGCATCTCCTATTGGTCTGCCAGGAAGGTCCTGTGACTACCGGTGTTCTGGAACAAGTTTCATTGGTCCTTGTTTCTGGCAAGTCCTGTAGCTGTTATTATAAAAGGGTGGCAATGCTGAGCCGCCATGCGCTAGTATCAACCATTATATGCTTTGCGCCAGTGTGGTCATGCGTGTGTGTGGTTAGGGCCCGGCTGAAATAAGCCCCTAGAATACCGACTTAATCAGTGAGGAGTTTGGTATGCTAGCTGGTCAGGGTCGGTGTCCTAGATGCCCTAGATTACCGGCATAACCGGTGAGGAGTTTGATTTCCGTATTCAGGGTCTGGCGTTCAGACGCCATAGATTGCGGGTGACTCCCGCGAGGACATTAGAGCATGATCACGTTCTATGTTCGCTTAGCACTTAACTGTGTACCTGGGTGCCTGACAGGACACAGAACTCTTTCTCAGTGGCTCTGTGACGTAACAGGGTTCGCTTTCAACGCTAGACAGCGCCCTAGCGTGTTTATTTTGCGACTCAGTTGTGTTCAGTGAGTTCGCACACATCGCCATATAGCGCTGTGGCACTCCTTCTAGCGGCTCTGTGAAATAACAGAGTTCGCACATATTGCCACAGCGCATTGCGGTGTTTATTTTGACGACTCTGCGGGATAACAGAGTTTGCGTCTTGCGCCATTTTACTAGCAGCAGGTTCCGCCTGCACGGTGGACCCCGGGCTGCGAACGCACCTATCTACCTCATATATTTGGTGCGTTCCGCAGACCCTAACAATACTAGCGCCAGGGTCTGGCTAGTAAAATGGCGGACGACCAGCGTCTACAGCAGTACATCCAGCAGCTGGAGGGTAGGTTGGCAGCTCTAGAGCGCACAACCTCAGCTGTGGATGTTACAGCTGTCGCTGTTCAGGCTGCTAGCGTGGCTGCAGCCAGTTTGTCCTCTGCCACCCCTGTTCCGACTTTATCCCATCTCCCGCTTCCAGACAAGTTTGCTGGTGACAACAAGCAATGTGAGTGCTCCATTCATCTTGAGCTTCTGGCTGCACGTTTTCCCACGGAACGGGCGAAGCTGGGTTTTGTCTTATCCCTCCTGTCGGGCAGGGCGTTGGAGTGGGCAACGCCGCTGTGGGAGCGCGACGATCGTGTGGTACAGAGTGCTTCTCTCTTCCTGGAGGCTCTGAGACAGGTCTTCTTAGGACCTCATGTCACCCACGATACGGCGCTCCAACTGCTGGCAATATCACAGGGTTCCTCCATGGTCAGCCAGTTCGCCGTGCAATTTCGGACTCTGGTATCTGAGCTAGAGTGGCCGGATAAAGTCCTCATTCCGGTGTACTGGAGAGGACTGGCGGATCATGTGAAGGATGCTTTGGCCACCAGGGAGATTCCCGCCACACTGGAGGAACTCATTTCCCTATCCACCCGCATTGATCTCCGTTTTAATGAGCGGAGGTTAGAGCGGACCCAGTGCAGGCAGAGGTTTCGGTTGGCTCCCACCTTCGCCAAACCTCTGGAATCTTCCGTTCAGGCATCCGATTCCTCCAAACTCGTGGAGGTTTATCAAGCGGGACCTAAGTCCCGGACCGCTCGAGCAACGGTGGTCTGTAATTTTTGCCAACAGGCAGGACACTATACTAACAGATGTCCACAGCGATCGCAGAGGCGATCGCGTCTAGTGACCCTGGGAGGAGGCTCACTAGAGACAGCAGCATTTTCCTCCAAGATGACACTTAAAGGGACAATCACTGTAGGCACTTCCACTCTCACAGCCGACCTTTGTGTGGACTCAGGAGCAGAGGGGAACTTCATGTCCTCTAACTTTGTTCGCCGCCACGCAATACCTCTGGTGGCGCTTGACAAATCAGTGACTGTCCGGGTAGTGAATGGGTCGACATTGCCCTCACAAATTACACACCAGACTGTTCCACTTGCATTGTTTGTATCTCCTTCTCATCAGGAGCTTATTTCCCTACTCGTCCTTCCCGAGGGAATAGACGAGATCCTACTAGGTATACCTTGGCTCCGTTTCCACTCCCCACATATAGAGTGGACTTCGGGTAGGATACTGGGTTGGAGTGATGCATGTAGAGGCAGATGTGTCAGGAGTTGCGTTCAGGTTACCACTACTGAGTTACCCACAGATCTTACCCCACTTCCCAAGTGCTACTGGTCATATGCAGACGTGTTCTCCAAGAAGGCTGCGGAGACTCTTCCGCCTCATCGCCTCTATGACTGTCCTATCGACCTCTTGCCTGGCGCAGAACCTCCTCGGGGAAGGGTCTATCCCCTCTCTCTTCCTGAGACAGAGGCCATGTCGCAATATATTCAGGAGAACCTGGCAAGAGGGTTTATTAGGAAGTCGGTGTCACCGGCAGGGCGAGATTCTTCTTCGTGCAGAAGAACGGAGAACTACGTCCATGTATTGATTACAGGGGTCTTAACGCCATCACCGTTAAAAACAAGTACCCGTTGCCCCTGATTTCTGAGCTCTTTGATAGGCTTCGGGGAGCAAGGGTATTCACTAAACTAGATCTGCGCGGTGCTTATAACCTGATTCGCATCCGTGAGGGGGACGAATGGAAGACGGCTTTTAATACCAGGGATGGGCATTACGAATATCTGGTGATGCCCTTTGGGCTCTGTAATGCTCCAGCCGTTTTCCAAGACTTTGTCAATGACATCTTCCGGGATATGCTCTCCACCTTGGTCGTAGTCTATCTGGATGATATACTCATCTTCTCTCCAGATATTGACTCCCACCGGAGAGATGTCTGCAGAGTCTTCGACCTCTTACGGGCTAATTCCCTTTATGCTAAGTTAGAGAAATGTATGTTTGAGCTGGAGTCTTTACCTTTCCTTGGTTATATCATCTCCACCCAGGGATTGGCTATGGATCCGGCCAAACTACAGGCTGTGATGGACTGGCAGGAACCCCACTCCCTTAAAGCGGTGCAGCGTTGTTCATTAGGCACATCTTACATCTACACGGCATGCCGGACAAAATTGTCAGTGACCGAGGTCCCCAGTTTGCGTCTCGGTTCTGGAGAGAGCTTTGTCGTCTACTCAGTATTGAGTTTAATCTCTCTTCAGCGTACCATCCTGAGACGAATGGGTTGGTAGAGAGGGCCAACCAGACCTTGGTCACCTATCTAAGACATTTTGTCTCAGCCAGGCAGGATGACTGGGCATCCTTGCTACCATGGGCTGAGTTTGCACTAAACAATGCTGTAGCTGACTCCACCGGACAGACTCCATTCCTCCTAAACTACGGTCAGCATCCGCGGGTTCCGGTGCCCATGCCCGTGTCTTCCGCCGACTCCAGGGAGGCAGACTGGGCTGTGGAGGCACGGGACATTTGGGACTGTACCCAGGATGCCATTCAGGTGTCCAAGGAGAGAATGAGGTCCTCCGCCGACGCACATCGGCGCCCCGCTCCAACATTTACTCCTAGGGACTTGGTGTGGCTCTCCGCCCGTAACATTAGGCTGCGAGTTGAGTCCACTAAGTTGGCACCCCGCTACCTGGGTCCTTTCAAGGTCCTCGAGCAGGTTAACCCTGTGGTATACCGTTTGGCTCTTCCACCACGCCTGGGTATCTTCGACACCTTTCACGTATCCCTCTTGAAACCCGTGCTCATGTCCCGGTTTTCCGAGTCATCTGCCGGGACATCGGGTTCGTCTACAGATGACCATGAGGTGAACGCCATCGTAGGGTGTAAGGTGGTACGGGGCAAAAGATTTTATTTGGTGGATTGGAGGGGTTATGGGCCTAAGGATAGGTCCTGGGAGCCTGCCGAGCACGTACACGCTCCGCAGCTCATCGCTGCTTTTGAACGCAGCGAGGCCCAGAGAAGGGGGGCCCTAGGAGGGGGGGTAATGTTAGGGGTCGAGTTCCCGCTTCTGCACAAGGGGAATCTCGAGCCATTCCGGCTGCGGTCTCCCATTCGTCTCCGGCCGCAGTGGACTCTGCTCAGCTTAGACGTCAGTCCCAGCGTCTCGCCCAGTCTGGCAGTGTGCAGAGGATTACTGCTGCTCCTCCAGACTCTGCTATTGTGGCCAGTACTGGTTAGCGGCGTGCAGACGTCTTTAGGACAAAGTCCTTGTTTTTCCCTTCCGAGCATGCCCAGGGTGAGATCTCTCATTGGAGATCAGGGGTCACATGCTCAGGTACTTCAGCAGCTCCTATTGGTCTGCCAGGAAGGTCCTGTGACTACTGGTGTTCTGGAACAAGTTTCATTGGTCCTTGTTTCTGGCAGGTCCTGTAGCTGTTATTATAAAAGGGTGGCAATGCTGAGCCGCCATGCGCTAGTATCAACCATTATATGCTTTGCGCCAGTGTGGTCATGCGTGTGTGTGGTTAGGGCCCGGCTGAAATGAGCCCCTAGAATACCGACTTAATCGGTGAGGAGTTTGGTATGCTAGCTGGTCAGGGTCGGTGTCCTAGATGCCCTAGATTACCGGCATAACCGGTGAGGAGTTTGATTGCCGTATTCAGGGTCTGGCGTTCAGACGCCATAGATTGCGGGTGACTCCCGCGAGGACATTAGCGCATGATCACGTTCTATGTTCGCTTAGCACTTAACTGTGTACCTGGGTGCCTGACAGGACACAGAACTTTTTCTCAGCGGCTCTGTGACGTAACAGGGTTCGCTTTCAACGCTAGACAGCGCCCTAGCGTGTTTATTTTGCGACTCAGTTGTGTTCAGTGAGTTCGCACACATCGCCATATAGCGCTGCGGCACTCCTTCTAGCGGCTCTGTGAAATAACAGAGTTCGCACATATTGCCACAGCGCATTGCGGTGTTTATTTTGACGACTCTGCGGGATAACAGAGTTTGCGTCTTGCGCCATTTTACTAGCAGCAGGTTCCGCCTGCACGGTGGACCCCGGGCTGCGAACACACCTATCTACCTCATATATTAGGTGCGTTCCACAGACCCTAACATGCGGCACCCCTCATTGGCTGAGCTGCCGCCGGCTGAGCCACTGAGCAGCGCGGATTTGAATCCCCCGCCATGCCGCGCAGCACCACTCATTGGCTGAGCGCCCCTGGCCTTATATACATTACATACATATAACATACAGAACATACACATAACATACAACACATAACATAGAGTACATTCTCACCAATCACCTAATTCCCCGAAGCCATCAATCTCCTGTAATAAAAATAAAGTAATAAAACAACCTATACATTACCTTTCCACCGTAGTCCAGTGATTAACGAGTGTCCCACGACGATCTCCGGTGTAGAACACTGACATAACTACACAGGCCCCGCGATACACTGACAGCGGAGGTAATCCTCCGCGGTGTATATCGCTCCGCCGGGAGAGAATGACGCCACTTCAGTTCATTCTCTCACCGGTAATGCTGCATGAGAAAATTCCCACGCAGCATTGCCATAAAGTGAGAAAATGAACTCGGGTAACCTCAGTGATGCACTGCAGGAGCCATTGTCTCCTGTCATTGCATCACCTGATGTCACTGCTCTATAGGGGAAATCGTCGTGGGACATTCGTTACTAATTGGACTGCAACGGACAGGGAGTATACGGTTGTATTATTTTTTTACTTTTTATTACAGGAGAATAAGGGCGTCGCTTGGATCTGGGCGTGTAATAAAAATATGAAAACCGTGTAGTTTTATTTCATTAAAATACTTGTTCTTATGTGTGTGTTTTTAACCCTTTCTAACCATAAGATTAATAATGGATAGATGTCTTATTGATGCCTCTCCATTATTAACCGGGCTTAATGTCACCTTACAATAGCAAGGTGACATCAAGCCTTTATTGGCCCATATCCCACCGCTACACGGGAGTGGGAAGAGAGGGGCTAAGTGCCGGAATTGTTGCATCGTACAGATGTGCCAGTTTTGGGCCGGATGGGTGCTGGAATTTTTAGCCAGGGAGGTGCACCAATATCCATGGATCCTTCCTAGGCTATGAATATCAGCCCGCAGCTGTCTGCGTAGCCTTTCTGGCTAAAAATTATAGGGTGTAACGGGTCTGGTAGGCGGAACCTCTGAGCTTTATTATACAAGAAGGTTTTCCTTGTAAAGGAGCGGGTGGCGCCCGGGGAGACGGACAGGAAGTCACGGCAAGTGACAGGGACAGTCTCTGGACAGACGGGAAGGGGATCACGGCAAGTGAGCGGGGCAGTCTCTGATTATACGGGCAGGTAGTCACGGCAAGTGACCGGGGCAGTCTCTGGATAAGTAGGCAGGGAGTCACGGCAAGTGACCGGGGCAGTCTCTGGATAGGTATGCAGGGAGTTACGGCAAGTGACCGGGGCAGTCTCTGGATAGGTATGCAGGGAGTCACGGCAAGTGACCGGGGCAGTCTCTGGATAGGTATGCAGGGAGTCACGGCAAGTGACCGGGGCAGTCTCTGGATAGGTATGCAGGGAGTCACGGCAAGTGACAGGGGCAGTCTCTGGATAGGTATGCAGGGAGTCACGGCAAGTGACCGGGGCAGTCTCTAGATAGGTAGGCAGGGAGTCACGGCAAGTGACCGGGGCAGTCTCTGGATTGACATGCAGGTAGTCACAGCAAGTGACCGGGGCAGTCTCTGGACAGACAGGCAGGTATATACGACCTGAGATGGTGGAGCCTCCCGGTAGGCTAGCAGGCAGAAAGCAGATGACCGCTCCTACTTGAGCAGGCGAGAGTCTCTGGAATAGCCGAGGATCACCGCATGTGACGTCCGAACCTCCGGGTAGGGCTGCAGTCAGATGGCAGATGAGCGCCCCCAAGTGAGCAGGCGAGAGTCTCTGGAATAGCCGAGGATCACCGCATGTGACGTCCGAACCTCCGGGTAGGGCTGCAGTCAGATGGCAGATGAGCGCTCCCAAGTGAGCAGGCGAGAGTCTCTGGAGTAGCTGATGGTCACCACATGTGACGGCCGAACCTCCAAGTAGGCTTGCGGACAGGTAGCAGACAGCAAACGGGCAGGAAACAGGCAGGTAACTGGTAACGGCACCTGAGGGCTGAAGCAGAGTAAAACAGTGCAACAACAACATTGCTCGGGCACCTCCATTAAGGAGGAAGTACTTTATATAGGGTGGAGTCCTCCGGCATTGGCCGGGGACCTTTTTGAAAAATGAGCGCGGCCCCTTTAAGAGCGGGGGAGCGCGGCGCGCGCGCCCTAAGTCCAGAAGCAGGGAGGGAGCGCGCGGCCCCAGCAGGAGGGAAGGAGGACGCTGAGCGCGGGTAAGGGGGGCGACGTCCCTGCCTGGCAGAGGACGCTGTTGCAGGGGAGCAGCGTCCCTGCCTGGCAGAGGGCAGGGACGTCGGCGCTACATAGGGGGACCCCACGTAATTTTTTTTTGGGTGGTCACCCTATTTTAATAGCCAGTAAAGGCTAGCGGCAGGCTGATATTCATAGCCTGGGAAGCTCCTTGGGTATTAACCCCTTCCCAGGCTAGAAATATTGGCCCCGGCCGTCGGCTTTTCCCCTCTGGCGCAGAAAGATGGATTTTGGTAAGAACTTACCTGTAAAATCCTTTTCAGCGAAGGAAGGAAAGGAGACACACTAGTAATGACTAGTGGGTAGGTGGAGCCCAGATAGGATTGACACCTCAGATTAAAAAGAGTGTTGACCGGCCCCTCCAGCTCGGGCTCCTCCTACTCCTGCTTCTTCAGTCGTACAAAAGCTTAGGGAAGAGCAAATATCACCAGCGGAGCAACATAACCCCTTCTGAAGGAGAAAAAGCAAGAATACAGGTTATGCATGCATGTAGGCAAAAAACCACACAGTTCCAGGTACTACTCACTGGACCTGACCACCGCGATGAGCTGGCAATGCTGGAAAGGAGCAGAAGCGCGTCAACCTCAGTCCAGATAATCGCTATCAGAAGAGGGTCACGCCGCATCTGAAAACACATCAACACACTTCTGCCATGGGCGGGTGCTGTGTCTCCTTTCCTTCCTTCGCTGAAAAGGATTTTACAGGTAAGTTCTTACCAAAATCCGTCTTTCAGCAGCAGAATGGAAGGAAAGGAGACACACTAGTAATGACTAGTGGGACGTCCCAAAGCAGTCCAAAAATTAAGGGTGGGAATATAACCAAGAAAAAACAGGCAGAATCCCAACAACCTTGGTAAATGTGCAACAGGCGCCAAATACAAGTTAACTAGAACTTTACACTACAGCCGCCTGTAGGACCCTGCGTCCTAAGGCCGCATCAGCGGAAGCACTGACGTCCACCTTATAAAACTTTGTAAACGTGTGGACGGAGCGCCAAGTCGCCACTCGGCAGAGCTGAGCTGCCGAAGCCCCTTGGTGAAAGGCCCACGATGAGGCCACAGCCCTCGTGGAATGAGCACGAATCTTAATCGGGCAAGGTTCGCCTTTAAGTCGGTAAGCCTCCAAAATGGCTGACCGAATCCAACGAGCTATAGAGTCCTTGGAAGCTCGTTGACCACATCGACGACCTGCTGGAATCACAAACAAGGAGTCTGACTTCCTAAAACCTTGAGTAACAGACAAATAGAACTTCAAGGCCCGCACTAAATCCAATGTGTGCAAAACCCGTTCCTTTGCATTCCTCGGGCCCGGGCAAAGTGAAGGCAAAACAATATCCTGGTTAACATGGAATTGCGACACTACCTTAGGTAGAAAGTCGCCCCGTGTGCGAAGCACTACTCGATCCGGGTAAAATTTCAGGAAAGGAGGCGAGCAAGAAAGAGCCGCCAACTCAGAAACCCTTCTCAAAGAAGTGACTGCGACTAGGAAGGCAACCTTCCAAGAAAGCAAAGAAAGGTTAGCAGAATCCATTAGCTCAAAAGGCCCATGCTGAAGAGCCTCCAGGACAAGGTTGAGCCGCCAAGGAGACACAGGTGCCTTCCGTGGCGGAAACTGACGGGTTACCCCGCGAAAAAAGGAGCGCACGTCCCTATGCGAGGCGATAACTTTCCGGAACAACAGAGACAGGGCAGAAACCTGACCCCTCAGGGTGCTAACTGCCAAACCCTTGTCCAGCCCGTACTGTAGAAAAGCCAACAGATTGGGAATGGAAAAAATCCTCGGGTTCCTTGAAGAACCCAAACACCACGAGAAGAAGGCTTCCCAGGTCTTGTGGTAAATTCTAGTAGTAGCCGGACCTCAGGCAGCTCGCAGAGTGGCAATGACTTCGGCTGAAAAACCTCTACGGGTCAGTATTTCGGTCTCAAGAGCCACGCAGTCAAACGCAGAGATTTCAAGTCCGGATGACGGACAGGACCCTGGGTTAACAGGTCCGGGCGAAGAGGAAGTGGAAATGGCGGTGCTGCCAAAAGCGACACCAGTGTCGAGAACCACGTCCTCCTTGGCCAATCTGGGGCTATCAACATAGCCGGGATTCTCTCCAGTCTGATCCGACGCAGCACCAGAGGAAGTAAGGATATCGGCGGAAACACATAGATTAGCTCGAATCGGTCCCACGGGGCCACCAGAGCATCCACCGCCACAGCCTTCGGGTCCTTGTACCTGGACATGAAGGACGGCAACTTGGCATTGGACCTAGATGCCATCAAATCCACTTGGGGAACTCCCCAAAGGGAGCACAGCAGTGCAAAGATCTCCGGATGAAGACTCCATTCTCCGGGATCCATCTTCTCTCGACTGAGGAAGTCCGCCGTGGTATTCTGAACTCCTGGAATGTGAATCGCAGAGATGGCTGGTACTCTGTCCTCGGCCCAATTCAGGATCCGAGACACTTCCACCATGAGCCTGGAACTCCTCGTCCCGCCTTGGTGGTTGATATACGCGACCGCCGTTGCGTTGTCTGTCTGCACTCGGACTGGTAGACCGCTCAAAGGGACAGTCCAGTGTTGGAGGCAAAGGAAAATTGCCCTCAATTCCAAGATGTTGATCGGTAGAACAGACTCTTCCGATGACCATACTCCCTGAACCCAGAGATCGTTCCAGACACCCCCCCAGCCCGTCAGGCTGGCATCGGTGGTTATGACCAACCACCTCGGAGGAAGGAAAGACTTCCCCAGTGATAACGTTCCTGGACGTGACCACCAACTTAGGGACTCTCGCACCCTGCGAGAGATGAGGATACTGCGATCCAGTGCAATCTGCAATCGATCCCAATGACTCAGAATGAGCCTTTGGAGGGCTCTGGAATGAAACTGGGCAAACGGAAGCGCTTCCATGGAAGCCACCATCAGACCTAAAAGGCGCATACACTTCCGAAGGGACATTGCTGTCGAAGACTTCATAGTCTGTACATGTCGAAGGAGACATGCCCGCTTGTCTGGAGGTAGGGACACCACTGCCCGTACCGTGTCGAAATGCATCCCCAAAAACAGGATTGACCAGCCACCCGAAGTCCTCCAGGAGCTGAAGGGATAGATTGCGAGCCGTCACCGCCTCCTCCTTTGAGGACGCCACAATCAAAAGGTCGTCCAGATAGGGAATAATCGTGACTCCCTGTCTTCGAAGAATTGCCATGAGAGGCGCTAGAATTTTTGTAAAAACTCTGGGCGCTGAAGCCAAGCCGAATGGCAGGGCCACAAATTGGTAATGGTCCTGACCTATGGCAAAACGAAGGAAGCGCTGGTGAGCCCTTCCGACGGGAACATGCAAATAAGCGTCGCGAATGTCGATTGACACCAGAAAGTCGTTCTGCGACAGGGTTGCCACAACGGAGCGAAGTGACTCCATGCGGAATTTTTGGGTGTGGACATGCTGATTCAATCTTTTGAGATCCAGAATAGGACGAAATTTGTCCTCTTTTTTGGGGACCACAAAGAGATTTGAATAAAAACCTTTTCCCCGGTCCTCTGTCGGAACCGGTATTACTACACCCTTCTGCAGAAGGAATTCCACCTCTCGCAGCAGAGCGGCAAATAGCTCGGGCTCTGACGGAATGCGAGACTGGCAAAAACTGTCCGGGGGTCGAGAAGAAAACTCTATGAAATAGCCTGCCGACACAACTCGCGTTACCCAGGAATCCGGAACGCGGGAAATCCAATTCGCCTTGAATTGGAGCAGGCGACCCCCCACTCGAGAGCCCTCGAGTGAGGACCTGGCGTCAGTCTGCCTTGGCGGGCTTCTTGTCAGTTTCCCGCTTGTCTTGACGGAAACTTTGTTTCCAAGGGGTGCGGGATTTCTGAGAAGACTTCTTTCCCAAAAAAGAGGGACGACCCGATCCCCAAGAAGACTGACCGGATCGTCCCCTAGACCGAAAATACCGCCGACCATTACCGGCACTAGGTCTGCCAGACGTAGAAGCCATAGCCCTTCGCTGTGGTAAAGCCACTTCTTTAGCCTTTGCCTTGGCAATCAGCTCTGTGAGATCAGATCCAAATAGCTGACCACCCTTGTAGGCTAAAGACAGTAAACCCTGCTTGGAAACCGCGTCCCCGGTCCACTGTCTAAGCCACAGTGCTCTTCTGACTGTGACCGCTGAGGATTGCGTCCTGGATAATAACGACGCAGTATCCAGACCTGCATCACAGCTATATCGGGCTGCAGTCTCCAATAAATCGAGAAGTCCATCTATCTCGGATAATGGAGATCTATTTTGCAACGCCTTCCGTAAACGGACCAAGCAGCACAGGGAAGCTTTAGAAGCACACATGGATCCTAGTACTGCTCTGAATCCATGACCTGCAGCTTCATAGATGGATTTCGCCGCCATCTCCGTTTTTCTGTCCAGCGGCTCTTGCAGACTCGCTTTCCCTTTAACCGGAAGCAATGAGGATTTACTAAGCTGGGATAAAGGAACATCCACTTCAGGAGAAGGAATCCAATTATCCGTCAATTCCGTTGAACACGGATATAATGCTTCAAAGAACCGTGTCCCTTGAAAACGTTTATCTGGACACAGACGTTCCTTCTCCACTACCGTATTAAGCTCTTCCAGAGCCGGTAATGTTGACCGCGACTTATGGTACTCCTGGTACATGCGGCCCGACTTACCAGGCCGTGTAGTTACCTCCTCCGGTAACTAACGCCTCCCTCATAGCTTCAATTAAAGCCTCTGTTCGGCTCACAAGAGAGAAAGAATGTCCCTGCCGATCCTCCTTATCCGAATCGGATAACTCCCTTCTGAGTTTGAAGGAGAACCCTGTCCGCATTCATATCAGATACCTCTGATTCGCTACGCGGAAAAGATGGCACCGGCCTGCGCCGCTTCCTGTCATGAGAGGATCTAGCTGACACCCACTGACCTAAAAGGTCAGACAAGCCATTAATTGACTGAGCGATGGCATCTAATTTGGTATTGCTGTAAATCGCAGCGCTTGATGCCGTCGAAGTCTGCGTATCAGATACTTGCGACTGATCCTGTAGCGGATCTGGCAGATGGTCCGCACCTTCCGGACCCTGAACCGACATGTCAGCAGTAAATGGCAGGTCAAAACCCTGTTAGTAACTGGAAACAATGTGGTTACTAAGCAGACTGAGCAAGTACGCTGAAGGGTTAAAGCTCTTAAAGAAGAGAGTTACCCCAGCTATCTCTCAGTATATAAATAACCTCCTGCGTTCTGATCCCTACTGGGTAGAACCTGCGGCTGTTATTGCTGAAAGGGTTAACCCTTCATAGGGGTTAATGCCGCCAACTCCCCACAACTCCCTATATAAAATAAAAGGAGTGTGCGAGTACCAGGTCTCTATAAGAGAACGCGGCTGCAGATAAACGCTATCTGTCACTTGGAACACAGATAGGTTCTGCGCTGTGGGGTGATGATATTCACTCACCAGCTGGCCTCGGTGAAAGTATACCTTAAACAGGAGGAGCGGAGCATGAGGAGCCCGAAGCCTTTGTAATGGCCGCCATGCTGAGAGAAGCCGGAAGAGAAGGACAGTGAAGCTGCAGTCTCCTCAGAGCGATTCCTGTCACAAAAAGAGCGGGAAGCGTGAAGCCACGCCCCCCTCCGGCTTCAAAAAAGAGCGCGAACTCCTCGCTCTCTGCTCTCCTCTGTCCTGCAGGTATCTGCCTGCGGACATAAATACAGTCACCAAACATGTCATCTAATACATGTACCAGCGGCTGCCGCAGCAGCCGCTAAGAGCACACACACATTCACATAAAATGCGGTACTCACCAGCCGAGCGCCACAGGGACCCCCAGGGGTTTGTGGCACTGTGCCCATCGCTTCCCCTCCGGGCGGGGAACGCAGTGACCCCGATGTGCGGTTTGCGTCCCCGCCAGGGAAGCAATCCTCATCCCCCAGGGCCGGCGTGAAACTGCAGGGACCACCATACAGGGTATTACAGATCGCCAAGGGAGAGGTGGGGGTCCAGCAGCGCTGAGACCCCTGAGACCTCTAGACCACTTCTGGTGATCCAAGTCTCTTGTCCGATAAAAAATAATAAAGTTTTCTGAGGAGCTGCTTCCAAAAGCGACCATCCTCTGGACCTCAAATTTTAGACTGAAGAAGCAGGAGTAGGAGGAGCCCGAGCTGGAGGGGCCGGTCAACACTCTTTTTAATCTGAGGTGTCAATCCTATCTGGGCTCCCCTACCCACTAGTCATTACTAGTGTGTCTCCTTTCCTTCCATTCTGCTGCTGAAAATTGCGCGGGAGCCCACGCTATTTTTTTTCCCATTTTTTTTAATTAAAGATATTGCGTGAAGATTTTCTGTGTGTCTTTAACTATTTATGTACAATTTTATCTATCTATTTATCTATCTATCTGCTATATATCTATCTTTCAATATATCTATCTATTATCTATCTTTCTATCTATTATCTATCTACCGGTATCTATTATCTATCTATCTATATAGCTATCTATCTTTCTATATATCTATCTTTCTATCTATTATCTATCTATCCCATATCTATATATCTATCCCATATCCATCTATCTATCATCTATCTATATCTATCTATCTATCTATCTATCTATCTATCTATCTATCTATCTATCTATCTATCTATCTATCTATCTATCGGTATCTATTATCTATCTACCTACCTACCTATCTATCTATTATCATCTGTCTATCTGTGTGTGTAATGGAGTGTGGGTTGGACAAATGTAAAAGAGGAAGTTGGACAAGAAATGACATCACAAATCTTTTTTTTTTGTTAAATAACATATCTTTATTTAGCTTACAAAACCGCATACAAAAACGCATGAGAAAAACGCATGAAAAAAACGCATCAAAAAAGCACCTGCGTTTTCTGCCAAGAGGTCCTGTTTTCGTGCAGAAAATTCTGCAGTCAAATCTGCAACGTGTGCACATACCCTTAAACACGGCTGTGTTTACATCTCCTGCGGCCACACTGTCGGGAGATCAGCGGCGCCCGCCGGACACGGCTGCCATGGTGACAAGCGGTGACAGATGTTCATTTCACGGCACTCCCGATGCAATTGAATCAGGCCTATTTCTAGTATACAAATAAGTGCAAATATATTGACCTAAATTTTCCATTATCATAAAATATTATGTATCACGAAAAAAACAATCTCAAAATCATTGGGATATGCTGAAATTTTCCAGAGCTATTGCCACATAATGTGACAAATCAGATATAAAAAATTTGACATGGTCACTAAGGGGTTAAGCAAAGCTGATTTGTTTTTGATACTTCCTGATATTTGGCTTTGACAAAACTTTATTGATATACTTAGGTGCAGATTACATGCATTTTTTATGAATTTCTGCCACGGAAACGCACTAAAAACGCATGTGCATTTTTTACCTTTGGATTTTCAACATCTAATATAAGTCTATGGGTAAAGTCCGCACAGAAAACTCAACGTATCTGCAAGAGAAATTGACATGCTGCGGATTTGAAACACGCAGGTCAGTTTATGCTAAGCAAAACTAAATACATTGGGCTTAACCCCCGGAGCTTTTTTCGGTTTTGCGTTTTCGTTTTTCGCTCTCCTTTTTCCAGAGCCATAACTTTTTTATTTTTCCATCAATATGGCCATGTGAGGGCTTATTTTTTGCTGGACGAGTTGTATTTTTGAACAACACTATTGGTTTTACCATGTCGTGAACTCGAAAACGGGAAAAAAATTCCAAGTGCGGTGAAATTGCAAAAAAAAGTGCAATCCTACACTTGTTTTTTGTTTGGCTTTTTTGCTAGGTTTAATAAAAGCTAAAACTGACCTGCCATTATGATTCTCCAGGTCATTACGAGTTCATAGACAGCAAGCATTGTGTAGGTTCTTTTTTATCTAAGTGGTGAAAAAAAATTCCAAAGTTTGCTAAAACAAAAATTAAAAAGATAAAGAAATTTGCGCCATTTTCTGAGACACATAGCGTCTCCATTTTTCATGATCTGGGGCTGGGTGAGGGCTTATTTTTTGCGTGCTGAGCTGATGTTTTTAATGACACCACATTTGTGCAGATACGTTCTTTTGATTGCCCGTTATTGCATTTTAATGCAATGCTGTGGCGACCAAAAAAACGTAATTCTGGCGTTGATTTTTTTCTCGCTACACCATTTAGCGATCGGGTTAATCCTTTTGTTTATTGATAGATAGGGCAATTCTGAACGCGGCGATACCAAATATGTGTATGTATGATTTTTTTTTATCGTCTTATTTTGATTGGGGCGAAAGGGGGGTGATTTAAACTTATTTTTTTTATTTTTTTAATTTTGAAAAAAAAACACTTTTTTCTTTTACTTTTGGCATGCTTCAATAGGCTAGAAGCTGCCATAGCACGATCGCCTCTGCTACATACAGGTGATGCATAGATCACCTCTATGTAGTAGAATTACAGCATTGCTGTGAGCGCTGACCACAGGGTGGCGCTCATAGCAATCTGCCATCAACAACCATAGAGGTCTCGAGGAGACCTCTGGTTGTTATGGCAAGGCATCGCTGATCCCCGATCACATGATGGGGGTCGGCGATGCGCTCATTTCCGGCCACGCGCCGGAAGCTCTAGTTAAATACCCGCTGTCAGCGTTTGACAGCGGGATTTAACTAGTTAATAGGCGCGTGCGGATCACAATTCCGCTCGCGCCTATTGTAGGCACATGTCAGCTGTTTATAACAGCTCACATGTCGTGACTTTGAGGTGGGCTCACTGCCGGAGCCCACCTCAAAGCGGTGGATACTGCCAGATTACGTACTATTCCGTCATCTGGCAGTAAGGGGTTAAGATTTCTATAAATCCCATCCACTTTACAGGAACTGTAAGACGCACAATCTCACAAACAGCAAAAACATTTGTATTTTACGCATTCATTATAATTTGTGAAAAACACTGAAAAAAATGCTGAAATTGAAATGCATCAGATAACAAATTAAAAAAAGTGCCCAGCAGCTCAAAAACCAAATGGGGAAATAAAAGCCGTGCATGAGATTTTTTAAATCACTTTAATGTAAAATGAAGCATTTTTGCTGCAGAAAAACATAAAACCAAAAACGCACCATATGTGAGAATAAACTAATCCTGCCTGTGAGAAGTTATCTGCAAAGATCACGAAGTGCAGCTCGAGACGGGGATACCACCCCGAGATATCGGACTGTCCTTGGGGTTCCCCACATCCTATTTGGGAGCAGGTGATGGTGCAGGTGACAGATGGGGCTGTCGCCCATTTCTACATTGGGGACTCAAGCACTACCTAAAGTTGGGTCACTTAGGCTAATTTCACATTTGCGTCGTTCTGCGCAGCGCATCGTGCGCTACTGAAAACGCGTGCAAAAACGCATAAAAGCGCTTGCAAGCGCATTTTTTTTAACGCATCAATGTACGCATAACGACAAAAAAAACGTAGCGTTTGCCTGAGTTTATCTAGCGTTTTGCATGCATTTGCGTTTTTTAGGCGCATGAGTCACACATTTCACAGGAGGAAAATCCTTGAAACAGACTCCACCAATGGGACACGAGTGGGACTTCTTTAAATAGACCCTGTTCAGCTGAATTCTTCAGATTTTGCTGCTGTTTCCTGTGTCACCATGGATCTGCGTTGGGAGACTTTTCGCTTAAGGCCGGGATCACACATGCGACAAAGTCGTCCAACACTCGCATGTGAAATCCTAGCTCTGACGCCGGCACTCGGGAGTGGAGTGCGCGGCTGCATAGAACTACTCGCTCCACTCCCGAGTGCCGGCGCCAGAGCTGGGATTTCACATGCGAGTGTCAGACAACTTCGTCGCATGTGTAATCCCGGCCTAAACTTGGATATGGAAATCGCGCTGTTTCTGGCTTTTGCTTTTGCTTGTCAGCAACAAAGAGAGAGAGCGAAGACGGCAGCAGCAGCGTTTTTGGAGACATCCCATTATTGAAGTCCGGGAGAGCCGTGGAGCGTACCACATCCTCTTCAGCGAGCTCCAGGCAAACCCGGTGAAATTTTTGGACTATTACACGGATGTCCCAAGAAAGTTTCAGGGGTTTGCTTGCTCGTGTTGAAGGAGCCATCCGGAGACAGGACACACAGCTCCGTCGTGCGATTCCTCCTGAAGAACGGCTCCTCGTCACATTACGGTACGTAATATTAACCCCTTAATGACCAAGCCATTTTGTAGGTTAAAGACCAGGCCAATTTTTAGAATTCTGACCACTGTCTCTTTATGAGGTTATAACTCTGGAACGCTTCTACGGATCTTGGCGATTCTGAGATTGTTTTCTCGTGACATATTGTACTTCATGATAGTGGTAAAATTTCTTCAATATAACTTGCGTTTTTTTTATGAAAAAAATGGAAATATGGCAAAAATTTTGAAAATTTTGCAATTTTCAAACTTTTAATTTTTATGCCATTAAATCAGAGAGATATGTCACAAAAATTAGTTAATAAATAACATTTCCCACATGTCTACTTTACATCAGCACAATTTTGGAACCAAAATTTTTTTTTGTTACGAAGTTATAAGTGTTAAAAGTTGACCAGCAATTTCTCATTTTTCCAACAAAATTTACAAAACCATTTTTTTAGGGACCACCTCACATTTGAAGTGAATTTGAGGGGTCAATATGACAGAAAATACCCAAAAGTGACACCATTCTAAAAACTGCACCCCTCAACGTGTTCAAAGCCACATTCAAGAAGTTTATTAACCCTTTAGGTACTTCACAAGAATTGAAGCAATGTGGAAGGAAAAAATGAACATTTAACTTTTTTTCCCAAAATTTTTCTTTCGACACAATTTTTTTAAATTTTGTCAAGGGTATCAGGAGAAAATGAACCACAATATTTGTTGTACAATTTCTCCAGAGTACACCGATATACCATGTGTGGGGGTAAACCACTATTTGGGCGCATGGCAGAGCTCGGAATGGAAGCAGCGCCATTTGACTTTTTTGGCTGGAATTGAGATTGGACGCCATGTCGCATTTGGAGAGTCCCTGTGTGCCTAAACAGTGGAAACCCCCCACAAGTGACCCCATTTTGGAAACTGGACCCCTCAAGGAACTCATCTAAATGTGTTGTGAGAGCTTTTAACCCCCAAGGGCTTCACAGAAGGTTATAACGTAGAGCCGTAAAATTAAAAAATCATATTTTTTCCACAAAAATGATCTTTTCATCCCAATTTTTATTTTCCAAAGGATAAAAGGACCCCAAAAGTTATTGGGCAATTAGTCCTGAGTACGCTGATACCCATATGTGGGGGTAAACCACTATTTGGGCGCATGGCAGAGCTCGGAAGGGAAGCAGCGCCATTTGACTTTTTTGGCTGGAATTGAGATTGGATGCCATGTCGTATTTGGAGAGTCCCTGTGTGCCTAAACAGTGGAAACCCCCCACAAGTGACCCCATTTTGGAAACTAGACCCCCCAAGGAACTTATGTAGATGTGTGGTGAGAGCTTTGAACCCCCAAGGGCTTCACAGAAGGTTATAACATAGAGCAGTAAAATTAAAAAATCATATCTTTTCCACAAAAATGATCTTTCCACCCCCAATTGTTATTTTCCAAAGGGTAACAGGACCCCAAAAGTTATTGTGCAATTTGTCCTGAGTACGCTGATACCCCATATGTGGGGGGAAACCACTATTTTGACGCATGGCAGAGCTCGAAAGGGAAGTAGCGCCTTTTTCAAATGCAGACTTTGATGGAAAGGTCTGTGGGTGTCATGTCACGTTTGGATAGCCCCTGATGTGCCTAAACAGTAGAAACCCCCCACAAGTGACTCCATTTTGGAAACTAGACCCCCAAGGAACTTTTCTAGATGTGTGGTGAGCACTTTGAACCCCCAAGTGCTTCACAGAAGTTTATAACATAGAGCCGTGAAAATAAAAAAATCATATTTTTTTCCAAAAAAATAATCTTTTTGCCCCAAATTTTTATTTTTATAATGGTAACAGGAGAAATAGGACCCCAAAAGCTATTGTGCAATTTGTCCTGAGTACGCTGATATCCCATATGTGGGGGGGAACCACTATTTTGACGCATGGCAGAGATCGGAAGGGAAGGAGCACCGTTTTTAAATGCAGACTTTGATGGAATGGTCTGCGGGTGTCATGTCGCGCTTGGAGAGCCCCTGATGTGCCTAAACAGTAGAAACCCCCACAAATGACCCCATTTTGCAAACTAGACCCCCAAGGAACTTATCTAGATGTGTGGTCAGCACTTTGAACCCCCAAGGGCTTCACAGAAGTTTATAACGTAGAGCCGTGAAAATAAAAAAAATCATATTTTTTTCCACAAAAATGACCTTTTTGCCCCCAAATTTTTATTTTTATAAGGGTAACAGGAGAAATAGGACCCCAAAAGCTATTGTGCATTTTGTCCTGAGTACGCTGATACCCCATATGCGGGGGGGAACCACTGTGATCGCCTTACTGCGATCTTTGGGAGGCACAATGAACAAATCTACCAAAGGTGAAGAATTGGTTTTCTTTTTTACGCCGTTCCACGTGCGATATTAGTGATTAGGCGACTTTATTCCTCGGATCGGTGCGATTACAGCGATACCAGATTTACACCCTTTTTTCATGTTTAGCTTCTGTCACACTCTAAAAGATGCTTTTTTTTGGAATAATTTTTGTAAGAATTTTTTGCATCGCCGTATTTTGAGAGCTATAATTTTTCCATATTTCGGCCGACAGAGTTATCTGTGGGCTTATTTTTTGCGGGACGAGCTGACGTATTTATTGGTACCATATTCGGGCACATAACGTTTTTTGATCGCTTCCTATTCCGATTTTTGTGGAAGCAGAATGAACAAAAACCAGCAATTCAGGAATTGTTTTTTTTTTTTTTTTTTCCTCCGTTCCGTGTGTGGTAAAATTGATAAAGCAGTTTTATTCTTCGGGTCACTACGATTACAGCGATACCTCATTTATATATTTTTTTTATGTTTTGGCGGTTTTTACACAATAAAGAATTTTATAGAAAAAATAATTATTTTTGCATCAGTTTATTCCGCGAGCTATAACTTTTTTATTTTTTCGCTGATGATGCTGTATAGCGGCTTGTTTTTTGCGGGAC
>JARQOD010000001.1:793351423-793405409 GCA_033576555.1 Oophaga sylvatica | reverse complement strand
CCCCCCAAAGAGGCAAGGTAGGGAATTAAACTCTAAAACTGTGCAAAGGTACCTCGGGGTACACGCAAGCTTTAGAGTTTACGAAGGAAAGGACACCGGGATTAAACCCCCCTAGTGTCCCCCCGTCCGGGAGTGAGTGGGAAAATTTTTTGTGGGATTTGGTGCACCCCCGCGGGAAAAAGGGTTATCATTTTAAAAACCGATAATTTTTATTCCAGCGTCCCACTCTACAAATCCCTCTCTCGCGGGTACCGCACTTGCGTACCGTCCGCAAAAATCAAGAGGCCCCCCCAAAAGACGCTACTTGGCAAGCCAAAAGGGTAGGCAAGCCCAATGAGAAACCACCTTTTGGGGGTCAAGTACAAGGACAAGGGGGTGTCCTTCTCTTGACCACCATACAGGGTATGGCAGCCCCCCCACACTGGGGGGGTACCTCTACACAGGTCCGAAAACCCGGGACTGTGTACGGGTACAAAAATACATGGGGGGGGTTGATCTCTTGACAACCCTCCAACCGACATGCTTTAAAAGGCCAAGGTGTGGTACAAGAAGCTGTCCGTCACATCGTCCAAATGGCAATGCTCAACGTTTTCCCTGCTGTCCGATGGCACGCAACAGCGATACGACGTACCTTCATCCAGGAGGTTTTTTAAGGCCCTGATGTTTGGGGCGCTCAGGAAACAGGGGGCCCCGTATTTCTGGAACTAAGGTGCCGATATACCGGGTCAGCTTTCCCCCCGGGTGGCCCCCGCCAACGGAAGAAAAGGGAAACCCGAAAAAAAAGGTGCCGAGTGTGTTAAAAAAGGGGAATACGCAAGGACACCACTTCCCAAGCGACCCCTGCCCCGAAAAACCCCCTGGTATAAGGATTGTTTCAAATGTACCACACCTAAATGCACTACAAATTTTACTTTACGGAAAGATTATTCCAAAAAGGGGGCACTTTTAGAAAAGTTTCCCTGGGTCATTTCCCAAAAATGTCACTTGTGGGTTTTTTTACTGTTTAGCACATAGGGCTCTGCAAACGGAACAGACGCCCCCAGCCATTTCCCTCAGTCTGATTCAAAACGTCACGCTTCCCCTTTTGGCCCGCTTTTTCCCAAACAGTTTTTTTCCCACATATGGGGAACCATTTCTCAGGGCAAAATTTGGGCAACAATTTTTGTGTCCAAAAATTTTCCTTTTACCCTTGGAAAATAAAAAATTGGGGACTTAAAACATCATTTTTTGAGGAAAAATAATTTTTTTTTTTACAACCGGGCATTAAAACTTGCGTGAAGCACTTGAGGGTTCAAAGTGCTCACCACACATCTAGATAAGTTCCTTAGGGGGTCTAGTTTCCAAAATGGGGTCACATGTGGGGGGTTTCCACTGTTTAGGCACATCAGGGGCCCTCCAAACGCGACATGGCGTCCGTTCGCAATTCCAGCCAATTTTGGTTTGGAAAAGTCAAACGGCGCTCCTTCCCTTTCAAGCCCTGCCGTGCGCCCAAACAGTGGTTCCCCCCCACATATGGGGTATCAGCGTACTCAGGACATGTTGGACAACAACTTTTGTGGTCCAATTTCTCCTCTTACCCTTGAGAAAATAAAAATTTGGGGACTAAAACATCATGTTTGTGGAAAAAATATGATTTTTTTTCTTCACGGCTCTACATTACAAACTTGCGTGAAGCACTTGAGGGTTCAAAGTGCTCACCACACATCTAGATAAGTTCCTTAGGGGTCTAGTTTCCAAAATGGGGTCACATGTGGGGGGTTTCCACTGTTTAGGCACATCAGGGGCCCTCCAAACGCGACATGGCGTTCGTTCGCAATTCCAGCCAATTTTGGTTTGGAAAAGTCAAACGGCGCTCCTTCCCTTTCAAGCCCTGCCGTGCGCCCAAACAGTGGTTCCCCCCCACATATGGGGTATCAGCGTACTCAGGACATGTTGGACAACAACTTTTGTGGTCCAATTTCTCCTCTTACCCTTGAGAAAATAAAAATTTGGGGACTAAAACATCATGTTTGTGGAAAAAATATGATTTTTTTTCTTCACGGCTCTACATTACAAACTTGCGTGAAGCACTTGAGGGTTCAAAGTGCTCACCACACATCTAGATAAGTTCCTTAGGGGGTCTAGTTTCCAAAATGGGGTCACATGTGGGGGGTTTCCACTGTTTAGGCACATCAGGGGCCCTCCAAACGCAACATGGCGTCGTTCGCAATTCCAGCCAATTTTGGTTTGGAAAAGTCAAACGGCGCTCCTTCCCTTTCAAGCCCTGCCGTGCGCCCAAACAGTGGTTCCCCCCCACATATGGGGTATCAGCGTACTCAGGACATGTTGGACAACAACTTTTGTGGTCCAATTTCTCCTCTTACCCTGGGAAAATAAAAATTTGGGGACTAAAACATCATGTTTGTGGAAAAAATATGATTTTTTTTCTTCACGGCTCTACATTACAAACTTGCGTGAAGCACTTGAGGGTTCAAAGTGCTCACCACACATCTATATAAGTTCCTTAGGGGGTCTAGTTTCCAAAATGGGGTCACATGTGGGGGGTTTCCACTGTTTAGGCACATCAGGGGCCCTCCAAACGCGACATGGCGTCCGTTCGCAATTCCAGCCAATTTTGGTTTGGAAAAGTCAAACGGTGCTCCTTCCCTTTCGAACCCTGCCGTGCGCCCAAACAGTGGTTCCCCCCCACATATGGGGTATCAGCGTACTCAGGACATGTTGGACAACAACTTTTGTGGTCCAATTTCTCCTCTTACCCTTGGGAAAATAAAAATTTGGGGACTAAAACATCATGTTTGTGGAAAAAATATGATTTTTTTTTCTTCACGGCTCTACATTACAAACTTGCGTGAAGCACTTGAGGGTTCAAAGTGCTCACTACACATCTAGATAAGTTCCTTAGGGGGTCTAGTTTCCAAAATGGGGTCACATGTGGGGGGTTTCCACTGTTTAGGCACATCAGGGGCCCTCCAAACGCGACATGGCGTCCGTTCGCAATTCCAGCCAATTTTGGTTTGGAAAAGTCAAACGGCGCTCCTTCCCTTTCGAGCCCTGCCGTGCGCCCAAACAGTGGTTCCCCCCCACATATGGGGTATCAGCGTACTCAGGACATGTTGGACAACAACTTTTGTGGTCCAATTTCTCCTCTTACCCTTGGGAAAATAAAAATTTGGGGACTAAAACATCATGTTTGTGGAAAAAATATGATTTTTTTTCTTCACGGCTCTACATTACAAACTTGCGTGAAGCACTTGAGGGTTCAAAGTGCTCACCACACATCTAGATAAGTTCCTTAGGGGGTCTAGTTTCCAAAATGGGGTCACATGTGGGGGGTTTCCACTGTTTAGGCACATCAGGGGCCCTCCAAACGCGACATGTCGTCCGTTCGCAATTCCAGCCAATTTTGGTTTGGAAAAGTCAAACGGCACTCCTTCCCTTTCAAGCCCTGCCGTGCGCCCAAACAGTGGTTCCCCCCCACATATGGGGTATCAGCGTACTCAGGACATGTTGGACAACAACTTTTGTGGTCCAATTTCTTCTCTTACCCTTGGGAAAATAAAAATTTGGGGACTAAAACATCATGTTTGTGGAAAAAATATGATTTTTTTTCTTCACGGCTCTACATTACAAACTTGCGTGAAGCACTTGAGGGTTCAAAGTGCTCACCACACATCTAGATAAGTTCCTTAGGGGGTCTAGTTTCCAAAATGGGGTCACATGTGGGGGGTTTCCACTGTTTAGGCACATCAGGGGCCCTCCAAACGCGACATGGCGTCCGTTCGCAATTCCAGCCAATTTTGGTTTGGAAAAGTCAAACGGCGCTCCTTCCCTTTCAAGCCCTGCCGTGCGCCCAAACAGTGGTTCCCCCCCACATATGGGGTATCAGCGTACTCAGGATAAGTTGGACAACAACTTTTGTGGTTCAATTTCTCCTCTTACCCTTGGGAAAATAAAAATTTGGGGACTAAAACATCATGCTTGTGGAAAAAATATGATTTTTTTTCTTCACGGCTCTACATTACAAACTTGCGTGAAGCACTTGAGGGTTCAAACTACTCACCACACATCTAGATAAGTTCCTTAGGGGGTCTAGTTTCCAAAATGGGGTCACTGTGGGGGGTTTCCACTGTTTAGGCACATCGGGGCCTCTCCAAACGCGACATGGCGTCCGTTCTCAATTCCAGCCAATTTTGGTTTGGAAAAGTCAAACTGCGCTCCTTCCATTCCGAGCTCTGCCGTGTGCCCAAACAGTGGTTTTCCCTCACATATGGGGTATCGGCGTACTCAGGAGAAATTGCACAACAACTTTATCAGTCCTTTTTCTCCTTTTTCCCTTGTGAAAATAAAAAAAATGTTTGTAAAATATCATTTTTGTGATTAAATAGTAAAATGTTAATTTTTTCCTTCCATGTTGCTTCAGCTCCTGTGAAGCACCTGAAGGGTTAATAAACTTCTTGAATGTGGTTTTGAGTACCTTGAGGGGTGTAGTTTTTAGAATGGTGTCACTTTTGGGTATTTTCTGCTATATAGACCCCTCAAAGTGACTTCAAATATGAGGTGGTCCCGAAAAAAAATGGCTTTGTAAATTTTGTTGTAAAAATGAGAAATCGCTGGTCAACTTTTAACCCTTATAATTTCCTAACAAAAAAAAATTTTGTTTCCAAAATTGTGCTGATGTAAAGTAGACATGTGGGAAATGTTATTTCTTAACTATTTTGTGTGACATATTTCTCTGTTTTAAGGGAATAAAAATTCAAAGTTTGAAAATTGCTAAATTTTCAAAATTTTTGCCATATTTGCGTTTTTTTCATAAATAAATGCAAGTTATATGGAAGAAATTTTACCACTATCATGAAGTACAATATGTCACGAGAAAACAATCTCAGAATCGCGAAGATCCGTTGAAGCGTTCCAGAGTTATAACCTCATAAAGAGACAGTGGTCAGAATTGTAAAAATTGGCCCGGTCATTAACGTGCAAACCACCCTTGGGGTGAAGGGGTTAAACGTGCCAACCAGCCTAGAGAAGCTCTAGCAGCACACATGGATCCTAGCACCGCTCGGAATCCATGACCCGCAGCCTCATAGCTTGCTTTTGCCGCCATTTCCGTTTTTCTGTCCAACGGCTCCTGCAAACTCGCTTTCCCCTTAACAGGGAGTAGTGAGGATTTACTAAGCTGGGATAAGGAAACATCCACTTCAGGCGCAGAAGTCCAATTATCCTTTAACTCCGCAGAGCAAGGATAAAGTGCATCAAAGAAATGCGTTCCGTGAAAACGCTTATCTGGACACAGACGTTCCTCTTCTATTACACTATTAAGCTCCTTCAGAGCTGGTAATGTTGTACGCGAAGTACGGGACTCCTGGAACATACGTGCTGATTTACCAGGACGACTAGTTACCTCCTCCGGTAACTGTAACATCTCTCTCATGGTTTCAATCAAAGCCTCTGTACGTTTCGCCATAGAAGAACGCCCCTGCGATTCGTCCTCATCTGAATCGGATAATTCACCATCCGAATCTAAAGGGGAACTCTGTCCAAAATCAGATACATCTGACTCGCTCCGTGCAGAGGCCGGTAACGGCCTGCGTCGCTTCCTCTGAGAGGAATTAGCAGACACATATTGACCTAAAAGGTCAGACAAGCTGTTAATCGAGCGAGCGATATCATCCAATTTTGCACCACTGTCGACCGCAGCGCTAGACGCTGTTGAGGTCTGCGTATCTGATTGCCGCAGTGGTACTGGGACATGGTCCGCGGCTTCTGAACTCTGTTCAGACATGCTTCACCTGTATTTACAGGTCAAAGCGGTAGTACCAGCAAAAAATATGCGGTCTTTTTTTTTTTTTTTTTAACGCTGAAGTGTTAACGCTCCCTCAGGAAGGGTTACCCCAGCGGCATTCAGTCAAAAAACGCTGACAGAAATAACCCTCAGAAGGGTTAATGTTGCAATCTCTCCACAATATAGATATACTGTGTGAGCCCAGCTAAATTTCAAGTCTCTAATGAGACTGCAGCTGCAGGATAGCGATCGCTGCGCTGCGGGGTGAGGAATCAGCACTCACCCAGCTGGCCGTGGTGTCTATGAGGAGAGGAGCGGTCTGAGGAGCCCAGGAGCCTGTGTAATGGCCGCCACATTGATGGGAGATGGAGGAGAAGCGCCAGAGCGCGCGTCTTCCTGCTCATAAGACCGGGAATCGATAGGCCACGCCCCCCGCCAGCTCAAATATTGAGCGCGAACTCCCTCGCTCCTGCTCCCTCTCTGTCCTGCAGGTATCTGCCTGCGGACAAAAAATCACCACATCTACATGTAACAGCGCTGTCACCGCAGCGCTGAAGCATACTGACATACATGTAATAGCGCTGCCACTCAGACGCTAAAGCACTCACACATTATTATAATAAAATTTGTGTGGAGTACTCACCAGCTTAGCGCCACAGGGATCCCCGAGGATTTGTGGCGCTTGTGCCCATGCTTCCCCCCAGGGCGAGGAACGCAGTGACCGCACGTGTGGTTTGCGTCCCCGCCAGGGAAGCCATCCTCATCCCCCAGGGCCGGCAAGATTCTGCAGGGACCATAGTGTAAATACAGATCCGCCGAGGGAGAGGTTGGGGTACAGCAGCGCTGGTACCCCTGAGACCTCTAGACCAACTAGTGATCCAAGTCTCTTGTCCGAATATAAAATAATAAAATCTTCTGAGGAGCTGCATTAGCAGCGACCATCCTCTGAGACCTCAAATCTTAGACTGAAGGAGCTGAGTAGGAGGAGCCCGAGCTGGAGGAGCCAGCCAGTCAACACGCTTTTGATCTGAGGTGTCATCCTGGTCTGGGGCTCCGCCTACCCATCAGTAATGAATTCCTGTGTCTCCCTCCCTTCCATCTGCAGCTGAAAAAGCTGTTTTGATACCTGTACCGAGTGCACTCTGTTTTTATACACTCAAATACAATAATCACCTGCCCAGGTGTCCCAGTGAAGTCAGGATGCTGTGTTTTCTACATCGTGACTTTAATAGGACTCCTACCAGGTGAGTCTACAGAGAAAAGTTGTATGACCTTCATCATCTCTCCAGTCTGTGTTCAAACAGATTGCAGCGCCGGTGGAGATACAACAAATATTATACACCTGGCCTGATGTTACAAATAGTGAGTTTGGGATGCACTAGCATCCTTCACTCTTTATGACACCTGACCATATGAGTATAAATATTATTTGTAGTATCTCCACTGTGGCTTCAGTATGCACGCACACTGGAGAGATGATAAAGTTTATACAACTTCTACAAGCCCCTGGCCTGGTGTCATGCTGAAGTGAGGATGCAAAAAAAAGTGCTGTGGAGTTAATAGCGCAATATCAATGAATAAATATTATTCTTAATATTATGTTACAATACCAGGATCTGAGGATTTTCTGCTTCGAGGTCAAGAGCTCTCTGATATGATGTTGCTGCCTGTCTCGCAGTCTTCCTCTTTTGACACTGCAGTGTGGTGGACAAGAAAACATTAACTGGTTAACAGCAAGAAGTCTGGTGTCTGTGTACTAACTAAACTAGAAACTCTCCCCATACCATGTCCAGCAGACATTGGAGGATGACTAGATGGATTTTATTATTCTATTACTGCCCAGTCTCTGACTAAGGCCTTATTCATATGTCGGGGTTTAAACAGATACTTTTATATAAATCTGGACAATTTATCTTATAGATCTCCCGGTATATTATTTATTATAGATCTATAATATATAATGTACAAGGAGACCTATAGTATAAAATGTCCAGAATTATCTGTAATATATGATGTACAATTTATTATATACAGTATAATGTCCAGGGTGAGCTATAATATATAATGCTCAGGTAGTAGATTTATAATAATGTACAGTCCAGGCAAATCTATACTATATAATGTCCAGAGGCTGAGATATATTTAGGGTACGTTTCCACGTTCAGGAAACGTTGCGGATTGGACGCTGAGAACAGCCGCAGAGTCCAATCTGCAGCGTGCAAATGTTACAGCATAGTGGAGGGGATTTTATGAAATCCCATATCCACTATGTGTACAATTTCAAAGATGCAGGTGGCAGACCTGCGTATATGCAGATGCGGCGCGTCTTTCTAGACCGAAGCATGTCTATTTATCTCGCGCAGATGCTCAGTCTACGCAAGAAAAATAGCACCGTCCTATGTATAGGATGCGGTGATTCCACATGGTTCAATGAACACATGTAGAATCACCGCGCGTATAAAAGCCGGCAAAGCTTTGGACGGAGCTGTGTCCTCTCTGCAGCGTTTCCTGAACATGGAAACATAGCCTTAGGGTATGTGCACACGTTGCAGATTTGTCTGCAGAAGTTTCCGTACATAATCCGCATCTCTTGGAAGAAAACACAGGTGCGTATTTGATGCGTTTTTTACATGCGGATTTGTATGCCTTTTTGTAAGCTAAATAAAGATGTTATTTAACAAAAAAAAAAAGATTTGTGATGTAATTTCTGTCCAACCTCCTCTTTTACATTAGTCCAGCACTCATTCTCATCAGCGCTCATTTCCCACCTCAGAGCTCATTCCCCACCTCAGCGCTCATTCTCCCCAGCACTCATTCTCCCCAGCACTCATTCTCCCCAGCACTCATTCCCCACCTCAGCGCTCATTCCCCCAGCGCTCATTTCCCACCTCAGTGCTCATTCCCCCAGCGCTCATTCCCCCCAGCGCTCATTCCCCCAGCTCTCATTCCCCCAGCTCTCATTCCCCAGCGCTTATTCCTCCCCGTGCTCATTCCCCCAGTGCTCACTGCCCCCAGTGCTCATTTCTACCCCCCCAGCGCTCATTCCCCCAGCACTCACTGCCAGCCAGCGCTCACTGCCCCCACAGCGCTCACTGCCCCCAAGCGCTCACTGCCCCCCCAGCACTCATTGCCCCAGCGTTCACTGCCCCCCCCAGCGCTCACTGCCCCCCCAGCCCCAGCGCTCACTGCCCTCCCTGCTCATTCCTCCCCCCGTCATCATACTCGCCTCCTCCTGCTGCAGCTCCGATGGTCCAGCGCCGACATCTTCTTCCTGTATGAGCGCGCGGACCACTCTTGGTACCGCTCATTAAGGTCATGAATATAAGCGCCACGCCTATGAGAGTGGAGTGGCATCCATATTCATGAGCTTAATGAGCGGTACCACGAGTGGTCCATGCGCTCATACAGGAAGATGTCGGCGCTGGACCATTGGAGCTGCAGGCAGCAGGAGGAGGTGAGTATGATGACGGGGGAAAGGGGGTGAGGGAACCAAGGGGAGGGCCGACCCCCCCGGACTTTAAAAAAAATCATTCTCAGGTGCCGCCCCCCCGCAGAGTCCCACCCTAGGCACGTGCCCTCGAGTGCCTAGTGGCAAATAGGCCCTGGGCACGGGTGGGAAAGGCACCACTGGCTGCTGCTGCTGCACGTACCGACTCTGCTGCATAGCCTGCGTGTAAGCATTGTTGCAGGCATGCATCACAGTCAGCTGGAGATCAGGACTAAGGTGTTCCGACATGCCATTGACATGACATTCAATTTGTTGAAAAAAATAGTGCGCTGGTCTTTTGAGCTCGGCTTCAAGATAGTCAAGGCGACGCTCGACAGACTGGAAGCGTTGTTCCATTAGTGCAAAACCGCTATCCACTCTGTCGCCCATCGCCTTGAGGCTATTTTGGAAAACCGTGCTCAAATGTATGAACTCGGGCATGAGATTCCTGTCAGAGGCCTTCTGCCGCGGCAGGAAGTACCCGCAAATCCAGTGGCAGAGACCTGTGACAGGGGAAGACCGGATGGACCAGCTTCCTGATCTCCAGCTGTCTGTGCTGCCAACCCGCAAGGTGCTTCTTGGCTGGTGGATGGCTGGGACAGGTCCGAGGCAGCTCTCTGAAGGACCACTCCAGGACCAGGTTGCAGGGTGCTGCTCCAGGTGCTGTGAAAAAAAACAAAAAACAATAATTAGTATCATGCATTTAAAAACGCCAACTCCTGTGGAATAGAAAAGCACAGAGTAAACACAATACAACAACAAAATACTTACGCTCTGGTGGCAAAGACCGGTCTTAAGAAAGCCAAAGCCCGATGGTACCGGTACTTTCTTGTGGTCTTTGCCGCAGCACCACTGGCAACCCGGTTCTCCTGCCTCAGGACCCTGTTGAAGCGGTCCTTCATCGAGCGCCAACGGGTTCTGACCTTGTTCACTGTGGAAAATCAAAAATAAAATTTAGACAATGCACTGTAGGCCGGGATCACACAACTATGTGTGATGCTAGAAACTCACTGGAGTTACTAGCATCACACACAGTAGTGTGATCCCGGCCAAGGTCACTGCAGCATCACACACCATTGAAATACTTACGAAATTCCTTGCGGACCCGGGGAGGGGCGTTGTCCCAGCCGTCCATCAACGCTGCAGCCACCTCATTCCAGAGCCGCCGGATCACCACGTTGTCACAGTGCATTGCATGACAGCTGTCCCACAACGGGACTCGCTCCTGGACCAACTGAATCAAGGCGTCATTATCCAGGGTGAGTTCCTCATCCCATTGTGAAGCCTAGAAAAGAAAGCAAAACATTAATCTTGTAAAGATTTGGAGATGAAAAAGATAGAAAACAAGACAGAATAGAAGAAAGATTGAGAATAGAAGCAAGATTGAATAGGAAAAACAGGCAATAAAAAAGTCAGGGGAATAAAAGAGTACAATCTGTCAGTCTATACTTACAGGCTGCCTCCCCGCCTGTACAAAGACTGGCTGCTTCCACTCTTCCTCCGCTGCCGTGGACGATGTGGACTGAAAAAGAAAAAAAAAATTGCCACATGTGTCCATGCAACAGCAAATACTTACCAATCAGTATGGAAGGAAGGTACTCACTTCACCCTCTGCTTGGGCCAGTTCACCAGGGGCCGGCTGGTACTCCTCTCCAGAAGGCATGCTGCAATAAAAAAAAGAGACATTAATACACAATAAATTGACAAAAAAGGAGAGGAAGACATTAGGTTTTATACTCACATTAGCCAAGTTTCCAAGATGTCTAATAACAGTTTGGGAATAGCTGCTGTCTTGCTGCTGTCTTCCTCTGTTTCAGGCTGTAGAGTAGTGGACTTAAGTGCCAACACCTTCTTTTATATACACTACCCCCATACAATGTTTCTTTGTTTAGTGGGTGGTTTAAACCAGTGTCTAGACATGTGTTATCTCTGACAACGCATGCGTTGTAGAACGCTGACCTGCGCCTGACCCAGCGCACGTCAGCGATCACATAGACTGTAATGTGTTGTTTGGGCACTTTCCGTGCACGATGCGAGCGCATGTGCCTTTTTAACGAGTTTGGGCGGACCCAAAAATGCAACATTCTGCGTTGTGCGCGCCAAGTCGCTCACGATGAAAAAACCCAAGCGCACGAAAAAGCTGATGATCGCATAACGCTAAACCATGCGCCCCCCATGTTAAAGATAGGGGCGCATGGCGCACGTGATCGGATGAGCACGATGCGCTGCACTAAAAAACGCCAATGTGAAACCAGCCTTACAGCCCAGGCACCTGTGAATCAGGCTCCAGGAAGCAGGTGGAGGCAGTCCCCGCAGCCTCCTGAGGAAGGAGAACCGGACACCTGAAGAGGATTACTGTATTACCCTCCTTATAATTTCGTCCTGGCTTTGCACTTTGTGCAAACTCTTTATGAGTGTAGGAGTACATCAACTACACTTTCAAGATATTTGAACGAGGCCCATCAGTTGTTGCTTTCAAGGGGCTAGGGGCTTTATAATTTTTTTCTGGCTTTGCACTGTTTCCAGCGCTTTTGAGTGTAGAAGTACCACAACCACACAATATTTCAATGAGGAACTCCAGTTGGTGCCTTCAAGGATGTATGAATGACCCTGCTTGTAATTTTTGGCAGGCTTTGTACTGTGTGCAGAGCTTTTATGAATGTAGGAATACCTCTACATGACAATATGAACAGAATGTGTATGAGGTCCTCCTTTTTGTGTAATACAGGGTGTATCTGAGTACCCCTTCTATCTAATTTTGGCAGTTCGTGTTTTCTACTTAAATTACACGGAAATTTTGATTTTTTTCATAAAAAAATAATAATTTAATAAAAATGTAATACAAAATTCAATTTTGACTTAAATTATTTTTAAATCCTTTTAAAATTTTGACCTTATACACAAGTCATTATACTGTAAACTCCAATTTCTCATCGATCACACAGCTTAATAAATGCATCAATGAATTCAGTGTCTCACCCTCTACCTCTCGCAGCCCTCAGATTACATAGCAAAAACCTGTGACAGATTTCCCTTAATCTGTATATAATCCTGCTCACACCCTGACTGGCAGCTTCCTGTGTGCAGTTAGCAAGCTGCTATTGAGCGGTGGAGGTTACACAGATTTGCCTGACCAGGCTACAAGTGAGCTGTAGTCAGATACTGTTAATTTCCTGCTGATAAAATGCTGATTGCATTGAATCTACACCACACAAGCTAATAAGTGACATCCCTTATATCAGGGTCTTCGGTCCAATATTGTGCTATTGTCAGATTAAATAGCAAAAGCCTGCTGAGTCACTTTAAAAGGACTGTCAGCTCCGTGCACAAAGGTGTAGCCAATCATTTCAATACACCTTCCCATCTACTTGTTGTACCTCAAGCTGTACATCCGCCTGCGACTGATTTTAGTGCACTATGAAGCCCCGACCACTACAAGTAGACAGAGCAGCTCAGTAAATGAGCACTTCCAGCTGGCGGCTGCCGCCCCCAGACATTGGCACCCTGCAGCAACGCCCAAGATCATTGCTAACATCGATCGTGAACCCCTCTGATGATGGAGCATAGCACAGGGAGTGAGCTCCCTGTCTGCTCCCATCAGCACAACACCCCTGCATGGCTGACATAACTTTTGGCAATTATTCTCTCTCTCTCTATATATATATATATATATATAATATATAATATATATTATATATAAGTAAACAGGCCATTTAGCCATAATACCTCCCTTGATGAAGCCACCTTTATGAGTGGCGATACATGTGGGTCTGGGGTTTCCATATCCATGTGCCAGCAGCATAGGGTAAAGCAGGTTGCAATGAAAAACTACTATTTGATATCTCAGATGCATCCAATTGGGTATATTTTTGCACATGCACTTTATTGTCCTCATACATGTTATGTGAAATGATATTAAGGGTTGGACATCTATTATATTGGCTATTCTAGTTATCGCATATGCACTTTATCATGAACATGTGAAATGTCCCATTTTTTTGCTTGCTAAATAGAAATATACTTTATTTTTCTACCTCTATATATTACTCTTTGTTACTCTGGCTATTGTTTCAGCTAATATAGGGTACTACTGTGTAATTTGTAGTTTATCTACAAAGTCACTACCATCTTTCTATTGACTCACATCTCTTTCAGATCTAGGATTTGGACTCACAACATTACAATGTTGTGGTCTGGTATTGTTGCATAAGTCTACTATGCTTTTTAATTGTTTTTAATTATTTTGGTTTCCCTTGTTCTTAATAAACATTTTTTGCTTTATTTTGGTGATCACTGTCATTTCATACTACCTTCTCTTTACATATATTGTTAATTTACTGCATTATGTGACAGGTAGATCCCTATACTACTTTCAGGCGGTGACCTCTTTTTTGATTGACCCGAAGAATAAAGTTGTCCAATCACTTATACAGTACAAGGAACAACATAAAAAAATAAAACCAATTCTTTATCTTCTGTTGATCTGTTCATTCTGCCTCCCAAAGATCACAATAAGGCTTGGGGCTTGGCTCACATATTTCCCGTGCTCTGCGCTGAACGCTTACACCCGGTGTTTCTATGTAAATCTCTGAAATACATGATTCAGACGATACCCCTGGCGGAAGATTCCCTATAATGAGTCAGATGGCAACAATGCAGACGCTGTAGGACCTGTGATCCGGCGGTGTTCGTCTAGGTGTGCATAAAAGCATGGTCAACCACAGTTTTGTGCACTTCTGAAAAGAAGGACACTGCAGAACAGAGGTCACACGGAGTCCAGAGTAACTCTGCTGCCTCATTATAGTGAATGGATCCATCGGGGGTTTCATCTCTCACGTCACTAGGAGATTTAGATGGAAATCCCAAAGTCAGTGCGCAGCGTAGAGCACCAGATAAAGGTGATCTTAAATGTTGTAAAATGTTCCTAATAAAAGTTTCAATTCAATCCACAAAAAAATGGCAAGTCCGCACTCAAGTCGTTCATCTGTTAACGGAAATATAAGTAATACTGGTAGTACAAAGGCTCTGGAAAAGCAAAATGGCTCCTCGCCCCACAAAAGAAATTTTGCAAATTCTGCACTCCCATATCAAAATGCCCCCCTCCCTTCTGAGTCCCAGTGTGTCTAAACCACATTTAGCATCCACATGTTTGGCATTTCTGTAGCGAGAGACTGCCTAATTTACCCGGCGTCTCCAGAAGCATGAGCTGGTCACTACAACGTACTGGGCGCTACAATTTACTGGTCACTACACTGGCAGCTTGAATTTTCACTCAGCAACATATACTACTGTTTGTTTCTTTAAAGCACCCATGGAGTCAAAATCGTCACACCTGTAGATACATTCTCAAACAGGAGCAATTTCCAAAATGGGGTCACTTGAGAGGGGATGCCTTTCTAGCACTTAGGGGCTCTGTATATGGAGTCCGCAAACTATTCTAGGAAAATCTGCGCTCCAGGAGGCAAATAGCGCTCTGTCCCTCTTGAGTCTCACCGTGTGTCTAAGCAGTACAGTCATGGCCAAAAGTTTTGAGAATGACACAAATACTAATTTTTACAAAGTCTACTGCTTCACTTTTTCTAATGGCAATTTGCATATACTCCAGAATGTTATAAAGAGTGATCAGCTTAACAGCAATTACTTGCAAAGTCAATATTTGGCTAGAAAATGAACTTTATCCCCAAAACACATTTCAACATCATTGCAGCCCTGCCTTAAAAGGACCAGCTAACCTCTTTTCAGTGATTGCTCCATTAACACAGGTGGGGTGTTGATGAGGACATGGCTGGAGATCAATCTGTCATGATTAAGTAAGAATCACACCACTGGACACTTTAAAAGGAGGCTGGTGCTTGGCATCATTGTTTCTCTTCTGTTAACCATGGTTATCTCTAAAGAAACACGTGCAGTCATCATTGCAATGCACAAAAATGGCCTAACAGGAAGAGTATCGCAGCTAGAAAGATTGCACCTCAGTCAACAATCTATCGCATCATCAAGAACTTCAAGGAGAGAGGTTCCATTGTTGCCAAAAAGGCTTCAGGGCACCCAAGAAAGACCAGCAAGCGCCAGGACCGTCTCTTAAAAGTGTTTCAGCTGCGGGATCGGGCTACCAGCAGTGCAGAGCTTGCTCAGGAATGGCAGCAGGCAGGTGTGAGTGCATCTGCACGCACTGTGAGGCGGAGACTCTTGGAGCAAGGCCTGGTCTCAAGGAGGGCAGCAAAGAAGCCACTTCTCTCCAGAAAAAACATCATGGACAGACTGATATTCTACAAAAGGTACAGGCAGTGGACTGCTGAGGACTGGGGTAAAGTTATTTTCTCTGATGAATCCCCTTTTCGATTGTTTGGGACATCAGGAAAACGCCTCATTCGGAGAAGACAAGGTGAGCGCTACCACCAGTCTTGTCTCATGCCAACTGTTAAGCATCCTGAAACCATTCATGTGTGCGGTTGCTTCTCAGCCAAGGGAATCGGCTCTCTCACAGTCTTGCCTAAAAACACAGTCATGAATAAAGAATGGTACCAGAATGTCCTCCAAGAGCAACTTCTACCAACCCTCCAAGAGCAGTTTGGTGATCAACAATGCCTTTTCCAGCATGATGGAGCACCTTGCCATAAAGCAAAGGTGATAACTAAATGGCTCAGGGAACAAAACATAGAGATTTTGGGTCCATGGCCTGGAAACTCCCCAGATCTTAATACCATTGAGAACTTGTGGTCAATCATCAAGAGACGGGTGGACAAACAAAAACCTAAAAATTCTGACAAAATGAAAGCATTGATTGTGCAAGAATGGACTGCTATCAGTCAGGATTTGGTCCAGAAGTTGATTGAGAGCATGCCAGGGAGAATTGCAGAGGTCCTGAAGAAGAAGGGTCAACACTGCAAATATTGACTTGCTGCATTAACTCATTCTAACTGTCAATATAAGCTTTTGTTACTCATATGTTTGCAATTATTATATTTCTGTCTGTGATAAAAACATCTGTCAAACACACATAAAAACCAAAGGGCAGCAGATCATGTGAAAATATAATATTTGTGTCATTCTCAAAACTTTTGGCCATGACTGTACTGTACAGCCACATATGGGATATTTCTATATTCAGCAGAAATTGTGGAACAAATTTTGTTGCCATTTTTACCCATTTCCTGTCTGAAAATGTATAATTTGGGGCTAATATACAATCCCAGTGGTAAAAATGTTAATTATTTTTTATTCACTGCCCAATGATATAAAATTCTGTGACACACCTGTGATGTCAATATGATCACTGCATCCCTAGATGAATTCATTGAGAGGTATAGTTTGCAAAATGGGGTCACTTATGGGGGGGTTTGCTGGTCTGGCACCTCAGGGGCTCTACCAATGTGACATGGCACCCGCAAACCAGTCCACCTAAATCTGAACTTCAATATGGAGCTTCTTCCCATCTGAGCTTTGCACTGTGCCTCAAAAGTAGTTTTTGACCACATATGGGGTATTAGTGTGCTCAGGAGAAATTGCACAACAAAGTTTGGTGACCATTTTCTCCTGTTAACCTTGTGAAAATACAAAAATTGGGGCTACAAAAACATTTTTGTAGGAAAAATATGATTTTGTTTTTATTTTCTCGGCTCAACGTTATAAACATCTATGGATCACCTGGGGATTCATGGTGCTCATCACACATGTAGATAAGTTCACTGATGGGTCTAGTTTCTCAAATGGTGTCACTTGTGGGGGGTTTCCACTGTTTAGGCACATCAAGAGCTCTCCAAACATGACATGGCATCCCACTAAATATGCCAGCAAATTTTACATTAAAAAATGGCGCTCATTCCCTTTCGAGCCCTGCCATGCACCCAGTGGTCTTCCCCCACATATGGGGCACACAGCTCAGGAAAAATTGAACAACAAATTTTGGGGTCTATTTTCTCCTGTTACCCTTGTAAAAGTAAAAAAAAAATTGGGTATAAAGGAAAATTTTTGTGAAAAAAGTTAAATGTTTATTTTTTCCTTCCACGTTCCATTAATTCCTGTAAAGAACCTGAAGGGTTAATAAACTTCTTGGTTGTTTTGAGTACCTTGAGAGGTTCAGTTTTTAGAATGGTGTCACTTCAAATGTGATGTGATGCATAAAAAAAAATTAACCAACAATCCCAGAAAGAGCAGGTTAAATGAATAAAAAAGGGAATTGGACCTACCAGTAATTCGGTTTCCAGGGAGTTCATCAGGACAGCACCACTAGAGGTAGTCCTTCCTTGACCTATAGCGGGACAGGATCACAGAGAGGTTAAAAGGCCCCTCCCAACTCTAGTGTTTTTTAAAGTACCACAGAAGGATGGATGCAAAAGATCTATATGAGTCACAATAAATATGTAAGTAAGAAACCCTTTAACAGCTCTCATTCGATCTCGAGCCAAGGCAACATAATGGATGAATGATCTGAAGGAAGCTCGATATTGTTTAAGCCTAAATATAAATATAAGGGAGGGAAAATAAAAGTGCTGTCTTGAGGGACTACCTGGAAACTGAATTACCAGTACATCAAATTTCTTTTTTCCATTACATCCCTCCGGACAGCACCACTGGAGTACCAAAGAAAAGGACCCAGAGTGGATACAGAAGCCTCAAGGACCAAAGTCCCAAGCAAGAACCAGGCTGCCCCCCGAAGAAGCCTGACGAGTGAAATATACGTCGGGGCAAGCTCTTGGTGGTTCACACTCGCCCATATGGGTAAGCACTAATAGCACTTTATTTTGCACTATTCCCGGCACTTTCTTTGGAGGGATCTATAGATATGGTCTCTACAATTATGTAACCTCCTGCCTTTACTGTTGCTGGCTTACACACCTTTGTCATGGTCACTCAGGTATCTGTTCTGATATTCTCATTGCACGTTCAGGGCTGACATTGGATCCTACTATCCGAGAGAGTCTTATATACTTACCTTGAATGTGGGTTATTTAACCTATGCAACAGAACATATTGTCTGGGTGATCTCTACGGTTATGAATCTATGTAGTACTCTCATTTTTTGTGGATAGCATTTGGGGATTATTGTGCTTAATATGTGTCTTTTAGAGTGTACACCAGGTGTGTTTTTTGCATCCTTCAATTACACTCATCTGTGACTATTATTCACTATTACTATTTTGTCTTTTTGTATTTTAATTAAAATATTTTAAATAAATTGATATTTTTTCCATTCTATTGTATTTATTTTTTGGGCTAGATGCGGTCCGATCTTGGGAAGGATGCAACAAGTTTTTCACACTTGGATTTGGGGATCCTCTGCCATTCTTCCTTGCAGATCCTCTCCAGTTCTGTCAGGTTAGATGGCTGTAAATGGCTGCAATGAAACAAAGAGTGAAAAATTTAAAGGGGTCTGAATACTTTCTGTACCCACTGTAAAAACGATCTGAAAGATCAGAAGAAATACAGACAACTAAAGAAATCAGCAAAGATAAATCACCGTAGTGAGTGTCTGATATCTGTCTAGAATGCCAATATTCAGTATGAATGTAGTAAACGAATTATGCAATAGAAAACTGACTGAGACACACCCTTGTTGTACCCCAACAACAATAATAAACTGCAGAGATTGGTACATAGATTATACTTTTAAACACCGCAGCCACAGAACAGACCTAAAAAAAAGCTTAGGCTACTTTCACACTTGCGTTTTTTTGCGCTGCGTATCGAGCGCACATAAAACGCATTAAAAAAACGTGTGCAACGCTTGTAAACGATGCGATATTTAGTCGCATAAGCGTGTGCATTACGACAAAAAAAAACGCAGCGCTTGGATGCGATTTCAAGCGTTTTTGCATGCGTTTGCGTTTTTTAGGCGCATTTCACAGGAGGAAAATCCTTGAAAAATTCTTGCAACAGACTCCACCAATGGGACACCAGTGGGCGTGTGTTATGGGAAATCTTTATATAGAGCCTGTTTACAGCCATTCTTCACCTTCGCTTGCATTTACCTTTGTGAACATGGATCTGCGCTGGAAGAGTCTCCACTTCAACTTGGATCTGGACATTGCGATAGCTCAGGCTTATGCAGTTGCTTGCCATGAAGAAAGGGAGAGAGAGAGACAGCGAAGACCGCAGCGGCGGCGTTTGTTGGTACATCCCATTGTTGAACTCCGGGAGAGCCGTGGAGTGTACCACACCCTCTATAGCGAGCTGCAGGCAAACCCAGAGAAATTTACGGACTACACCCGGATGTCACAAGAAACCTTCAGGGATTTACTTGGTCGGGTCCAAGAATTCATCCGGAGACAGGACACACAGCTCCTTCGGGCAATTCCTCCGGAGGAAAGACTCCTGGTGACATTACTGGTACGTAATATTGCTAAACCAATTCCTGCATCATTTTATTTGTTATGCCATGTACTATTCCAAAGCTGCCAGAATTATTGTTCTGCCATCTAGTAAACAAAGACCTGCAGAATTATTTGTATGCCATGTACTTTTTTTTTCTCTTTAGTTAAATGTTTTAAAAAAACAAATACAATAATATTTTTTTTTTCTTTCTCAGATTCCTTGCTACTGGAGAGAGCCTCTCTTCACTTCACTTCCAGTACCGGATTGGTATCTCCACCTTGTCAGGAATTGTTGTGGACACCTGCCGGGCATTGTGGAATATTCTCTGTCCAGAATTTATGCCCCTGCCACACAGAAATGGCTAGAAAGCTGAAAAATTCGGACACCTGCAATTTCCCAACTGTTGGGAGCAGTTGAGGAAACACATCCGTCATCAAACCAAAAAACAGGTCGGAGTACTACAATTACAAAGTACTTCTCTACAGTTCATGGCCATAGCTGATGCAGATGATGTTTGTTGCAGTGGACATTGCGCATTTGCCATGAAATGACTCCCAGGCTTTAAGAACTCAACATGGGCGGAGGTTGTACGGCAAACCATCCAATTCCCCATGCACGGCTCTTCCCCACAACGAAGGTCCGCCATCAGCCATTAGTCTGTTGGGATGAGGCATTCAGGATGTTGCCAACAACCAGGGTCAAACCTACTCAGCCGGAGGATTGGACACAACAAAAAAATTTAATGACAGGCTGACCAGGGCCGAAGACAGTAGATGTTGCCTTCGGCATATGGTTTCCAGATGGCGCATTCTGGGCCAGTCTTCACGGAACTGGAAAACAGTGATAAATGGTTACAGGCTGGTGGTGCTACATAATTGTTAGTCTAAAGAGCCCCAACCTTTAACTTGATGATGCAGCTTTCCCAACCCATTCCTGAAAACTGAAACATGTTATGAATGTGTAGGATGTTTCTGAGCAGAGGTCTTGGTGGTTACAGACATACTGAACCTTGCAGAGAGAGTGGCAATCTGGGTTCACTGACTGGTCTGATTATAAGGAGGTTTCCCTCCCAATGATGGTTCGCGGGATTGCAATCATGGGTTCAACTGGTCTATTAAGGGAGTTCCCTCCCATGTTTTGATATTTTGTTCTTTCTTTTGTCTGTTATTTGGAGTTTGCCTGGAGTCTTGCCTGCATCTCCTGCTTTCTGATTATTTTTGCTTTCTTTTTGGCTTGCTTTTTGCATTGTTTTCTGCACTTTGTGGAGGTCAGCCAGGTCCCCTCCTAGGGCCTGAGCTCCTCACAGTTTATCTGCAGCCACTGTTATTTGCTCATTTGCTTTTTCCTGTTTTTTCAGCAGCTGCGGCTTGGTTTTTGTTCACACTGAGATCTGATTTAGTGAGTGGCGAGATCGTGTGATCTCAGTATTTTTGTAATCAGAATTGTTGGATTTTTGTAGGGTTTTCTGGGTTGCAGAAAGTAATCTCTCCTGTCCTATCCTATTTAGTCAGCTTGTGGCCCCAGCGTTTGCTCAGTCTATTTTCTGCCTATGTTTGTATTTTCATCTTGTCTAACCGCCATTATATGTTTGGGGGCTTCCTATTTTCTTTGGGGATCTGCTCCGGAGCAGATAGCTTTCATCTTTCTGCCTTTAGGTGTAGTTATCTCTCAGGCTGTGACGAGGCGTCTAGGATCAACGTAGGAACGCTCCACGGCTACCTCTAGTTGTGTCGTTAGTTTAGGAATCTGCAACCCATCAGTTACCAACATCTCAGGTGTTCGGCTGCCCTGCTATTGTTCCTGTCCTCCTCAGCTACCGAAACATAACACAACACCCTCTCAGGTCTTCTGTTGAAGTTGGCCAAATGAGGGACCAATTTGCAGCCTACTTCATGTCAGATGTAGGATGGGTGGAATGGCAAGAACAAATGGTGTAAAAAAAGTGTTCTTTGCACTCTGTGTTTTTACACTCAAATACAATAATCAACTGGCCAGGTTTACCAGTGAATTCATGATGCTGTGTTTTTTTGTGCATCATGAATTTACTAGTAATCCTGACCATGTGACTATACATACACACACACAAGTTGTATAACCTTTATCATCTCTCCAGTTTGGGTTCAATTTGCAGCGACGGTGGAGATAAAACAACTAATATTTGTGTTACCTGGCCTGATGTTACAAATACTGATTTGTGGATGCACTAGCATCCATCACTCTTTATTATACCTGACCAGGTGACTATAAATATTATTTGTAGTATCATCACTGTGGCTTGATTTTGAACGCACTGGAGAGATAATAAAGTTTATGCATCTTCTACAATCCCCAGGCCTGGTGTCATGTTGAAGTGATGATGCCCCAAATAACGCATCCTCACTTCAGAATGTATCAAACCTGGTCAGGAGAACACACATATGAGTTATAAACTGCAGCATGGCTACAGTATGCTTGAAATATATGCAGACTGAAGCGACGCTGAAGGTTAAAACTCATGTGTATTCACCTGCCCAGCTGTGATAGTAATGATACAAGGCTGGGCAGCGGAATACACATATGAGTTATAAACTGCAGCATTGCTACAGTATGCTTGCAATATATGCAGACTGAAGCGACGCTGCAGGTTAAAACTCATGTGTATTCACCTGCCCAGGTGTGATAGTAATGATACAAGGCCAGGGGATTGTACATATAACGTGTATTTTCAACATTATCTCCTCCGTTTATTCAACACACACTGAATAGAGGATGTGATTAATTACAAGGTATATCTAGAATCCCTGGCCTTGTATCACAAAGTGAAATGATGGTAAAAACACACCAGACTCATTTAACTTTCTATGATACCTGGCAAGGTAAAATAGATATGCCTTGCACTCAACACCATCCTCTATTCAGTCTGTGCAATACTAGCAGACAGAAGAGACTGGTGAGGAAAATACAAGTCATATATTTGTGTTTTTGACTACACATATCTCCAGGAATGACACAAACATGTGTTGGGGGAGATTGGGATACTCTGGGGGTGTGCAGAGATGACGAACGGCTGGAAAGCGAGGAAGGTGTTCGAGGGGAAGGGGCGACGAAAGTAGTGGGGGAAGGAAGATCAGACATGGAAGTAGAGGCAGGTAGAGACACATTAGGTGGAGAGGGGGATGGACAAGCAAAGTCTTCTTTCTCTTCTTGGGGGCAGGAGTCCCCTGCATGGACCGACTTCTGTGTGACCGCCTTGAGCTTGTGGACCGTGGCCTTGAAACATAAAACACGGAATGTCGGTCACCCGTCTCATGCTCTGTGGTGGCAGTGGCGGTACTCGGAGAAGTGGTGTCGGTGCTCTGAGGAGGACAAGTGATGGCAGTGGTCCAAGGAGGAGAAGTGGTGTCTGTGCTCCTAAACTGCTGCAGAGTGGTGGCGGTACTCCAAGGAGAAGTGGCGTCTGTGCTCCTAAACTGGTGCTGAGTGGTGGCGGTACTCCTAGAAGGAGAAATGGCGTCTGTGCTCCTAAACTGGTGCTGAGTGGTGGCGGTACTCCTAGAAGGAGAAGTGGTGTCTGTGCTCCTAAAATGGTGGATAGTGGTGGCGGTACTCCTAGCAGGAGAAGTGGTGGCTGTGCTCCTAAAATGGTGGATAGTGGTGGCGGTACTCCTAGCAGGAGAAGTGATGGCTGTGCTCCGAAATGGTGCGGAGTGGTGGCAGTGCTCCTAGAAGGAGAAGTGGTGGCTGTGCTCCGAAAATGGTGCGGAGTGGTGGCAGTGCTCCTAGAAGGAGAAGTGGTGGCTGTGCTCCGAAAATGTTGTGTAGTGGTGGCTGTGCTCCTAGAAGGAGAAGTCGGGGCAGTGGCCCAAGCAGGTACTGCGGTGGCGGGAGTCCAAGACTGGGGAACAGTGTCTCTAGTGGTGGTGCTCCAGACAGGAGCAGCGCTTGCCATGGTGGTGGCAACGGTGGAGTGTCCAGCAGTACTCGGACTTGTGGTGGTGTAGTGGTGACTCGGAATGCTGGTGGCCGTGCAGTGGTATGCAGCAGAAGTCGGTAGTGATGTGTGGCGAATCAGTGGTGGCACAGTTGGATATGCAACCACTGACTGCTGCACGTACCGATTCTGCTGCATAGCCTGCAAGTAAGCAGTGTTGCAGGCCTGCAACACACTCAGCTGTTGCTCAGGACTAAGGTGTTCCGCCATGCCCCGTTCAATTTTACTGAAAAAATGGTGCGCTGGTCTGATGAGGTCGGCCTCCAGCCTATCAAGCCGCTGGTCGACACAGTGGAAGCGGTGATCCATGTGGATAAAACCCCGTTCCATTAGTGAAAAAACCGCTTTCCACTGTGCCTGACAGCGACTTCATACTGCCATGAAAGGCCTCGCTCAAGTGCATGAACTCAGGCAAGACATTCCTGTCCAAGGCCCTCTGCCGCTGGCGGGAAGTGCCCGTATAACCAGTGGCAGAGACCTGGGACAGGGGAACACCTGACTGACCAGCTTCCTGGTCACCAGCTGTCCGTGTTGCTGACCTGCAAGTTGCTTCCTGGCTGTCAGATGGCTGGGACGGGTCCAAGGTCGTCCGAGCAAGGACCACTTCAGGGACAGCCTGCATGATGCTGCTCCAGGTGCTGTGGAAAGAAAAGAAAAACATTACTATCATGCATTTACAAGAAGCATCAGCTGTGGAACAGAAAAGCACAGATTTAAAAAAAATAAATAAATTTTGGAAAACTTACGCTCTGCTGGCAAGGAACGGTCACAGGAACGCCAACTCGCGATAGTAGCGATATTTTCTTCTGATCCTTGCTGCTGAACCACTGCGAACCTGTCCCTCTGCACGAACATCAGTGTTGAAGCGGTCCTTCATCGAGCGCCCAATGTGTGCGGACTTTGTTCACTATTGGAAAAAAAATAATATTATACAATGCACTCAGGGCAAAATGTGTCTCATCACACACACGAGTGAAAATTGCAAGCAGTCAATGAAGCCTAAAAAACAACAGCATACACAGGGCAGTCACTGTTGAACCAGATGACACTGTTGGGTTTGCCGGTAGAATATATCTACCAGCAAACCCATCAGTGCCATCAGGAACAAGAGTGAATGCAACATTAAAAAGCAATAGCATACACAGGGCAGTCACTGTTGAACCAGATGACACTGTTGGGTTTGCCGGTAGAATATATCTACCAGCAAACCCATCAGTGCCATCTGGAACAAGAGTGAATGCAGCATAAAAAAAGCAATACAATACACAGCATAGCAATACCATACACAGGGCAGTCACTGTTGAACCAGATGACACTGTTGTGTTTGCAGGTAGAATATATCTACCAGCAAACCCATCAGTGCCATCTGGAACAAGAGTGAATGCAGCATAAAAAAAGCAATACAATACACAGCATAGCAATACCATACACAGGGCAGTCACTGTTGAACCAGATGACACTGTTGGGTTTGCCGGTAGAATGTAGAATATATCTACCAACAAACCCATTAGTGCCATCAGGAACAAGAGTGAATGCAACATTAAAAAGCAATAGCATACACAGGGCAGTCACTGTTGAACCAGATGACACTGTTGGGTTTGCAGGTAGAATATATCTACCAGCAAACCCATCAGTGCCATCTAGAACAAGAGTCACGGCGGCATTACAGAGCATGGAAATACTTACTAAACGCCTTTTTGAGGTTTGGAGAGGCGCTGTCCCAGCCATCCATCAATGCTGCGGCCACCTCGTTCCATAGCCGCCGGCTCACCACATTGTCCTTGTACTGCGGATCACGGCTGTCCCACAACGGGACACGCTCATGGACCTGGCGATGAGGGCCTCGTTGTCCACATAGAGGTCCTCGTCCAGTTGTGGAACCTAGAAAATCAAAAATAAATATTACAATCCTGTATATATCGCATAAATAAAAAGAAACCAAAAAAAAAGAGACATTCAAAAGACTATATACTTACATTCCATCTCGACACCGGGACTTGTCTTGGCTGCGACTGCTCCTGCTGTTCTGACTCCTCAATGGCCGTGTCCGACGCTGATGTCTGAAAAAGGAACAAAAATTTTAGACATTTGGAGATTCAGCAGCTATACTTACCCAAAGGCAGGAAGACACTCACATCACGCTCTGTTTGGGCCAGTTCTTGCCGGGATGGTGAATAGTTTGATCCAGAGGAAGACATGCTGCAATAAAAAAAATACAAAGCTTTAGTACATATTACATTGGAAAGGACATAGCATGTTGGACATGAAATTACTTGTACTGAAAGGTAGTTTCACATCTCAGAGACACAGAAGAGTTTGCGAATACAAATTGATGGTGACCTTTGACACTCTTAATGCTGGAATGAACCTGTCACATGGATTTATGACGTTTTACATCAATTAAGGAATTTACTCCAAAGACCCTGTGAAAACATCACAAAACATTACCACACACCAATCAGAGGGCAATAAAACTTTCACAGTCCTTATCTATGAACTGTTCCAATATTTATGTTCATCCCTCTGCCATAATGACTATTCTGCTTCACGTCACTTGTCTTACCTATTGCATTATTTCTGTGCTGTGTTGTGTATAAATATGTGATTCTTCAGATTTTGTATTAGTCTAGCCTGATGAAGAGACCTGAGTAGTCTCGAAAGCTTGCAATTTGTTACCATCTTTTCAGTTAGCCATTAAAAGGTATCAACCACTGAGGACTCTCAACTCTAAATATTTTTCTATTGGAAAGGACAGGCAGTCATTTGGTTAAGAATACTCACATTCTTGAACTTTGGATCCAAAGTTTGTGCTGTCTAGGCTGTGTCTTCAAGGCAGTCTAGTAGGGGTCCAGGCTGTATGTGCAGGCTGAAGCATGCAGTTTCTCCAGGCAGTCTAGAAGGGGTCCAGGCTGTATGTTCAGGCAGTCTAGTAGGGGTCCAGGCTGTTGTTCAGGCTGAAGTCTCCAGGCACTGTAGTAGGGGTCCAGGCTGTATCTTCCAGGCTGTATCAGCAGTGTCTCCAGGCAGTCTAGTAGGGGTCCAGGCTCTATGTGCAGGCTGAAGCATGCAGTGTCTCCAGGCAGTGTAGTAGGGGTCCAGGCTGTATGTTCAGGCTGAAGTCTCCAGGCACTGTAGTAGGGGTCCAGGCTGTATCTTCCAGGCTGTTTCAGCAGTGTCTCCAGGCAGTCTGAGTAGGGGTCTGTCTGGCACTGAAGACACCTTCCTTTATCTCCACACCTCACAAACAATGTTTCTTGTTTAGGGGGTGTTTTAGACAAGTGTCTAGACATTGTTTACTCAAAAATCGCGTGCGCGCACAAGTGCTGACGAGCGCACAGCCACGCGCCCACCAGCACCCCATAGACTGCAATGTTATTTTTATGCGCATAGCATGCACACACGCATTTTTAAAGTGGTGGGCCGGAAAAAAAATGCAACATGTAGCGTCTAGCGCGTCTGAGCGCACACCTGGAAAATGCGCTGTGCACGCCAAACGCTGATGAGCACGTGCAAGCGCAAGACCCTGCGCCCGCCATGTTAAAGATAGGGGAACAAAGCGCATGCGACCGATAGCGCACGATGCGCTGCGCGATAAAACGCAAGTGTGAAAGTAGCCTTAAAGCCCAGCAAAAGTATGGTGATAGCCACTGCCACAACACAATGAGGACTATTGCAGACCAATAATAGGTTTGCATATGTTTAATAACACGACTGTTCCTTCATCGGTCCTCAAGGGCTCATATTAAACCTTGGTTACAGACCAGCTTACCATAGCACAAGGAGTTGGATGTATACAGAGATCCTTTATACAGTAATAATATACGCTACCAAGGGTTAACACTTCTTTAACACCATAGATTAAATACAATTGTCTTTATACTTTCCCATTAATTGAAAATTGATTAGAAAGCTATAAAGATTTTTTTTACTGAAAAACAAATATAAAAAACAGTAATCAATACATTTATCATCAGAATACAGCACTGAAAAATGGAGGTTAGAATCCAAACACAGTCAACAAAAAATCAAAGATCCATCTAAATGCCTACCACAGATTACATCACTAATTTATTATGCAGAGAATAAATAAAGATATATAAAGTGCACTGCGCAGAATCCCTATTTGAAAGTCATTCATGAATTTTAAATGTATACACCACTAGGTGGCAGTCTTGTCATTACTATATGTGCTAAAGCCAATCAACTAGAGTTTGATAGTGAGAAAGTATCAGAATGAGACAAATAGTTCCTCTAACAATACATATAGCCAAAACAAATGACCATGTCGTGCAAATAAATTAGTTCTCCTAAAAGTAGCACTACAGATGGATATGCAAGATAGAAAAATGTTAAATAGTGTATAATAGACGGATTTTGGTAAGAACTTACCTGTAAAATCCTTTTCAGCGAAGGAAGGAAGAGAGACACACTAGTCATTACTAGTGGGTAGGCGGAGCCCAGATAGGATTGACACCTCAGATTAAAAAGAGTGTTGACCGGCCCCTCCAGCTCGGGCTCCTCCTACTCCAGCTTCTCCAGTCGTACCAAGCTAAGGAAGAGCAAATATCACCAGCGGAGCAACATAACCCCTTCTGAAGGATTTTAGAGAAAAGACAGGAATACAGGTTATGCATGCAACAGGAAGAAACCACACAGTTCCAGGTACTACTCACTGGACCTGACCACTGCGATGAGCTGGCGATGCTGGAACAGAGCCTTAGCGCGCCGACCTCAGCCCAGATAATCGCTATCAGAGAAGGGTCACGCCGCATCTGAAAACATCAACACACTTCTGCCATGGGAGGGAGCTGTGTCTCTCTTCCTTCCTTCGCTGAAAAGGATTTTACAGGTAAGTTCTTACCAAAATCCGTCTTTCAGCAGCAGATGGAAGGAAGAGAGCCACACTAGTCATTACTAGTGGGACGTCCCAAAGCAGTCCAAAAATTAAGGGTGGGAAAAAAACCAAAACAGGCAGAATCCCAACAACCTAGATAAAAGCGCAACAGGCGTCAAATACAAGTTAACTAGAACTTTAAACTACGGCCGCCTGCAGGACCCTACGTCCTAAGGCCGCATCAGCGGAAGCACTGACGTCTACCTTATAAAACTTTGTAAACGTGTGGACGGAGCGCCAAGTCGCCGCTCGGCAGAGCTGAGCTGCCGAGGCCCCTTTATGAAAGGCCCACGATGAAGCTACAGCCCTCGTGGAGTGAGCTCGAATCTTAATCGGGCAAAGTTCGCCTTTAAGTCGGTAAGCCTCCAAAATGGCCGACCGAATCCAACGAGCTATAGAGTCCTTGGAAGCTGACCACGTCGACGACCAGCTGGAATTACAAAAAGAGAGTCTGACTTCCGAAAACCTTGGGTAACAGACAAATAGAACTTCAAGGCCCGCACTAAATCCAATGTGTGCAAAGCCCGTTCCTTTGCATTCCTCGGGCCCGGACAAAGCGAGGGCAACACAATATCCTGGTTAACATGAAATTGCGACACCACCTTAGGTAGAAAGTCGCCCCGTGTGCAAAGCACTACTCGATCCGGGTAAAACTCCAGGAAGGAAGGCGAGCAGGAAAGAGCCGCCAATTCAGAAACTCTTCTCAAAGAGGTGACCGCCACTAGGAAGGCAACCTTCCAAGAAAGTAAAGAAAGGCTAGCAGAGCCCATAGGCTCAAAAGGCCCATGCTGAATAGCCTCCAAGACAAGGTTGAGCCGCCAAGGAGACACAGGCGCCTTCCGCGGCGGAAACTGACGGGTTACTCCGCAAAAAAAGGAACGTACGTCCCTACGCGAGGCGATAGCCTTCCGAAACAGCAAGGACAGAGCAGAAACCTGACCCTTCAGAGTGCTCACTGCCAAACCCTTGTCCAGCCCGTACTGCAGAAAAGCCAGCAAATTGGGAATGGAAAAAATCCTCGGGTTCCTTGAAGAACCCGAACACCACAAGAAGAAGGCTTCCCAAGTCTTGTGATAAATCTTAGTAGTAGCCGGACCTCTGGCAGCTCGCAGAGTGGCAATGACTTCGGCTGAAAAACCTCTACGGGTCAATATTTCGGTCTCAAGAGCCACGCCGTCAAACGCAGAGACTTCAAGTCCGGATGACGAACGGGTCCCTGGGTTAACAGGTCCGGGCGAAGAGGAAGTGGGAATGGAGGTGCCGCCAAAAGCGACACCAGTGTCGAGAACCACGTCTTCCTTGGCCAATCAGGGGCTATCAACATAGCCGGGATTCTCTCCAGTCTGATCTGACGCAGCACCACAGGAAGTAAAGATATCGGCGGGAACAAATAGATTAGCTCGAATTGGTCCCACGGAGCCACCAGAGCATCCACCGCCACAGCCTTCGGGTCCTTGTACCTGGACATGAAGGTCGGTAACTTGGCATTGAACCTGGATGCCATCAAATCCACTTGGGGAGTTCCCCAACGGGAGCACAGCAGTGCAAAAATTTCCGGATGAAGACTCCATTCTCCGGGATCCATCTTCTCGCGACTGAGGAAGTCCGCCGTGATATTCTGAACCCCTGGAATGTGGATTGCAGAGATGGCTGGCACTCTGGTCTCGGCCCAAATCAGGATCCGAGACACCTCCACCATGAGCCTGGAACTCCTCGTCCCGCCTTGGTGGTTGATATATGCGACCGCCGTCGCGTTGTCTGTCTGCACTCGGACTGGTAGACCGCTCAAAGGGACCGTCCAGTGTTGGAGACAAAGGAAAATTGCCCTCAATTCCAGGATGTTGATCGGTAGAACAGACTCTTCCGATGACCATACTCCCTGAATCCAGAGATCGTTCCAGACACCCCCCCAGCCCGTCAGGCTGGCATCGGTGGTTATGACCGACCACCTCGGAGGGAGGAAAGACTTCCCAAGGGTTAACGCTCCTGGACGTAACCACCATCCTAGAGATTCCCGCACCCTGCGAGAGATGATGACACTGCAATCCAGTGAAGCCTGCGATCGATCCCAACGACTCAGAATGAGCCTTTGGAGGGCCCTGGAATGAAACTGGGCAAACTGAAGTGCCTCCATGGACGCCACCATCAAACCCAGAATACATACACATGCATACACTTCCGAAGGGACATTGCTGTCGAAGACTTCATAATTTGTACATATCGGAGGAGACATGCCCGCTTGTCTGGAGGTAGGGACACCACTGCCCGTACCGTGCCGAAATGCATCCCCAAAAACAGGATTGACTGCGACGGTTCCAGAGACGACTTCTCCCAATTGACCAGCCACCCGAAGTCCTCCAGGAGCTGAAGGGATAGAATGCGAGCAGTCACCGCCTCCTTCTTTGAGGACGCCACAATCAAAAGGTCGTCCAGATAGGGTAGAATCAAAACCCCCTGTCTTCGAAGAAATGCCATGAAAGGCGCCAGAATTTTTGTAGAAACTCTGAGCGCTGAGGCCAACCCGAATGGCAGAGCCACCAACTGATAATGGTCCTGACCTATGGCAAAACGAAGGAAACGTTGGCGGGCCCTTCCGATTGGAAAGTGCAAATAAGCTCGCGAATGACGATTGACACCAAAAGTCGTTCTGCGACAGGGCCGCCACAACGGAGCGAAACGACTCCATGCGGAATTTCCGGGCGTGGACATGCCGATTCAATCTTTTGAGATCCAGAATGGGCCGAAATATGTCCTCTTTTTTGGGGACCACAAAGAGGTTAAAAAAAAAATAACCCTCTTCCCCGGCCTTCCGGCGGAACCGGCACCACCACACCTTTCTGCAGAAGGGAATCTACCTCCCGCAGTAGAGGCGAGGTTGACAAAAAAACTCTATGAAGTAGCCTGCCAACACAACCTGTGTCACCCAGGCGTCTGACACTTTGAATTTGAATTGGAGTAAACAACCCCCCACTCGAGAGCGCTCAAGTGAGACCCAGGCGTCAGTCCGCTTTAGCGGCTTTTTGCCAGCTTCCCGTTTGTCTTAACGGAAGTTCTGTTTCCAGGGTATGCGGAATTTCTGAGAATTCCCCTTTTTTTTTTAAAAAAAAAAAAAAAAAGAGAGAGTGGACCGAAAGGACCGCCGACAACTGCCGGCACTAGTCCTGCCAGACGCAGAGGTCACAGCTCTGCGCTGCGGTAAAGCTGTTTCTTTTGCCTTGGCAATCAGCTCCATGAGGTCAGATCCAAATAGCTGACCACCTTGTAAACTAAAGATAGCAAACCCTGCTTGGAGACCGCGTCCCCATGTCCAAGCCACAGTGCTCTTCTGACTGTGACTGCCGAGGATTGCGCCCTGGATAGCAGTGACGCAGTATCCTCCAACAACTTGAAAAGCCCATCTACCTTGATAGAGGGGATCCACCTTGCCACGCCGTCCGTAGACGGTCCAACCGGCTCAGGGAAACTTTACAAGCACACATGGATCCTTAATAACTGAATCCATGACCCGCGGTCTCGCAGATGGATATTGCTGCCATCTCCGTTTTTCTGTCCAGCAGATCCTGCAGACTCGCCTTCCCTTTAACAGGAAGATTTGCTAAGCTGGGATAAAGGGACATCCACTTCAGGAGAAGGGATCCAATTATCAATCAACTCCGTCGAACACGGATACAGTGTCTCAAAAGACCGTGTCCCTTGAAAACGTTTATCTGGACACAGGCGTTCCTTGTCCCATTAAGCTCATCCAGAGCTGGCAATGCCGAACGCAACTTACGGTACTCCTGGTACATCCGGGCCGACTTACTAGGACATCTAGTTACCTCATCCGGTAACTGTAACGCCCTCATGGACCAATAAAAGTCTCTGTACGGCCCAAAAGAGAGGCAGAGTGTCCCTGCCGATCCTCCTTGTCCGAATCGGACATCTTCGTTACGCGGGAAGGAAGGCACCGGTTCGTGTCGCTTCCTTGAGAGGATCTAGCTGACATCTAATAACCTAGAAGGTCAGACAGGCCATCAATAGAAACTAGCGAGGGCCTCCATTTTGACACCGCTGGAACCTCCGACCGCTGCGCATGACGCCGTCGAGATCTGCGTGTCAGTGAGACTGATTCTGTAGCGGATCTGGGAGACGGTCTCTGACATGTCCTTGCACAGTATATGGCAGGTTAAACTGTCAGTAACTAGAACAGTGTGTTTCTTAAAGAAAAAACAAACGCTGAAGGGTTAGAGCTCTTAAAGAGAGAGCTACCCCAGCTGTCCCCCATTAGGAGTTAACCGCCTAAGAAGGGGTTAAAGTAGCAGTGATAATGAAAAGGGTGTGCGAACCCCAAGTGCCTCTTATAAGGCCGCAGCTGCAGGACAGCTATGCCACACTTAACAGAAAAAACGTTCATCGCTAAAAAATTGCGCTGTTTTGTATATCGCAATGACCGCCAAAGTTGTTAAGGAGATCAGTAAGCGCTCCAGATTGGCAGCTACTAGCGACATTAAAAGCGTATAGTGGCAGTAATTTCACTGTCGCAGGCTCCCCACAGCCTCTTTATTATTATTGAAAAGAGTGTGCGAGCCCCCTTAAGGGATAACAGCCGCAGGACAGCGCAATCTGTCACTCATTAGTGCCTCAGAAGGCGCCCGCGCTGTGGGGGTGAAGGGGTTAAGCTTCTGCCCCGGGCTAGAAGCGACTCACCCAGCTGGCCACAGTGTAACATCTTGCCGGGAGGGGAGGAGGAGAAGAGCCAGAAGAAGCTTTCAGCCTGCTTCTTTAATGGCCGCCGCGCTGTGTCTCCGTGTGCTCCATGAGGAGCCGAAAATGGAGACTGCCGTAAAGCGTGCGCTCAGAGCGGCACGAAAATTCAAATAAAAAAGCGCGCAATCCTCTCTCCCGTTCCTATGTCCTGCAGGCATCAACCTGCGGACAAAAAATACTAGTCACCGGCATGTGTACTGTAACAGCGACTGCCGCAGCAGTCGCTGAATCACTCACACACATTAATAAAAATGCGGAGTACTCACCAGCCGAGCGCCACAGGGACCCCCAGGGGTTTGTGACGCTATGCCCATCGCTTTCCCCCAGGGCGGGGAACGCAGTGACCCCCGATGTGCGGTTTGCGTCCCCGCCAGGGAAGCAATCCTCATCCCCCCGGGCCGGCATGATTCTGCAGGGACCACCATCAGGGTAATACAGATCCGCCAAGGGAGCAGTTGGGGTCCAGCAGCGCTGAGACCCCTGAGACCTCTAGACCACGTCTGGTGATCCAAGTCTCTTGTCCGATAAAAATAATAAAATCTTCTGAGGAGCTGCTTCCAGCAGCGACCATCCTCTGGGACCTCAAATTTCAGACTGGAGAAGCTGGAGTAGGAGGAGCCCGAGCTGGAGGGGCCGGTCAACACTCTTTTTAATCTGAGGTGTCAATCCTATCTGGGCTCCGCCTACCCACTAGTAATGACTAGTGTGTCTCTCTTCCTTCCATCTGCTGCTGAAAGTAGGCAATTGCCATATCAAAGCAATGAAGGTCAGATAGTTACAAATATAACGGAACGCCCCCCCGAAGAAGTAGACCGGGCGAAATGCGCGCGTCGGGGTGGGAGGCTTTCCAGCACAGTCTTCATTAGATCAGGTAACAATCTATGTATGACCTTTGCCACTTAGATATTGCTTTTTATGCAATTATGCACAAGCTGCTAGTTTGTATGTCAACTATTGATATGATGCCTCTATGAAATTTTCTCTCTGCATGATATGATCATCACTTTAAGTTATATTTATTGTAACTATCTGTGACATTCATTGCTTTGATATGGCAATTGCCTACTATTATACACTATTTAACATTTTGCTATCTTGCATATCCATCTGTAGTGCTACTTTTAGGAGAACTAATTTATTTGCACAACATGGTCATTTGTTTTGGCTATATGTATTGTTAGAGGGACTATTTGTCTCTCTCATTCTGATACTTTCTCACTATCAAACTCTATTTGATTGGCTTTAGCACATATAGTAATGACAAGACTGCCACCTAGTGGTGGATACGTTTAAAATTCATGAATGACTTTCAAATAGGGATTATGCACAGTGCACTTTATATATCTTTTACTCTCTGCACAATAAATTAGTGTTGTAATCTGTGGTAGGCATTTAGTTACTTCATTCAGATTTTGTACCCATATTAATGGGAAAGTATAAAGACTATTGTATTTAATCCACAGCACAAGGAGACCTGCAAGACGGAAACCCTGGATTGCTGGAAGATCTAACAATAACTGTTATGTATATGGATAAATGGGCAGAGCATTATATATGTATATACAGTACAGACCAAAAGTTTGGACACACCTTCTCATTTAAAGTTTTTTCTGTATTTTCATGACTATGAAAATTGTACATTCACACTGAAGGCATCAAAACTATGAATTAACACATATGGAATTATATACTTAACAAAAAAGTGTGAAACAACTGAAAATATGTCTTATATTCTAGGTTCTTCAAAGTAGCCACCTTTTGCTTTAATGACTGCTTTTCACACTCTTGGCATTCTCTTGATGAGCTTCAGAGGTAGTCACCGGAAATGGTCTTCCAACAATCTTGAAGGAGTTCCCAGAGATACTTAGCACTTGTTTTCCCTTTTGCCTTCACTCTGCGTTCCAGCTCACCCCAAACCATCTCGATTGGGTTCAGGTCTGGTGACTGTGGAGGCCAGGTTATCTGGCGTAGCACACCATCACTCTCCTTGGTCAAATAGCCCTTACACAGCCTGGAGGTGTGTTTGGGGTCATTGTCCTGTTGAAAAATAAATGATGGTCCAACTAAATGCAAATCGGATGGAATAGCATGCCGCTGCAAGATGCTGTGGTAGCCATGCTGGTTCAGTATGAGTAGTATAGGAACTGTATTACTCATCAAACTCAAATCTGACAGGTCGACACGCCCCCTATCATTTTATCCGTCTCCCTGTCAGATTGATCCAGGTCGTCACGCCCTCTGGCTGAACTTTGCTCAGGCTGGGAAATCTGTGGCTGAACTTTGCTCAGGCTGTGAAATCTGGTCTGCTGGATTTTTATTCAGTGCCTTTGATTAGTCTGTGGAGTTTTTAGTGTATTAAAGGGTAGTTTTAACTCCATCCGTAGATGTAAAGCTATTTTCTATCAGAGAATGCCCTGACATGAACTGTAAAGGGTTTGTATTAGAAGCACCCAGTAAATGTCTGTATTAGAATCCATCAGTAAATGTAAAGCTATTTTCTAGCAGAGGAGAGAAACTTTTAAGGACCCAGTAATTGTATAAGGAGTTCTAGTTAAATACAGACTTCTGTATATAACTAGTATATAAGGATTTTTAGTGAAATAAAGAGTGAATCTTGATTTTATACTGTTGTTAGAAGTCTAAATATTTTTCTATCTACTGGCTAACATGGTACAAAGATATACATCTTTACTGCACCATAGAGGTAATTTATCTATGTGTGTGTTTCACACAGGACAAGTTCTGTGATCCGTCTTTTGTGTGGGAAAAGTCAACAATTTTTATTAAGGTCTAAAATACATTATCATGGATAAAAATCCAAAAGAGTGGGATATACAGCATGCAGAAAAAATAGCCAAATGCAGACAGGTGTGAATTACATTCAAATCAATATATAATAGTGCACATCGACATATCTTATATGTTATAGCAATAATAGACTAATCCGGGGCTATACAATAATAAACTCCATATATTTGTCCGTATATATGCAATCTATGTAACTCACAATATCCCCCAATAGGCAGACATATATGCACTATATATAGGATTATAAGTATCTCAATGAATCAGGTATATCAATAAAGTAACTTCTCCATCACAGTTGCTAATATAATGATGTTAGCATGCGAGTGCAGAGCTCACAATACATACTGTGCGTGCATATGAAGTCAATTAGCACATCCATATGAGGAGCTATATCAAAAAAGCAGCGCCATAGATGTGAGATCATACCTGAATGCTGCTTGGCACCCCTTGTGTATAGTCCTCATTTCTAACAGTGTTTTTCACAGATAGATCACTTCAAGAAAACTGTCCCGACAGTTCATCCCTATAGTGTAGTTTAATGTATCAAGGTGTGTGTACAAGGTTTGTGTTGTGTTAGAAGTCTAAATATTTTTTATCTACTGTCAGTGTTGACATGAATTGTCAGAATGAGTGAAGGTCGATGCTACGGTAATTCAGGCAAACAGTAAATAGTATTGCATTGTGTATAGTCAGTGGGATCTTTTAAAACCAACACATTTATGTGTATTCTGATAGCAGTGCCCATAGAATGAGTGAAGGTCGATGCTATTGTGACATGTTAGAAACCACATATACTAAATAGCCCATTCAGGCAAACGGTAAATAGTATTGCATTGTGTATAGTCAGTGGGATCTTTTAAAACCAACACATTTATGTGTATTCTGATAGCAGTGCCCATAAAACCGAAGGTTTCTAGCAAATATAATATGCACTAATGTGATTTTAAAACAATGGGTTTCTGAAGGGTCTTCCCACACTACCACTCTGTGGGAAGCTGTGTGGAAATGACAGGCATAAGAGATCATTCATATTAAAAACGTTTATTGCCAGAAATAATCATGATTTTACTGTAATAAATAAATACATCTCAAAGACATTTCAAGCATTGAATTAATTGTGACACCAGAATTGTCAGAATGAGTGAAGGTCGTTGCTACGGTAATTCAGGCAAACAGTAAATAGTAATGCATTGTGTATAGTCAGTGGGATCTTTTAAAACCAACACATTTATGTGTGTTCATCTTGAAGTTACAGCTCAAAGACATTTCAATCATTGACTTAATTGTGACATGCTAGACTGAAATTGAAATAAATTCAAAAAGGAAGCTTTTGCAGTATAAAATACAAATTTTATTAAGGTCTAAAATACATTATCATGGATAAAAATCCAAAAAGAGTAGGATATACAGCATGCAGAAAAAATAACCAAAGTGTTGACATGAAGTTACAGCTCAAAGACATATACATTATCATGAATAAAAATCCAAAAGAGTGGGATATACAGCATGCAGAAAAATAGCCAAATGCATTCATGAATTCATTTGTCTCTATTTACCTGTAAATGTGTGTAAAGGGGAAAGTCATGGCGAGATTGAAATAAATTGAAAAAGGAAGCTTTTGCAGTATAAAATACAAATTTTATTAAGGTCTAAAATACATTATCATGAATAAAAATCCAAAAGAGTGGGATATACAGCATGCAGAAAAATAATGAAGTCAATTAGCACATCCATATGAGGAGCTATATTAAAAAAGCAGTTGTGTATAGTTGGCCAATCAAATATTAGTTATGCGTTCGCTACCACTGTCAACCATAGCAGCTCTCATGATGCTAGCTAATCACAGATGCTAATATAATGATGTTAGCATGCAAGTGCAGGGCTCACAATACATACTGTGCGTGCATATGAAGTCAATTAATCACAGATGCTAATATAATGATGTTAGCATGCAAGTGCAGGGCTCACAATACATACAGTGCGTGCATATGAAGTCAATTAGCACATCCATATGAGGAGCTATATTAAAAAAGCAGTTGTGTATAGTTGGCCAATCAAATATTAGTTATGCGTTCGCTACCACTGTCAACCATAGCAGCTCTCATGATGCTAGCTATTCTGATCAGCTTATCATATCAACCATGAAGCCTCTTTTAACCCTTCACAATAATGTACAGAGGAGTTTTTATGTTTTAATACTGATAGACATATCGTGAACTGACATATAGGGTCCATGTGAGACACCATATTTTCAACATTTTTGCTCCTTCACAGATTTATTTTACATTATTTTTTTTATTTTGCTTAAGGATCGTGTACAGAGGAGTTTTTATGTTTTAATACTGATAGACATATCGTGAACTGACATATAGGGTCCATGTGACACACCATATTTTTCAAATATTAGTTAAGCGTATATTTCAACATTTTGCTCCTTCACAGATTTATTTTACATTATTTTTTATTTTGCTTAAGGATCGTGTACAGAGGAGTTTTTATGTTTTAATACTGATAGACATATCGTGAACTGACATATAGGGTCCATGTGAGACACCATATTTTTCAAATATTAGTTAAGCGTATATTTCAACATTTTGCTCCTTCACAGATTTATTTTACATTATTTTTTTATTTTGCTTAAGGATCGTGTACAGAGGAGTTTTTATGTTTTAATACTGATAGACATATTGTGAACGGACATATTGGGTCCATGTGAGACACCATATTTTCAACATTTTAGCTCCTTCACAGAATTATTTTGCATTATATATTTTTTTTTTTTTATTTTGCTTAAGGATCGTGTACAGAGGAGTTTTTATGTTTTAATACTGATAGACATATCGTGAACTGACATATAGGGTCCATGTGAGACACCATATTTTTCAAATATTAGTTAAGCGTATATTTCAACATTTTGCTCCTTCACAGATTTATTTTACATTATTTTTTTATTTTGCTTAAGGATCGTGTACAGAGGAGTTTTTATGTTTTAATACTGATAGACATATTGTGAACGGACATATTGGGTCCATGTGAGACACCATATTTTCAACATTTTAGCTCCTTCACAGAATTATTTTGCATTATATTTTTTTTTTTTTATTTTGCTTAAGGATCGTGTCAGAGGAGTTTTTATGTTTTAATACTGATAGACATATTGTGAACTGACATATAGGGTCCTTGTGAGACATGCCTGGACAAGTCCGGGCATGTCTGGGCATGCCTGGACAAGTCCTGGTCACGGGACAGCCTTGGAAAAAACAATGCTGAAATTTAAAAACTATGTGCTGGCCGTTAACACGCGCACAGTCATCTAGAAAATATTGAGCGAGTTGCTTCACAAATCCTCTCAAGGCATGTTGAATGTTAACGTTCCCGCTATGAGCTACACACATGACCAACTGTATAGCCTGGGATGCGTAGCGTTCTTGCAGCGCAGGCCTATTTTTAAAGACGCTAAGCCCCATCAGATATAAAAGACAGGCATGTTGAGACGTGTCCCGGACTATTTTGGCACAGAACCACAACTATGCAACAATTTTGACCAGCATTCAACAAAAAATCGGGTACAAATTTTTTAACATACCCGTGTTTCGGACCCTCAGACCATGCCAGAAGCACTCTGTGCCATGTACTCTAACTCATAATATTCGATTTTGATCAGCATTCAACAAAAAATTGGGTGCTAACTTTTTAGCATACCTGTGTTTCTATAGCGAATACACGGACCCCTACAGCGCATCCCTATAGTGTAGTTTAATGTAGGGGGCAAACAGATTATCGCTGGTGCTTGGAAAATACCACATTTCATAGATGGTGGTGATCCGCTGAATCATTTTTAAACATTTCACGCCACTCATGCACCCACAGCACACTTATGCTGTACCAGCACCGCTGCAACTAGTGCTTTTTAACTAAAAAAGACCCTTATTTGCATCATTTTCATTATAGTACGACTGGTACATACCCACTCCTATGCAGCGATATTGAGTACCGTTCAACAAAAATCAGGTACAAACTTTTTAACATACCTGTGTTTCGGGCGCTCATGCCATACCAGAAGCACTCTGTGCCATGTACCATAGCCCATAATAATCGATCTTGATCAGTATTCAACAAAAAATTGGGTGCAAACTTTTTTAGCATAGCTGTGTTTCTGACTCCCATGTCGTACCAGAAAGACCTATTTTGGCACAGGCCTACACCTATGCAACGGTTTTGACCACTACTCAACAAAAATGGCTACAAACTTTTTAACATATCTGTGTTTCGGACTATCATGTCATAGCAGAAGCACCCTGTGCCATGTACTCTAGACCATAATATTCGTTTTTGATCACCATTCAACAAAAAATTGAGGCATGTTGAGACGTGTCCCGGCCTATTTTGGCACATGACAAATGTTTCTGACTCTCATGTCATACCAGAAGCACCCTGTGCCATGTACTCTAGACCATAATATTTCACAGCGGGTATTGGACCTACATAGCTTTGTTTTCTCAGCTATTAAAAAAAAGTGTGGAAAACTGAAAATCCCGCGGTCTGTGGTAATTTAGTGAGAACCATATAGACAAATCGGGTATCGTCACACACGAGACCACGACACCTCGGGCTATCACATTTACCGGTAGTTTTCAAAAATCAGCTCCTTAACAATAAAGTAAGAATCGTAGCGTCCTGCATTGTGGTCTATAAATGTATACCCTGAAAATTTACCGTTGCTAAAGAACAGTAAAAAGTCGTGCGTACAACTATCAGCCCCCAAAACTCTCACCACTATCACAAACACTATTGCCTACAGAGGCGCCCCGCGAGAATTTCTGTATGTGTGTGTATCAAGACGCTCCATGCCTTGACCGATTGTTTGCTCGTGAATGCTGCCATCTCCAGGGGCATCATAGTTGTGTAAATGCGCTGGGGCACGTGTATCGATCCCTAGGTTGTAATGCGTGATCATTTTAATTATTTTTCAATTCATAACCATACGTTCTCAGGCAGACAGGTTTATTTCACAGAAGTTGACTGTACAGTTGCATAATCTTTGTTTAAAATCATACATTTGCATAATTTTGTTTAAAATCGCACAGTTCTGCAATAATGTCGGGTGTTGGACACGCACTTATCAGTCTTTCATACGTGTCGCAGAAAGATTTTAGTCTGTTCTGCGAGAGTTTATTATGCACGTACTGTGCAGACATGTCAAGAAACATTTTGGTGTGTTCACCAGTCCATACGGGTGTTGGTGTGTAAGGCGATCGACCATCATCCTTCTGCTTCTTACTTACACGCCGGCGCGATACCGCGCGTTTCTTTGACGGTAATGCATCGGCTGAATTGGCAGCTGCTGCTTCTGCGTTGCTATTTGCAGATTCTGTAGCTTGACACAGACGTATATTCTTAAGCCGACTACTCTCAGTATTCCCGGGGTGCTCGGTTGGCGCGTCGTTTTCTTCACGATCTGCGACACACCCGTGTGAAAGAGGCTCCGTTCTCACTTCCGTTCTGTTCTCAAATCCATAATTGCGCTGCTGCAAAACTCGCGAATGACGATCCTCCGTAACTAAAGAAAAGATACGTGGTGTAGTTAACCGCTAAGTGGGGGAGATATAGGAAGAGCTACATGAGCCACTTGGCTCTGATTCAACGCGATATTTGTAAAGCTACTAGCACCGATTATCTGTGAAACCGATGCATGATTGTTTGTATAAGTACACTATAGAGCGGGCTAGACATATATACTTACAAGTATCCCCAGGTGCTGATCTACAGAGAATGCTGAATTAACAGACATCTCGCTGTTCGGACGCCGCCGTATGGGGCTGTTTTCTCCCTCAAACTGCAACCTCACGGGCGATACTTTAGCAGCTGTAAATAAAATATAACATACATGAATGCGCACAACACATTCACAAAGCTAACTTGACACAGGTAAATAAAACTAGTTACCGCAGAAATTTTTATCTGCGTGTATAAGTACACTATAGAACTGCGTAGACATATATGCTTACAAGTATGAGACGTGTAGTGTAGTTCAGAGATTGGTGAATTAAACGGTGTGGAGGTGCTCGGGCGTTTTCGTATGGGTGTGTTTTCTTTTTCAAGCTGCAGCCTCCTGCTCGTTAGTTTAACATCTGTAAATAAAATATAACTATTACTCGCCACAGAAATGATATCTACGCGGGCCACACGCACAAAGCTAAATTCGCAAAGCTATCGTAACGCACGTAAATAAAATATATCCACTAGTTATTGGTGGCGTCACAGGGTACAGAGGGTACAAACACATATCACCCTGGTTTCATGGACCCGCTACCTTTTCTATTCCAGAGCCGTGTGCTTAGCGAATCACCCCATCTTTTAGGAGCGTTGGGAGGATTATAGTCCGGTTCTACGAACTCGACATCTGAATCCTGGGGATCCTCAACGATCTCAACATCGGAATCGCGATGCACGAGCGGCTCAGTCGCCACAGGGTTTCCAACCGTCCAGTCCGCTACAGCTGTATCTGTATGAGAAAATGTTTATATTATTAAAACATGTCTAGCTAACGACCCAGTCAGCTAAAATAAAATTAACTGTATGGATTTTAGCGGCAGGCTATATTAATTATTAATATTAATAGTAGACGTTATAAATTTACAGCTAGAGGGTAATGATAGTGACGCTTAGGGTGTGAAATATTGTTTCAAGGTGCTTAACCGGCATGATGGCCCTGTAAAACATTAATAGATTTTTTTCTACCCCTCATTGACAGAGGGCGTGTTCTCTCTGCTAGCCCCCAATAAATACAACCAGCTCCCAAGCGATACACAGCTCACCTGTAAGGCTCCAAACCTCACAGACCACAACGACGATCTGAACAGGACTATAGTGAGTATTTTTACGGATTTCGTTTCAATTATATTTAAGTCTGTGTAGTAATTGCATGAATAGGTTACCCTTGTTTTCATAGTTGGTCTTTAGAGCTAAAGTGCGTATTTTTATGTCTTTTGTTTCAGCTATATTTAAGTTTGTGTAGTGTTTGCATGAATAGGTTACCAGTGTTTTCTTAGTTGAGCTTTAGAGCTAAAGTGCTTATTTTATGTCTTTTGTTTCAATTATATTTAAGTTTGTGTAGTATTTGCATGAATAGGTTAGTCGTGTTTTCATACTTGATCTTTATTTGCTTTAATTTAATAGCGGACCCTTTTTATTCAAGATGGAGTCCAGATATTCTCGCGTTCAATATTCTGCTTTGCTTTCACCAGAACAATCGGGTAAATTTTACACCGTATATAGTGTACGTCGTATTGTGTCGGGCTGTCTGAGTCTGCGCTTTGTATATATAAACGATATATTTCATTCTTATTTAAGAAGAGGGAGTCCATTCAGACTACTCCTACGAGAATCGGTTCATTACGCAGAACCTGTTAGAGGAAGGCAACTCTGCTAGCGGGCGCCGAGCCTCAAGTTCTCACCAGTCTGTCACAGGCAAGAAACCTATAGCTATATCATATGTTTTAAACCTATGTATCTAGACGGGTAAACGTGGTAGCTGTAAATTTATAACGTCTACTATTAATATTAATAATTAATATAGCCTGCCGCTAAAATCCATACAGTTAATTTTATTTTAGCTGACTGGGTCGTTAGCTAGACATGTTTTAATAATATAAACATTTTCTCATACAGATACAGCTGTAGCGGACTGGACGGTTGGAAACCCTGTGGCGACTGAGCCGCTCGTGCATCGCGATTCCGATGTTGAGATCGTTGAGGATCCCCAGGATTCAGATGTCGAGTTCGTAGAACCGGACTATAATCCTCCCAACGCTCCTAAAAGATGGGGTGATTCGCTAAGCACACGGCTCTGGAATAGAAAAGGTAGCGGGTCCATGAAACCAGGGTGATATGTGTTTGTACCCTCTGTACCCTGTGACGCCACCAATAACTAGTGGATATATTTTATTTACGTGCGTTACGATAGCTTTGCGAATTTAGCTTTGTGCGTGTGGCCCGCGTAGATATCATTTCTGTGGCGAGTAATAGTTATATTTTATTTACAGATGTTAAACTAACGAGCAGGAGGCTGCAGCTTGAAAAAGAAAACACACCCATACGAAAACGCCCGAGCACCTCCACACCGTTTAATTCACCAATCTCTGAACTACACTACACGTCTCATACTTGTAAGCATATATGTCTACGCAGTTCTATAGTGTACTTATACACGCAGATAAAAATTTCTGCGGTAACTAGTTTTATTTACCTGTGTCAAGTTAGCTTTGTGAATGTGTTGTGCGCATTCATGTATGTTATATTTTATTTACAGCTGCTAAAGTATCGCCCGTGAGGTTGCAGTTTGAGGGAGAAAACAGCCCCATACGGCGGCGTCCGAACAGCGAGATGTCTGTTAATTCAGCATTCTCTGTAGATCAGCACCTGGGGGATACTTGTAAGTATATATGTCTAGCCCGCTCTATAGTGTACTTATACAAACAATCATGCATCGGTTTCACAGATAATCGGTGCTAGTAGCTTTACAAATATCGCGTTGAATCAGAGCCAAGTGGCTCATGTAGCTCTTCCTATATCTCCCCCACTTAGCGGTTAACTACACCACGTATCTTTTCTTTAGTTACGGAGGATCGTCATTCGCGAGTTTTGCAGCAGCGCAATTATGGATTTGAGAACAGAACGGAAGTGAGAACGGAGCCTCTTTCACACGGGTGTGTCGCAGATCGTGAAGAAAACGACGCGCCAACCGAGCACCCCGGGAATACTGAGAGTAGTCGGCTTAAGAATATACGTCTGTGTCAAGCTACAGAATCTGCAAATAGCAACGCAGAAGCAGCAGCTGCCAATTCAGCCGATGCATTACCGTCAAAGAAACGCGCGGTATCGCGCCGGCGTGTAAGTAAGAAGCAGAAGGATGATGGTCGATCGCCTTACACACCAACACCCGTATGGACTGGTGAACACACCAAAATGTTTCTTGACATGTCTGCACAGTACGTGCATAATAAACTCTCGCAGAACAGACTAAAATCTTTCTGCGACACGTATGAAAGACTGATAAGTGCGTGTCCAACACCCGACATTATTGCAGAACTGTGCGATTTTAAACAAAATTATGCAAATGTATGATTTTAAACAAAGATTATGCAACTGTACAGTCAACTTCTGTGAAATAAACCTGTCTGCCTGAGAACGTATGGTTATGAATTGAAAAATAATTAAAATGATCACGCATTACAACCTAGGGGATCGATACACGTGCCCCAGCGCATTTACACAACTATGATGCCCCTGGAGATGGCAGCATTCACGAGCAAACAATCGGTCAAGGCATGGAGCGTCTTGATACACACACATACAGAAATTCTCGCGGGGCGCCTCTGTAGGCAATAGTGTTTGTGATAGTGGTGAGAGTTTTGGGGGCTGATAGTTGTACGCACGACTTTTTACTGTTCTTTAGCAACGGTAAATTTTCAGGGTATACATTTATAGACCACAATGCAGGACGCTACGATTCTTACTTTATTGTTAAGGAGCTGATTTTTGAAAACTACCGGTAAATGTGATAGCCCGAGGTGTCGTGGTCTCGTGTGTGACGATACCCGATTTGTCTATATGGTTCTCACTAAATTACCACAGACCGCGGGATTTTCAGTTTTCCACACTTTTTTTTAATAGCTGAGAAAACAAAGCTATGTAGGTCCAATACCCGCTGTGAAATATTATGGTCTAGAGTACATGGCACAGGGTGCTTCTGGTATGACATGAGAGTCAGAAACATTTGTCATGTGCCAAAATAGGCCGGGACACGTCTCAACATGCCTCAATTTTTTGTTGAATGGTGATCAAAAACGAATATTATGGTCTAGAGTACATGGCACAGGGTGCTTCTGCTATGACATGATAGTCCGAAACACAGATATGTTAAAAAGTTTGTAGCCATTTTTGTTGAGTAGTGGTCAAAACCGTTGCATAGGTGTAGGCCTGTGCCAAAATAGGTCTTTCTGGTACGACATGGGAGTCAGAAACACAGCTATGCTAAAAAAGTTTGCACCCAATTTTTTGTTGAATACTGATCAAGATCGATTATTATGGGCTATGGTACATGGCACAGAGTGCTTCTGGTATGGCATGAGCGCCCGAAACACAGGTATGTTAAAAAGTTTGTACCTGATTTTTGTTGAACGGTACTCAATATCGCTGCATAGGAGTGGGTATGTACCAGTCGTACTATAATGAAAATGATGCAAATAAGGGTCTTTTTTAGTTAAAAAGCACTAGTTGCAGCGGTGCTGGTACAGCATAAGTGTGCTGTGGGTGCATGAGTGGCGTGAAATGTTTAAAAATGATTCAGCGGATCACCACCATCTATGAAATGTGGTATTTTCCAAGCACCAGCGATAATCTGTTTGCCCCCTACATTAAACTACACTATAGGGATGCGCTGTAGGGGTCCGTGTATTCGCTATAGAAACACAGGTATGCTAAAAAGTTAGCACCCAATTTTTTGTTGAATGCTGATCAAAATCGAATATTATGAGTTAGAGTACATGGCACAGAGTGCTTCTGGCATGGTCTGAGGGTCCGAAACACGGGTATGTTAAAAAATTTGTACCCGATTTTTTGTTGAATGCTGGTCAAAATTGTTGCATAGTTGTGGTTCTGTGCCAAAATAGTCCGGGACACGTCTCAACATGCCTGTCTTTTATATCTGATGGGGCTTAGCGTCTTTAAAAATAGGCCTGCGCTGCAAGAACGCTACGCATCCCAGGCTATACAGTTGGTCATGTGTGTAGCTCATAGCGGGAACGTTAACATTCAACATGCCTTGAGAGGATTTGTGAAGCAACTCGCTCAATATTTCTAGATGACTGTGCGCGTGTTAACGGCCAGCACATAGTTTTTAAATTTCAGCATTGTTTTTTCCAAGGCTGTCCCGTGACCAGGACTTGTCCAGGCATGCCCAGACATGCCCGGACTTGTCCAGGCATGTCTCACAAGGACCCTATATGTCAGTTCACAATATGTCTATCAGTATTAAAACATAAAAACTCCTCTGTACACGATCCTTAAGCAAAATAAAAAAAAAAATATATATATGCAAAATAATTCTGTGAAGGAGCTAAAATGTTGAAAATATGGTGTCTCACATGGACCCAATATGTCCGTTCACAATATGTCTATCAGTATTAAAACATAAAAACTCCTCTGTACACGATCCTTAAGCAAAATAAAAAAATAATGTAAAATAAATCTGTGAAGGAGCAAAATGTTGAAATATACGCTTAACTAATATTTGAAAAATATGGTGTCTCACATGGACCCTATATGTCAGTTCACGATATGTCTATCAGTATTAAAACATAAAAACTCCTCTGTACACGATCCTTAAGCAAAATAAAAAAAAAAAATATATAAATGCAAAATAATTCTGTGAAGGAGCTAAAATGTTGAAAATATGGTGTCTCACATGGACCCAATATGTCCGTTCACAATATGTCTATCAGTATTAAAACATAAAAACTCCTCTGTACACGATCCTTAAGCAAAATAAAAAAATAATGTAAAATAAATCTGTGAAGGAGCAAAATGTTGAAATATACGCTTAACTAATATTTGAAAAATATGGTGTCTCACATGGACCCTATATGTCAGTTCACGATATGTCTATCAGTATTAAAACATAAAAACTCCTCTGTACACGATCCTTAAGCAAAATAAAAAATAATGTAAAATAAATCTGTGAAGGAGCAAAATGTTGAAATATACGCTTAACTAATATTTGAAAAATATGGTGTGTCACATGGACCCTATATGTCAGTTCACGATATGTCTATCAGTATTAAAACAAAAAAACTCCTCTGTACACGATCCTTAAGCAAAATAAAAAAAATAATGTAAAATAAATCTGTGAAGGAGCAAAAATGTTGAAAATATGGTGTCTCACATGGACCCTATATGTCAGTTCACGATATGTCTATCAGTATTAAAACATAAAAACTCCTCTGTACATTATTGTGAAGGGGTTAAAAGAGGCTTCATGGTTGATATGATAAGCTGATCAGAATAGCTAGCATCATGAGAGCTGCTATGGTTGACAGTGGTAGCGAACGCATAACTAATATTTGATTGGCCAACTATACACAACTGCTTTTTTAATATAGCTCCTCATATGGATGTGCTAATTGACTTCATATGCACGCACTGTATGTATTGTGAGCCCTGCACTTGCATGCTAACATCATTATATTAGCATCTGTGATTAATTGACTTCATATTGCACGCACAGTATGTATTGTGAGCCCTGCACTTGCATGCTAACATCATTATATTAGCATCTGTGATTAGCTAGCATCATGAGAGCTGCTATGGTTGACAGTGGTAGCGAACGCATAACTAATATTTGATTGGCCAACTATACACAACTGCTTTTTTAATATAGCTCCTCATATGGATGTGCTAATTGACTTCATTATTTTTCTGCATGCTGTATATCCCACTCTTTTGGATTTTTATTCATGATAATGTATTTTAGACCTTAATAAAATTTGTATTTTATACTGCAAAAGCTTCCTTTTTCAATTTATTTCAATCTCGCCATGACTTTCCCCTTTACACACATTTACAGGTAAATAGAGACAAATGAATTCATGAATGCATTTGGCTATTTTTCTGCATGCTGTATATCCCACTCTTTTGGATTTTTATTCATGATAATGTATATGTCTTTGAGCTGTAACTTCATGTCAACACTTTGGTTATTTTTTCTGCATGCTGTATATCCTACTCTTTTTGGATTTTTATCCATGATAATGTATTTTAGACCTTAATAAAATTTGTATTTTATACTGCAAAAGCTTCCTTTTTGAATTTATTTCAATTTCAGTCTAGCATGTCACAATTAAGTCAATGATTGAAATGTCTTTGAGCTGTAACTTCAAGATGAACACACATAAATGTGTTGGTTTTAAAAGATCCCACTGACTATACACAATGCATTACTATTTACTGTTTGCCTGAATTACCGTAGCAACGACCTTCACTCATTCTGACAATTCTGGTGTCACAATTAATTCAATGCTTGAAATGTCTTTGAGATGTATTTATTTATTACAGTAAAATCATGATTATTTCTGGCAATAAACGTTTTTAATATGAATGATCTCTTATGCCTGTCATTTCCACACAGCTTCCCACAGAGTGGTAGTGTGGGAAGACCCTTCAGAAACCCATTGTTTTAAAATCACATTAGTGCATATTATATTTGCTAGAAACCTTCGGTTTTATGGGCACTGCTATCAGAATACACATAAATGTGTTGGTTTTAAAAGATCCCACTGACTATACACAATGCAATACTATTTACCGTTTGCCTGAATGGGCTATTTAGTATATGTGGTTTCTAACATGTCACAATAGCATCGACCTTCACTCATTCTATGGGCACTGCTATCAGAATACACATAAATGTGTTGGTTTTAAAAGATCCCACTGACTATACACAATGCAATACTATTTACTGTTTGCCTGAATTACCGTAGCATCGACCTTCACTCATTCTGACAATTCATGTCAACACTGACAGTAGATAAAAAATATTTAGACTTCTAACACAACACAAACCTTGTACACACACCTTGATACATTAAACTACACTATAGGGATGAACTGTCGGGACAGTTTTCTTGAAGTGATCTATCTGTGAAAAACACTGTTAGAAATGAGGACTATACACAAGGGGTGCCAAGCAGCATTCAGGTATGATCTCACATCTATGGCGCTGCTTTTTTGATATAGCTCCTCATATGGATGTGCTAATTGACTTCATATGCACGCACAGTATGTATTGTGAGCTCTGCACTCGCATGCTAACATCATTATATTAGCAACTGTGATGGAGAAGTTACTTTATTGATATACCTGATTCATTGAGATACTTATAATCCTATATATAGTGCATATATGTCTGCCTATTGGGGGATATTGTGAGTTACATAGATTGCATATATACGGACAAATATATGGAGTTTATTATTGTATAGCCCGGATTAGTCTATTATTGCTATAACATATAAGATATGTCGATGTGCACTATTATATATTGATTTGAATGTAATTCACACCTGTCTGCATTTGGCTATTTTTTCTGCATGCTGTATATCCCACTCTTTTGGATTTTTATCCATGATAATGTATTTTAGACCTTAATAAAAATTGTTGACTTTTCCCACACAAAGACGGATCACAGAACTTGTCCTGTGTGAAACACACACATAGATAAATTACCTCTATGGTGCAGTAAAGATGTATATCTTTGTACCATGTTAGCCAGTAGATAGAAAAATATTTAGACTTCTAACAACAGTATAAAATCAAGATTCACTCTTTATTTCACTAAAAATCCTTATATACTAGTTATATACAGAAGTCTGTATTTAACTAGAACTCCTTATACAATTACTGGGTCCTTAAAAGTTTCTCTCCTCTGCTAGAAAATAGCTTTACATTTACTGATGGATTCTAATACAGACATTTACTGGGTGCTTCTAATACAAACCCTTTACAGTTCATGTCAGGGCATTCTCTGATAGAAAATAGCTTTACATCTACGGATGGAGTTAAAACTACCCTTTAATACACTAAAAACTCCACAGACTAATCAAAGGCACTGAATAAAAATCCAGCAGACCAGATTTCACAGCCTGAGCAAAGTTCAGCCACAGATTTCCCAGCCTGAGCAAAGTTCAGCCAGAGGGCGTGACGACCTGGATCAATCTGACAGGGAGACGGATAAAATGATAGGGGCGTGTCGACCTGTCAGATTTGAGTTTGATGAGTAATACAGTTCCTATACTACTAGTATGCCTTCAATTTTGAATAAATCAACAACAGTGTCACCAGCAAAGCACCCCTACACCATCACACCTCCTCCTCCATTCTTCACGGTGGGAACCAGGCATGTAGAGTCCATCCGTTCACCTTTTCTGCGTCACAAACTAAACTAAAGATCTCAAATTTGGACTCATCAGACCAAAGCACAGATTTCCACTGGTCTAATGTCCATTCCTTGTCTTCTTTAGCCCAAACAAGTCTCTTCTGCTTGTTGCCTGTCCTTAGCAGTGGTTTCCTAGCAGCTATTTTACCATGAAGGCCTGCTGCACAAAGTCTCGTCTTACCAGTTGTTGTAGAGCTGTGTCTGCTGCTAGAACTCTATGTGGCATTGACCTGGTCTCTAATCTGAGCTACTGTAAACCTGCGATTTCTGAGGCTGGTGACTCGGATAAACTTATCCTCAGAAGCAGAGGTAACTCTTGGTCTTCCTTTCCTGGGGCGGTCCTCATGTGAGCCAGTTTCTTTGTAGCGCTTGATGGTTTTTGCAACTGCACTTGGGGACACTTTCAAAGTCTTCCCAATTTTTCGGAATGACTGACCTTCATTTCTTAACCCCTTCATGACCTTGACATTTTTTGCAATTCTGACCATTGTCCCTTTATGAGGTAATAACTCAGGAACGCTTCAACGGATCCTAGCGATTCTGAGACTGTTTTTTCGTGACATATTGGGCTTCATGTTAGTAGTAAATTTAGGTCGATAATTTTTGCGTTTATTTGTGAAAAAAATGGAAATTTGGCAAAAATTTCGCAATTTTCAAATTTTGAAATTTTATTCTGTTAAACCAGAGAGTTACGTGACACAAAATAGTTAAATAAAATTTCCCACATGTCTACTTTACATCAGCACAATTTTGGAAACAAAATTTTTTTTTGTTAGGAAGTTATAAGGGTTAAAAGTTGACCAGCGATTTCTCATTTTTACAGCAAAATGTACAAAACCATTTTTTTTTGGGACCACTTCACATTTGAAGTCACTTTGAGGGGTCTATATGGTAGAAAATACCCAAAAGTGACACCATTATAAAACACTGCACCCCTCAAGCTACTCAAAACTACATTCAAGAAGATTATTAACCCTTCAGGTGCTTCACAGGAACTAAAGCAACGTGGAAGGAAAAAATGGACATTATAATTTTTCCAACAAAAATTTTATTTTAGCATCAATTTTTTCATTTTTGCATGGGCAACAGGATAAAATGAATTTCTTGGGCAGTTTCTCCTGAGTACACAGATACCTCATATGGGGTCATAAACCCCTGTTTGGGCGCACGGCAGGGCTCAGAAGGGAAGGAGCGCCATTTTGGAATGCAGACTTGATGGAATGTTCTGCAGGCGTCATGTTGCGTTTGCAGAGCCCCTGATGGGCCTAAACAGTAAAAAACCCCCACAAGTGACCCCATTTTGGAAACTAGACCCCACAAGGAACTTATCCAGATGTGTGGTGAGCACCTTGAACCCCCACGTGCGTCACAGAAGTTTATAATGCAGAGCCGTAAAAATAAAAAATCATATTTTTACTCAAAAACTGATTTTTTTTAACCAGCAATTTTTTATTTTCACAAGGGTAACAGGAGAAATTGGACCCCAAAAGTTGTTATACAGTTTGTCCTAAGTATACTGGTACCCCATATGTGGGGGGGAAACCACTGTTCGGGCACACGTTGGGGCTCGGAAGGGAAGTAGTGACGTTTTGAAATGCTGACTTTGATGGAATGGTCTGCGGGCATCATGCTACGTTTGCAGAGCCCCTGATGTGCCTAAACAGTAGAAACTCCCAACAAGTGACCCCACTTTGGAAACTAGACACCGCACGGAACTTATCTAGATGTGCGGTGAGCACTTTGAACCCCCAAGCGCTACACAGAAGTTTATAACGCCTGGGCATGAAAAAAAAAATCATATTTTTTCCACAAACATGATCTTTTAGTCCCCAATTTTTTTATTTTCCCAAGGGTAACAGGAGAAATTAGACCCCAAAAGTTGTTGTCCAATTTGTCCTGAGTACGCTGATATCCCATATGTGGGAGAAAACTACTGTATGGGCACACGTCGGGGCTTGGAAGGGAAGTAGTGACGTTTTGAAATGCCGACTTGATGGAATGGTCTGCTGGCGTCATGTTACGTTTGCAGAGCCCATGATGTGCCTAAACAGTAGAAACCCCCCAAGTGACCCCACTTTGGAAACTAGATCCCCAAGGAACTCCTCTAGATGTGTGGTGAGCACTTTGAATCTCCAAGTTCTTCACAGAAGTTTATAACGCAGAGCTGTGAAAATAAAAATTTTTTTTCCACAAAAATATTTTTTTAGTCCCCAATTTTTTTTCCCCAAGGGTAACAGGAGAAATTAGACCCCCAAAGTTGTTGTGCAATTTTTCCTGAGTACGCAGATACCCCATATGTGGGGGTAAACCACTGTTTGGGCACACGTCGGGGCTCGGAATAAAGGGAGCACTGTTTCACTTTTAACAGCCAATCAGAGCAATCGTAGCCACGTGGGGTTAAGCCAACCCCCTGTGAAGCACAAAGGGTCTTGTGCCTGTGGGTCGGGTGACCATTCAGTGACCCCGGTCACCCGACCCGCAGGAACGCGATCCTTTCATGACACGTATGCTGTGTCACAGGTCAGGAAGGGGTTTTTAAAGTAATGATGGCCACTCGTTTTTCTTTACTTAACTGCTTTTTTCTTGCCATAATACAAATTCTAACAGTCTATTCAGTAGGACTATCAGGTGTGTATCCACCAGACTTCTGCACAACACAACTGATGGTCCCAACCCCATTTATAAGGCAAGAAATCCCACTTATTAAACCTGACAAGGCACACCTGTGAAGTGAAAACCATTTCCGGTGACTACCTCTTGAAGCTCATCAAGAGAATGCCAAGAGGTGTGCAAAGCAGTCATCAAAGCAAAAGGTGGCTACTTTGAAGACCCTAGAATATAAGACATATTTTCAGTTGTTACACTCTTTTTGTTAAGTATATAATTCCACATGTGTTAGTTCATAGTTTTGATGCCTTTAGTGTGAATGTACAATTTTCATAGTCATGAAAATACAGAAAAATCTTTAAATGAGAATGGGTGTCCAAAATTTT
>JARQOD010000001.1:793302683-793351323 GCA_033576555.1 Oophaga sylvatica | reverse complement strand
GTCAGATAGTCCGCATCTGACATGTCCTTGCACAGTATATGGCAGGTTAAACTTGTCAGTAACTAGAACAGTGTTTTTTCTTAAAGAAAAAACAATCGCTGAAGGGTTAAAGCTCTTAAAGAGAGAGCTACCCCAGCATTAAGTTAACCGCCTAAGAAGGGGTTAAAGTAGCAGACTCCCCACAACCTTGATAATGAAAAAGTTGTGCGAGTCCCAAGTGCCTCTTATAAGGCAGCAGCTGCAGGACAGCTTTTTATGCCACACTAACAGAAAAACGTTCCACAAGATCGCTAAAAATTGCGCTGTTTTGTATATCGCAATGACCGCCAAAGTTGTTAAGGAGATCGCTAACCGCTTATGCGATGTTAATGAGATCGCCCTGATTGGCAGCTACTAGCGACATTAAAAAATGATCACACAAACGATCGCATTAGTATGCGTCGTTAGTGGGAACGTATAGTGGCAGTATTAAATCGCAGACTCCCCACAAACTCTTTATTATTATTGAAAAGAGTGTGCGAGCCCCTTATGCGATAACAGCCGCAGGACAGCGCAGTCTGTCACTCATTAGTGCCCCAGAAGGCGCCCACGCTGTGGGGGTGAAGGGGTTAAGCTTCTGCCTGCGGGCTAGAAGCGACTCACCCAGCTGGTAACAGTGTAACATCTTGCCGGGAGGGGAGGAGGGAGAAGAGCCAGAAGAAGCTTTCAGCCTGCTTCTTTAATGGCCGCCGCGCTGTGCCTCCGTGTGCTCCATGAGGGAAGCCGGAAATGGAGACAGCAGTTAAAGCGCGCACTCAGAGCGGCACGAAAAATCAAATAAAAAGGCGCGCACTCCTCTCCTATGTCCTGCAGGCATCCACCTGCGGACAAAAAACACAGTCACCGACATGTAATGTACAGCGGCTGCCGCAGCAATCGCTTATACACTCACACACAATAAAAATGTGAGGTACTCACCAGCCGAAGCGCCACAGGGACCCCCAGGGGTTTCTGGCGCTATGCCCATGCTTCCCCCCAGGGCGGGGGACGCAGTGACCCCTGCAGCGCGGTTTGCGCCCCCGCCAGGGAAGCCATCCTCATTCCCCCGGGCCGGCAGGGTTCTGCAGGGACCACCATTAGGGTAATACAGATCCGCCAAGGGAGAGGTGGGAGTCCAGCAGCGCTGAGACCCCTGAGACCTCTAGACCACATTTGGTGATCCAAGTCTCTTGTCCGATAAAAAATAATAAAATCTTCTGAGGAGCTGCTTCCAGCAGCGACCATCCTCTGGGACCTCAAATTGTAAACTGAAGAGCTGAGTAGGAGGAGCCCGAGCTGGAGGGGCTGGTCAACACTCTTTTTAATCTGAGGTGTCAATCCTATCTGGGCTCCGCCTACCCACTAGTAATGACTGTGGCTCTCTTCCTTCCATCTGCAGCTGAAGTGGCTTAGAACGTTCATAAGCGATCAACGACATCTCAGCAGGGGCCACATCGCCGCTACATGTCACACACAGCTGCGTCACTAACGAGATCGCTACTGCATCATAAATCGGTGACTAGCAATCTCGTTTAGTATGACAGTACCTTAAGTGTACCTCACATTGATATACTAAAACACAAAGCCAACAGTGTACATAGGGATACTAATGCAACATGCAAGAGGTTTCCTCCCCATCCATCTCACCTCTTGCTCAGAACTGTTCAACATATAATCCTGTCTCCAAACACAGAACCACCTCGTGCCCTCTCCTGCTCCCACCTACTAAAACTTTCACTGCTCCTCCTCACTGATAGATCTCTCTCCAAATTCTGGTCCTCATCACCACATCCCCAGTCACTTCGACATCCCATCCACAATTTATCAAATTTCTACAAACTTTTACTCATTTGCCCAGACCCCCTAACATGGGGTCTATAGAACATTCGCTGTCTACAACTTTCATACATCCAAGACCCTTGCATCACCGAAACCTGTGACAGCCTCTCCAGCAGCACTTTTGTATGGTGGATTTTATCTTTCCCACAACCCAGCAGCAAGTATGATGGAAGAGTTGGTTCTCTTGCCAGATAACTGTTCAGTCACCCAAATCCCACTGCCACCCTCTTACGATCTTCTTTCTCAAGGTGCAGTGTGCATCTACTGCCCCCTTCAACTGGCTGTCATTTACCATCCTCCAGGGGGCAGCCATTCTCATCTACGTCACCCTCTGGCTTTGTAATTTCCTTTCCGCTGACAACCCCACTATAGTCATGGGTGACGTTAACATCTCCACTGACACTTACCAATTAGCGGTTAGCTTCTCACTTCCTTCTTTGGCCTTGCTAAATGGTCTTTCACAGCCAATCACCAAGATGGCCACACACTGGACCTCATCCACTTCTGTTCCCAGCTAATCTCTCTAACTCATCTCTCCCTCTTTCTGACTACTATCTACTTACATTCTCTTCCCTCTCCTAGTCCACAATCCCCACTCCACAAACTTGTGTACCATCACAGAAATCTCAAAACACCTTGACCTACACTCATTTTGCATCCCTTCTCCCTCTTAAGGCCCCGTCTCACATAGCGAGATCGCTACCGAGATCGCTGCTAAACAGCGATCTCAGCAGCGATCTCGCTATGTCTGACACGTACCAGCGATCAAGCCCCTGCTGTGAATCGCTGGTCGTGTCAGAAATGTCAGGACATTTTTTTGATCGCTGGTCTCCCGCTGACAGGCACGCATCGCTGCGTGTGACAGGCGGGAGACCAGCGATCCGCTGGTAACCAAGGTACACAGCGGGTTTCCAGGCGCGGGGCTGTGCCTAGAAACCCGCTGTGTACCTTGGATACCAGCACGTTGCTGCAGGGAGCTGGTAATCAAGGTACACATCGGGTTTCCAGGCACTGCGCAGCGCCTGGAAACCCGATGTGTACCTTGGTTACCAGCTCCCTGCATCAGGGCGCTGGTATCCAAGGTACACTGCGGGTAACTAAGCGATGTTTACCCGCAGTGTCGCTGTGCTGATCGCTGCCTGAGCTGCCTTGTTTGGCAGCTCAGCAGCGATCATGTAGCGATACACCAGCGATCCTGATCGTTGTCGGGAATCGCTGGTGTATCGCTATGTGAGACCCAGGCTTTAGACATAAGTTCCTTACTAGTGATGAGTGAACGCCCTTGAATGATTTGCAGCAGTTGAGACAGCCTCAACACATGCAGGGATTGGCGAACAGCAGCAAATCATACAGCAGCAGGGACTCAACTATAATATCTGAGCAGCTGGTATTACTCATACAACACCCAAGCATGATTGGTTAAAAAACATTATCCAAGCACGCTCACTCATCATCACTATATATTACACAATGCAGATGGCACTAACAGCTGCAGCCCTCGAATTGGCTGCCTCCTTCACACAAAGCTTGCAGTCAATCCTGGCACACCTGAGTGACTATAGAACTGAGGCAGGCTTACACAGGGTTGCTGGGTGGAGATGAAGGTCCCATTCCAATGAACACTTAATCAGACAGTGCCTCACTACTTTCAAGTCCACGCTCACTGCAGCAAAACAAAGCAGAAGATCGATAACATGAGAGAAAGATTGGCCTACAGTCCCTCAACTACTTAGCCCTCCTCCATTACAGAAGATTAACTTTCCTCTGCAAATTATGTCACCTGTGAACGTGACCCAATCATGTCCCACCTCATCACAATCTTCAACTCAGCCCTACAAAACATCAACTGGTGTCTTCCCATCATGCCTCACTCACCCATCCTGTCTAGCTATTGCTCCATATCGCTTTTTCCCCTATGCCTCAAAACTACTGAAACATCCATTTTGAACTGACTTCCCACCTCTCCACCAGCTCCCTCTTCGTTCACTTTTTTTAAGCTGGCTTCTGACCACACCATTCCACTGAAAACTGCAAAGGCTAAAGTCAATGACCTGCCAAATTCAAGCGACACTACTGTCATTCTCCTGGACCTGTCTTCGACACAAATTCCCTTTTACTATAGATTCTCATCTCTTGGCATCACAGGCTACACCTCATCTTGGATCTCATCCCTAACAGCGGACATTCAGCATCTCCCACCACCACCATCATCATCATCTTGCCCCCAAGGTTCATTTCTATTTCTAGAACCCCTGCTCTTCTCCATCTACACCTTCAGCCTGGGACAGCTCAGAGTCCCAAAGCTTTCAATATCACCTCTGAACCAGCGGTCGCCTCCTTACTGACCAGAATCCAAAAATGTCTGACTGCCATACTTTCTTCCATGCTAGAGTTTTATAACATAACATGGATAAAATAGAAGTTTCTTTCCACCATCTCACACAGCCCCACCTTCCCTCCACCCCCCCCCCCAACAGACCTACGAATCACAATTCAATGGCTGCCCGCTCTCCCCAGTCCCACAAGCCAGCTGTCTCAGTGCTCTCCTTCAAACCACACATCCAAGCCCTTTCCACACATCTCCTGGAGCAGCACATTCCTCAACCAAAATCTGCAAAAACACTACTGCATGCCCTCATCTCCCACCTTAACTACCCCCTCGTGCTTTGTGGCCTCCCCCAACACTGACACCCCTCCAATCCATTTTAAACTCTGCAGCCTGACTAATCCACCTATCCCTCAGTATCCCGTCAATCCCTTCACTGGCTCCCCATTGCCCAGAGACCAGTTCAAAACCCTAACCTTTACATACAAAGCCACCCACAACCTGTCTCCTCCATACCTCTGTGACATAGTCTTACAGTACTTAGCTGCGTGCAACCACTTATCTTCACAAGATCTTTACTCCCCTTTCCACAATCACAAATTGTTCCTGTGCATCTGCCCTACTCTGGAACCCTCTTTCCTCCTGTACTGGTGACTTGTTTTGTTCAAGATTATAGTATTTGGTTTTTGTTCTGTATACCCCTACTCATATGTAAAGCACCATGGAATAAATGGCGCTATAAAACATTTAAATCCGTGTTACATCACAAATGTAGTACTCTATACATTAAATGCAGAAACATTGTTAGTCTAAGGCTACTTTCACACTTGCGTTTTTTGCGCTGCGTTTCGAGCGCACATGAAGCGCATTAAAAAACGCATGCAAACGCTGCAATATTTAGTCACATCAGCATGCGCATTTCGACAGAAAAACGCAACGTTTGTCTGCGATTTCATGCGTTTGCATTTTTTTTGGCGCATGCGTTGTCTATGTGTCACGGCTCCATCATTTACAGAAAAATCGCGTGCGTGCAAAATCGCTGACGAGCGCAAAGCCATGCGCACGCCAGCACCCCCATAGACTGCAATGTTATTTTTTGCACATAGCATGCACACACATGCGCATGCATTTTTTTTTAAAGCGGTTGACCGAGAGAAAAAAATGCAACATGTAGCGTCTAGCGCGTATGGGCGCACACCGGGAAAATGCGCAGCGCACGACAAACGCACATGAACGCGTGCAAGCGCTAGACCCTGCGCCCGCCATGTTAAAGATAGGGGAACATTGCGCATGCGTCCGATAGCGCAAGATGCGCTGCGCAAAAAAACGCAAGTGTGAAAGTAGCCTAAGCAATAAATGCATTAACAAAAAAAAAAACCCATCACACAATTTGAAATTTAATGTGGTCCTGCTTCAGACTTTCACAATCCTCCAGAACACTTATGTCATTACTTTTCCTTATTCAAGAAACCTCCAAAAAGGCAAGAACAGACTTCAGTCACCTATTGGAGGTAGCCATTTTAAATCAATTTCAAGCCATGTCAAAAGGCCATACAAAAAGTGGATGGACTAGACACATCTGATGTGCATAGGATGCATGCTCCCTCCATAAAGCTTGTATGGTGAGCTCCAGTTTAAGGTGGAGGACCTAGAATGCCACTTGGGCCCCTTCCCTGAAATTCTAGTGAGTTAATTGAGGCGACTGCACTCTTTACCAAATCCTCCATAGACATGAAGGTGGCTTATCGCAACCCTGAACAAAAGGATCTGCTTTAAGTCACAAAAGTTGGATCCTTCTCTGCTGTGGCATCAACTGTCAGGGTAGACTAGGTAGGACCCACCTTACCCATACACATTAGATGTGCCCATCCTGCAAAAATCTGGCAAATTTGGCTGACTTATCTACAGCATTTGGGGATGTTTAGTGTACTGAGCACCAAAAGACATTATGTGCTAGTGAAACAGAAGTACTGCTTGTCATTTATCTGAAGGCAGGACCAATTTTTTTTGTGAGACAAAAAGAAAGTTGTGATACTGCTGCAAAAATGCAGTTTATTAATCTGACCCAGTGAATAAAACTGACAGACATGAAGAATTTGGCCATGTGCACCCTGTGAAGATTAATGCCTTGACAGAAGTACTCAAAATGGGTGACATTTCAAATTCAACCAAATAGTCAAAGGCAAGTGTTTTACAGCATAAAGAAACAAGATTAGGTCAATCTACAGTAAATAACAGTGTCAAAGGGAAATTGTCATTGATGTCAAGGAACTTGGGTATTTGAAATACAGCTTTATTATGATCTAAACGAAAAGGTATGGGAATGACAGTAACAAACAAGATTCACCACTGAATATTGTGATGTGACTGTAGCAGTCTTAACTTAATATTGGAAATTTTAGGGAATATTTGCAGTCCCAAACAGCTAAATATGCATTGCAATCACAACACCGGACAGTTGCCTATAAAACTAGACTTCTGACTCTTGGCTCCCATTTCATTCACCTCACAGATCATCATCCTCATCTGGCAGTGCTGTGGTCTGGGCAATCTAGAAGTAGAGGGGGGGGGGGGAAAAAAAACATGGGATTAATTTATTGCCAAATAAGTTTTTTTTAACATGGAAATAAGGATCAATAAATATTCAAACAGAGAAGTGAACAAGAGTCAAAATTTCAGTTAACTGGAAATTAGCAAATCACCCAATAAATCTTACATGTAAATCTTGCTCATATTGTGCTGCAAGTGCAGGATCCATAACCACTTCTGGTGGTGCAAGAGCAGGCATGGCTACAAATTCAAGGTTGGGATCACCTATCAGTTTTCTGGCAAGCCAAAGGAATGGCTTTTCAAAGTTGTAGTTACTCTTTGCAGAAATATCGTAGTACTGGGAAAGAAAAGTGTTCCGTTAGTGTTTAGACTGCACCAGCATAGACAGTAAAGCACATCTAAAATTGCACTCATGAAAAGTGTAAAAACCAACCTGAAGATTCTTCTTCCTATGAAACACGATGGACTTTGCTTTAACTTTTCTGTCCTTAATGTCCACTTTGTTGCCACACAAGACTATGGGGATATTTTCACATACTCGTACAAGATCTCTATGCCAGTTAGGTACATTCTTGTATGTGACTCTTGATGTAACATCAAACATGATAATGGCACATTGAGCTATTAAAATTAAATAAAAAAAAAAATTGTCACTGATCAACACCCCAAAGGAAAACTTACATTTTAAATTACAAGACAAAAAGCCTTGTCTGGAACAGGCTAAAAAAGTTAACAGTGCTTAAGTGTTTAACTGGAAAATCAAAACTGAAGAAAAGGAGTTTAAAAAACAAAGAAAAGAAAAGGTTGTTTCAACTTTTGGAAGACAAGTTACAATAAACTCATTGTTAGGATTCCCCTTTATTTCCAACTCAAGCAGTCATTACATGACTCTAAGCTTGTGATTTGATTACTTGCGGTCACTTTAGCTACTAGTGATGAGCAACATGCTCAGGTGGTAAAAGTATCTTAGATGTGCTCAAATAGGTGAAGAGTCCCCTTGGCTGCATGTTTTACATCTGTTAGCCAGAACACATGCAAGGATTGCCAAACAGGCAATCACCGCATGTGTTAAAGTTGTCTAAAAGCCACAAATCACACAGCCATGGCGACTAAGATATTCAAGCATGCCCAAGATAAACAGATTATAGCGCCATTTTTTCTATGGTGCTTTACATCTGAAAAGGGGTATACATAAACAAATACAATAATTTCAAATACAAGTCGCGATTAGTACAGGAGGAGAGAGGACCCTGCCCACGAGGGATCACAACCTACATGTTATTCAAGCACAGTGGCTCATCATTACTAGTCACTCTTCCTGCTTCTGTCACTTATGACGGATGTAGAGGAAATGTAGTCAACACGACCACAAGTAAACTAATCACAAACTTGCTGTCACGTGAGGATTGCTTAAGTAGGAAATAGCGTGCAATATAAACACTTAGTTTTCACCTTTAAATAAATGGCAATCTGAATTGCACGTCAAAAATATGGCCACGGGGGAGAAACCTCTTTAAGAAAATCAATTAGAATATCCATTTAAATGCATTACATTTAAGTTTGTATTAAAGGGAAATTGACAGCAGATAGATGATGCCCGTGGATCAGGCAGCATGTATCAGGCACCATCTGTATGATTCCAACCATATATTTTAACTCTAACACTGCAATGTTTCAGAGAAAAACAGTTTAAGGCTACTTTCACACATCAGGTTTTTTCCGCCAGGCAGTTCAGGCTATTTCTTAGAAAAACCAGATCCCTCGAAATCTGCCACCAGAACAGTTTTTCTCATTGACTTGTATTAGTGCCGGATTGCACCGCATGGCCTCACGTTTATTCCCTTCCAGCTAAAATTTTAATTCCGGTGTCTGGAAAAAACATCTCCAGTAAAGTTTGTCTGCGGCGAAAAACTAGACAGCGCTGGATGCAGCGCTTCTAGTTTTTTGCTACAATGGAAGTCTATGGGCGCAGGTTCCGGAAAAAGATGGATCCGTTTTTTAAGTCTGAGCATGCTCAGATCCAATTGGCCAGCCCCCAGGAAACAGATAGTTTGGGAGCCTCCCATGGGCGTTTAAAAACTGAATCAGTTGTAAAAGGATGAAAAAAAAATGCAAGAAACTGATCCGGATTATTGCCGATCAGGTGTAAAAACGGATTCGTTTCCCACAATTTACGCCGGATCCTGCCTGTCGGAAAAAACCTGATGTGTTAAAGTAGCCTACCACCAGCCAGGGACTGATGACAAAAAAAAAAAAAAAAAGTGGTGCCCAGTGGCTTCTCCCCACCTATACCATATAAGTGATAGGTCTTTCAGTGTGTGCGTGCGGACCCAACTGTTCCCGAGTAGTCTCCTGTGCAGCTTTGTCCCCAATGGCTATTAACCCCTTAACGTTAAATGACGGACAGTCCGTCATTAGACACTTCCCCATTTGGTGCGGGCTCCGGAACTGATGCGGGTAAAAATCGCAGTTCACCTGCGGCTGTTAACATGTACTTAACATGCACACACGGGAAGCGCGTAATTACCTCTTCCCATTGGCGCCCATGTCACATGACAGTGGGTTGCCATGACAATCTGGGACCAGAAGACCCTGTGATTGTCATTGCTGGATCGCTATCAGAGCCACCTGGTGGTCAGCACTCATAGCAAGTGAGCATTTCTGATACAGAGCAGAGGCGATTGGAAAACTTCAGCTTCAAGTCTCCCATCAAGAGACTATTGAAGTAAAAATTGTTTAAAAATATTAAATAAAAATTATAAAAGTTCAAGTCACCCCCCCTTTCAAAATAAAATTGAAAGAAAAGACAAATATACGCATATTTGGCATCGCTGCGTTCAGAATCGCCCGATCAACAGCGTAGCAAGAAAAAAAAATAAAAAATAAAACAGAATCAACGTCAAATCAGTACACAAAAGAATAAGCCCTCACCCGGCTCCAGATCCCAAAAAAAAGGAGACAGTACGGGTCTCGGAGAATGGCAACTTTTTTTTTTTTTACAACTTAAGATAAAAAAAATAAATAAACAAACATGTTCAGTGTCTATGAACTCATAATGACCTGGGGAATCATAATGGCAGGTCAGTTTTATCATTTAGTGAACCTAGTAAAAAAGCCCAAGAAAAAAAAAAAAGGTGTGCACTAGTCGCTAAAGCAGTGGTCCTAACCGTGTATGCCTACGCTACTGCAATGCCTGCACATGAGGAAAGACATGGCGAATCAGAAGAACTATACTACATTTCTAATTAAAGGTATTTGCTAATATTACACCTACATATTGGCATAGGTTCTTGGAGATGGGAATACCCATTTAAGGCTGCGACATGAATTCTGTTTCAATCCTTTTTAGGAGCAGACATACAGAATTCCATGTCCAAAACTCAGTTGCATAACTGAAGTAAGATGAAGTAGAGGGACCTCAATGACTTTGTGTCCACCTGGGTTCCAGATGATTGCAATTTTAGTCTGTACTGCTTTCTCCAGTCATTTATCACCTGTCAGAATAATTTAATCTTGAAAAAAAATACACAAAAGTGAACAGTAACATATGATGGCAAGACTTATTTGACCAGGTAATTTAGCTAAATTTTACATGAGATACATTAGACAATTTTAGAACGTTAACAATCTCATCAAGTATGACAAACTTGAATCCAAAGAAAAAAGAAGGGGTCTCCAGCACCAAAATTAGTGAAAAAAGATAAAACTCACATTTATTAGGAAGGTTTTAAAAACATTAATAAGCCACCATGACAGGCAAGGCTACCTTACGCGTTTCAGACAGATATTGCATGTCCTTAAGTCATATTTTTTCCTCTTTTTGCTATGACAAACTTAGACCATTCAAAATCTTACCTGAATGTAATAACCATCACGAAGACCACCAAACTTCTCCTGACCAGCAGTATCCCATACGTTAAATTTAATAGGACCTCTGTTGGTATGGAACACCAGTGGGTGGACTTCAACACCAAGTGTGGCTATAGAGAATGACAGAAAATAGTTAAGTATAAAAGCAGCCATCTTTGTATAATTAAAAAACATTGTATATTGTGACAATTCATATTTAAAATGACAATGTATTTACACAATTCTACTGCAAGCAGCATCCAAGTTTAATAGCAAGCTCTGCGTCATCTGGAATGTGTAATAAAATTTGAGGGCATTTTTGCTAAGCTTTTCTTCCTTGGCCTTGGATTCTTGGCATTTTAGTTTTGCGGAAAAAAAAAAGTCACTTGAAATTAGCAAAATGTATGTTTCGTCAGTGGGAAATAAGCTACAGAACGCTCTGTAATACCATGTGTTGGGAGTATACCAGCTTAAAGCATGTTCACAGGATGCGTAATAGAGGGATTTTGGTAAGAACTTACCTGTAAAATCCTTTTCAGCGAAGGAAGGAAAGGAGACACTAGTCATTACTAGTGGGTAGGCGGAGCCCAGATGAGATAGACACCTCAGATTAAAAAGAGTGTTGACTGGCCCCTCCAGCTCGGGCTCCTCCTACTCAGCTCTCCAGTTGTACACAAGCTTAAGGAAGAGCAAATATCACCAGCGGAGCAACATAACCCCTTCTGAAGGACTTCAGAGAAAAAAAAAAAAAAACACAAGAATACAGGTTATGCATGCATTTAGGCAAAAACCACACAGCTCCAGGTACTACTCACTGGACCTGACCACTGCGATGAGCTGGCAATGCTGGAACAGAGCCTTAGCGCGTCAACCTCAGCCCAGATAATCGCTATCAGAGAAGGGTCACGCCGCATCTGCAAATACAACACACTTCTGCCATGGGAGGGAGCTGTGTCTCCTTTCCTTCCTTCGCTGAAAAGGATTTTACAGGTAAGTTCTTACCAAAATCCGTCTTTCAGCAGCAGGTGGAAGGAAAGGAGACACACTAGTAATAACTAGTGGGACGTCCCAAAGCAGTCCAAAAATTAAGGGTGGGAAAAAAACAGAAAATGGCAGAACCCAACAACCTAAGTAAATGCGCAACTAGCGCTAAAACACAAGTTAACGAGAACTTTAAACTACAGCCTCCTGCAGGACCCTACGTCCTAAGGCTGCATCAGCGGAAGCACTAACGTCCACCTTATAAAATTTTGTAAAGGTATGGACGGAGCGCCAGGTCGCAGCCCGGCAGAGCTGAGCTGCCGAGGCCCCTTGATGAAAAGCCCACGATGAACCCACAGCTCTCGTGGAGTGAGCTCGGATCCTACACGGGCAAGGTTCGCCCTTAAGTAGGTAAGCCTCTAAAAATGGCCGACCGGATCCAACGAGCTATAGAGTCCTTGGAAGCTCGTTGACCACGCTGACGACCTGCTGGAATCACAAACAGAGAGTTCCGACTTCTGAAAATTTAGAGTAATAAACAAATAGAAACTTCAAAACCCGCACCAAATCCAATTTGTGCAAGGCCCGTTCCTTCGCATTCCTCGGCTCCGGACAGAGCGAGGGCAACACAATATCCTGGTTAATATGAAATTGCAACACCACCTTAGATAGGAAGTCGCCCCGTGTGCAAAGTACTACGCGATCCGGGTGAAACTCCAGGAAAAGAGGCGAGCAAGAAAGAGCCGCCGACTCAGAAAACCTTTCTCAAAAAGGTGACCGCCACTAGAAAAGCAACCTTCCAAGATAGCAAAGAAAAGCTAGCAGAGTCCATAGGCTCAAAAGACCCATGTTGAAGAGCCTCCAATACAAGAGTGAGCCGCCAAGGAGACACAGGTGCCTTCCGCGGCGGAAACTGACGGGTTACTCCGCGAAAAAAAGGAACGTACGTCCCTACGCGAGGCGATAGCCTTCCGAAAAGCAAAGACAGGGCAGAAACCTGACCCTTCAGAGTGCTAACTGCCAAACCTTTGTCCTGCAAAAGGACAAATTGGGAATGGAAAGAATCCTCGGGTTCCTTGAAGAACCCAAACACCACAAAAAGAAGGCGACCCAAGACTTATGATAAATCCTAGTAGTAGCCGGACCTCTGGCAGCCCGCAAAGTGGCAATGACTTTGGCTGAAAAACCTTGACGGTCAATATTTCGGTCTCAAGAGTCACGCCGTCAAACGCAGAGACTTCAGGTCCGGATGACGAACGGGCCCTTGGGTTAACAGGTCCGGGCGAAGAGAAAGTGGAAAAGGAGGCGCTGCCAGAAGCGACACCAGTGTCGAGAACCACATCCTCCTTGGCCAATCTGGGGCTATCAACATAGCCGGGATTCTCTCCAGTCTGATCCGACGCAACCCCAGAGGAAGTAAGGGTATCGGCGGAAACACCTAGATTAGCTCGAATTGGTCCAACGGAGCCACCAGAGCATCCACCGTCACAGCCTTCGGGTCCTTATACCTGGACATGAAAGTCGGTAACTTGGCATTGAACCTGGATGCCATCAAATCCACTTGGGGAGTTCCCCAACAGGAGCACAGCAGTGCAAAAATCTCCGGATGAAGACTCCATTCTCCGGGATCCATCTTCTCGCGACTGAGAAAGTCCGCCGTGATATTCTGAACTCCTGGAATGTGGATCGCAGAGATGGCTGGCACTCTGGTCTCGGCCCATACCAGGATCCGAGATACCTCCACCATGAGCCTGGAACTCCTTGTCCCGCCTAGATGGTCGATATAAGCGACCGCCGTCGCATTGTCTGTCTGCACTCAGACTGGCAGACCACTTAAAGGGACCGTCCAGTGTTGGAGGCAAAGGAAAATTTGTCCTCAATTTCAGGATGTTGATCGGCAGGACAGACCCGACGACAATACTCCCTGAATCCAGAAATCGTTCCAGACACCTCCCAGCCCGTCAGGCTGGCATCGGTGGTTATAACCGACCACCTCGGAGGGAGGGAGGACTTCCCCAGGGATAACGCTTCCGGACGTAACCACCATCCTAAAGACTCTCGCACCCTGTGGAAGATGATGAAACTGCAATCCAGCGAAGCCTGCGATCACCCATGGCTCAGAATGAGCCTTTGGAGGGCCCTGGAATGAAACTGAGTAAACGGAAGTGCCTCCATGGACCACCACCAAACCCAGAAGGCGCATACACCTTTGAAGGGACATTGCTGTCGAAGACTTCATAACCTGTACATGTCGAAGGAGACATGCTTGCTTGTCTGGAGGCAGAGACACCACTGCTCGTACCGTGTCGAAATGCATCCCCAAAAACAGGATTGACTGCGACGGTTCCAGAGACGACTTCTCCCAACTGACCAGCCACCCGAAGTCCTCCAGGAGCTGAAGGGATAGATTGCGAGCAGTCACTGCCTCCTCCTTTGAGGACGCCACAATCAAAAGGTCGTCCAGGTAGGGAAGAATCGAAACCCCCTGTCTTCGAAGAATTGCCATGAGAGGCACCAGAATTTTTGTAAAAACTCTGGGCGCTGAGGCCAACCCGAATGGCAGAGCCACAAACTGGTAATGGTCCTGACCTATGGCAAAACGAAGGAAGCGTTGGTGGGCCCTTCCGATTGGAAAGTGCAAATAAGCGTCGCGAAAGCCGATTGATATCAAAAAAGCGTTCTGCGACAGGGCCTCCAAAACTGCTTCATGCGGAATTTTCTGGCGAGGACATGCCGATTCAATCTTTTGAGATCCAGAATGGGCCGAAATTTTGTCCTCTTTTTTGGGGACCACAAAGAGGTTAGAATAAAAACCTTCTTCCCCGGCCCTCGGCAGAACCGGCACCACCACACCATTCTGCAGAAGGGAATCTACCTCCCGCAGTAGAGCGGCAAAAGGCTCGGGCTCTGACATAACTGTCTGAGGGTCGAGAAAGAAACCTATGAAGTAGCCTGCCAAACAAACCTGTGTCACCCAGGCGTCCGACATGCGGGAAGCCCAAGTCGGTTTGAATTGGAGTAAACGACCCCCCACTCGAGAGCGCTCGAATGAGACCCAGGCGTCAGTCCGCCTTAGCGGGCTTTTTGCCAGCTTCCCGCTTGTCTTAACGGAAGTTCTGTTTCCAGGGAATGCGGAATTTCTGAGAATTCTTTTTTTTTTTTTTTTTTTTTAAAAAAAAGAGAAGACGGCTCGAACCCCCAGAGGGCTGACCGAGTCATCTCCTGGACCGAAAGGACCGCCGACCACTACCGGCACTAGTCCTGCCAGACGCAGAAGTCACAGCTCTGCGCTGCGGTAAAGCTGTTTCTTTTGCCTTTGCCTTGGCAATCAGCTACGTGAGGTCAGATCCAAATAGCTGACCACCTTGTAAGCTAAAGATAGCAAACCCTGCTTGGAAACCGCATCCCCAGTCCACTGTCTAAGGCACAGTGCTCTTCTGATTGTGACTGCCGAGGATTGCGCCCTGGATAGCAGTGACGCAGTATCCTCCAACAACTTGAAAAGCCCATCTACCTCGATAGAGGGGATCCATCTTGCCACGCCGTCCGTAGACGGTCCAACCGGCTCAGGAAAGCTTTACAAGCACACATGGATCCTTAGTACTGAATCCATGACCCGCGGCCTCGCAGATGGATATTGCTGCCATCTCCGTTTTTCTGTCCAGCGGGTCCTGCAGACTCACCTTCCCTTTAATAGGAAGATTTGCTAAGCTGAGATAAAGTGACATCCACTTCAGGAGAAGGGATCCAATTATCAATCAACTCCGCAGAACACGGATACAGTGTCTAAAACCGTTGTAAAGCTGATCGCGACCTATGAGACTTGAAACATCCAGGCCGACTTACCAGGACGTCTAGTTACCTCCTCCGGTAACTAACGCCCTCATGGCTTCCAATAAAAGCCTCTGTACGGCCCAAAAGAGAGGCAGAGTGTCCCTGCCGATCCTCCTTGTCCGAATCGGACATTTTCGTTACGCGGGAACGAAGGCACCGGCTTGTGTCGCTTCCTTGAGAGGATCTAGCTGACACCCAATAACCTAGAAGGTCAGACAGGCCATCAATAGAAACTAGCGAGGGCCTCCATTTTGACACCACTGGCACCTCCGACCGCTGCGCATGACGCCGTCGAGGTCTGCGTGTCAGATACGCGAGACTGATCCTGTAGCGGATCTGGGAGACGGTCCGCATTGCACAGTATATGGCAGGTTAAACCTGTCAGTAACTAGAACAGTGTGTTTCTTAGAGAAAAATGAACGCTGAAGGGTTAAAGCTCTTAAAGAGAGAGCTACCCCAGCTGTCCCCCATTAAGAGTTAACCGCCTAAGAAGGGGTTAAAGTAGCAGACTCCCCACAACCTTGATAATGAAAAGGGTGTGCGAGCCCCTAGTGCCTCTTATAAGGCAGCAGCTGCAGGGCAGCTATGCCACACTAAACAAGAACGTTCAACGAGATCGCTAAAAAAATTGTGCTGTTTTGTACATCGCAATGACCGCCAAATTCGTAAAGGAGATCGCTAACCGCTTATGCGTCGTTAATGAGATCGCCCAGATTGGCAGCTACTAGCGACATTAAAACTATCACACAAACGATCGCATTAGTATGCGTTGTTATCGGGATCGTTAGCGGGAACGTATAGTGGCATTAATGTCGCAGACTCCCCACAACCTCTTTAATGAAAAAGGTGTGCAAGCCCTCTTATGGGATAACAGCTGCAGGACAGCGCCGTCTGTCACTCATTTGTGCCCCAGAAAGGAGCCCGCGCTGTGGGGGTGAGGGGGTTAAGCTTCTGCCCCGACGGGTAGAAGCGACTCACCCAGCTGGTCACGGTGTAGCGTCTTGCCGGGAGGGGAGGAGTGAAAGGCCCGAGAAAGCTTTCAGCCTGCTTCAGTAATGGCCGCCGCGCTGTGCCTCCGATGTGCTCCATGAGAGAAGCCGGAAAAGGAGACAGCAGTAAAGCGCGCGCTCAGAGCGGCGCGAAAATTCAAATAAAAAAGGCGCACAACTCCTCTCTCCCTCGCTCCTATGTCCTGCAGGCATTCACCTGTGGACAAAAAACACCAGTCACCGACATGTATACATGTAACAGCGACTGCCGCAGCAGCGCTGAAGCACTCAAAACACATTAACATGTTGAGTACTCACCCAGCTGAGCACCACAGGGACCCCCAGGGATTTGTGGCGCTATGCCCATTGCTTCCCCCAGGGCGGGGAACGCAGTGACCCCTGCAGCGCGGTTTGCATCCCCGCCAGGGAAGCCATCCTCATCCCCCCGGGCCGGCAGGGTTCTGCAGGGACCACCATATAGGGTAATACAGATCCGCCAAGGGAGAGGTGGGGGTCCAGCAGCGCTGAGACCCCTGAGACCTCTAGACCACTTCTGGTGATCCAAGTCTGTCCGATAAATAATAAAAATCTTCTGAGGAGCTGCTTCCAGCAGCGACTATCCTCTGAGACCTCAAATTTTAAACTGGAGAGCTGAGTAGGAGGAGCCCGAGCTGGAGGGGCCGGTCAACACTCTTTTTAATCTGAGGTGTCAATCCTATCTGGGCTCCGCCTACCCACTAGTAATGACTAGTGTGTCTCCTTTCCTTCCGTTCTGCTGCTGAAAAATGAATGGACTCCCAGCACAATTTAAATGCCAGTTTTGAGCGTGAATAGTTCTGGTGCTACTACTAACCTGCAATCAGGCAAAGATGCCTGCCACAGACTATTCATAGAAGTGCTAACTTGGCAGCCACAATGATCTTCGGCAGACCCACAGCTACCATACCGACCCAAGAGAACAGCTTTCTATTGTGGAAGGCCAAGGGGCACAGCAAGAACAGGTTCAGTTTCTGAGCCAGGGACCAGACAAATGTGCAAGTTAATAAATTGCTCTTAGAATTGATGAGGCTTGTTTGTGTACTTTCTTAGAAAGCCCATGTCAGTAAAATTAGCATCATAATTATACAGTCATTGCATCAGGCAAGTAAACTTACATGAATCCAATATGGCATGGATTTTTGAAGTAGTTTAATCAGCCCATCAGGTCTACACCATTTAATAATGAAAACATCTGAAACTGAAGTCTAATTAGCATACAGCAAAGACATATTGGAACTTTGTGGGTGCCTGATGCTACCAATTCGGTGAGGGAAATATAGTGCATTATACAGTACTGTTAACTTTTTACTGTCTGAATATTGATAGGAATATGTGAGCTGCCACTGTATGTACACATTCTGTCTTGACGTGCTCATTGAACTTCTGGATGCATTATGTGAAGGGAGTGAAGTCAGGAGGAAGAAAAAAAAAAAAAAAAAGCTGACAGGGTAAACACGCCTGGCCACTGCATACAGTCATGGACAAAAGTTTTGAGAATGACACAAATATTAATTTTTACAAAGTCTACTGCTTCACTTTTTCTAATGGCAATTTGCATATACTCCAGAATGTTATAAAGAGTGATCAGCTTAACAGCAATTACTTGCAAAGTTAATATTTGGCTAGAAAATGAACTTTATCCCCCAAAACACATTTCAACATCATTGCAGCCCTGCCTTAAAAGGACCAGCTAACCTCTTTTCAGTGATTGCTCCATTAAATGGCTGGAGATCAATCTTTCATTATTAAGTAAGAATGACACCACTGGACACTTTAACACTAGGACTACTGGACTCGTGACCCCGCCTAGAACTACTGAAAGGAGTCATTTTGACTCCTTGCTTGTTTTTGTTTATTTTTAGAGTTTCATTTGTGATTTATTAATAATTATATTTTTTGTAATGTATTATTGTGAGATCCAACAGTAATGCTTTTGATTGTTTTTTTTCTGCTTTTCTTATTTTTCTACAGAAAACAACAATAATTATAATAGACGTTTTTCAAACATTTTTTTTATTCAAGTGCACACATATAAACAACAACTGAAGAACAAAAAGCAGAGAAAATGTAGGTGGAGGAGCATAAAAATGAAAATATGGCGCAGAATCACCTTCTAAACATTTGGTGTTTCGCATATTAGGCATTGCCTTTGATTTATGGCAGTACATTGCCCACACAAAGACTTACCACAAGTCTTACAATTGCCGACAGATCTATTTTTCTTGCACTTTTCTTTGATCTGGCAAAATTGTTTGAACCATCACTTCTGAGCATGTAGAAACTTGGGACGTGGAACCCTTTTCCCTATCTGTGACATAAGGACCACTCAACTCTCTCACAAGCGTTTACAAAAATGCCTTGCGTGACATTTTTTGGTGGGTTATCTCATTGAATATTATCCATGCATTTATACCCACAAAGTCTAAGGCATTTTCAAATGCATGAACAGGCCATCTCCTTGTGCATGTTCGTGTGGTATATTTTCGTGCCATCTGATCCACTACATCTACTCCATATTTTGTTTCATTGTAAAACTTTACCGTTTCTGGAGTTTTTTTTAGCGGAATCAGACGCAACAACAACATCTGGATGGACGGAACTCAAAATGACAACATTTTTGTTGGGCTTTCCTTGATATACTGTAAGTGTAAAATTGTCTTCATTTCTAAACACTTTAGTGTTGTACAATTCCTCTTTCATGGATTTTATTTCTTTAGGCACTTCTCGCCTTATCTTGTTAGGTGTTCCCACGATGGTTGCTCCTTTGCTTTTTAGCTGTTTAGCTAATTTTACTGAAGTAAAATAATTATCGGTTGTAACATTGCGACCTTTTTTCAAAAACGGGTCCAATAACTTCATTACCACATGGTCAGCTAAACGGTCCTCAGCACGGCGTGTCATCTTTGCCTAGATAAGGGAAGCCATTTGCCAGATATTTGCTCTCCTTATCAACAGCTAGCCAATATTTGTGGCCATATTTATCTGGTTTGGAAGGCATGTACTGCGTGAATGGACACCTAGTTTTGCTTGGGAAAAGTTGCTCATCCACCGTTATGTATGGGCCAGGTTTGTAACACGCAATACAATTTTCAATAAACCTGTCCCACACAGTAGAAAATAGAGCAAACTTGTCCGTTTGCAGTCTCTCCGATCGAGTAGATTTCTCATCAAATCTGAGAAACCTCAATTTCAACAAAGCGGTCCCTAGACATTGTCGCTTTGCAAAACGGTAAAACACAAGGAAAATGTGAAAAGTTGACATGTAAATTGAACTACATCTATATGAACATCAGGGTAAATAAGACAGAGTGAAAAAATTATGCACAAAACTTTATAGCAACATTTAGTGACAAAAGGACCTCAAAATATAGTAGGGAGTCAAAATGACTCCCTTCAGTAGTTCTTGGTAAATTTTGAAAAAAAACACGCAAATTTTTCACCAAAATTATTTATTCTCACAAAATCTTTTTTCACATCATATTTGAGGAAAAGTCACAGAGTTTCAAGCCGGAATTCTGAAAAATGTAGTCACAAAAGAGAAATAAAAAACGAAAGGAGTCAAAATGACTCCATCAGTAGTTCTAGTGTTAAAAGGAGGCTGGTGCTTGGCATCATTGTTTCTCTTCTGTAAACCATGGTTATCTCTAAAGAAACATGTGCAGTCATCATTGCAATGCACAAAAATGGCCTAACAGGGAAGAGTATCGCAGCTAGAAAGATTGCACCTCAGCCAACAATCTATCGCATCATCAAAAACTTCAAGGAGAGAGGTTCCATTGTTGCCAAAAAGGCTCCAGGGCGCCCAAGAAAGACCAGCAAGCGCCAGGACAGTCTCTTAAAAGTGTTTCAGCTGCGGGATCGGGTTACCAGCAATGCAGAGCTTGCTCAGGAGTTGCAGCAGGCAGGTGTGAGTGCATCTGCACGCACTGTGAGGTGGAGAATCTTGGAGCAAGGCCTGGTCTCAAGGAGGCAGCAAAGAAGCCACTTCTCTCCAGAAAAAAACATCATGGACAGACTGATATTCTGCAAAAGGTACAGGCAGTGGACTGCTGAGGACTGGGGTAAAGTTATTTTCTCTGATGAATCCCCTTTTCGATTGTTTGGGACATCAGGAAAACGCCTCATTCGGAGAAGACAAGGTGAGCGCTAACACCAGTCTTGTCTCATGCCAACTGTTAAGCATCCTGAAACCATTCATGTGTGGGGTTGCTTCTCAGCCAAGGGAATCGGCTCTCTCACAGTCTTGCCTAAAAACACAGCCATGAATAAAGAATGGTACCAGAATGTCCTCCAAGAGCAACTTCTCCCAACCCTCCACGAGCAGTTTGGCAATCAACAATGCCTTTTCCAGCATGATGGAGCACCTTGCCATAAAGCAAAGGTGATAACTAAATGGCTCAGGGAACAAAACAGAGATTTTGGGTCCATGGCCTGGAAACTCCCCAGATCTTAATCCCATTGAGAACTTGTGGTCAATCATCAAGAGACAGGTGGACAAACAAAAACCTAAAAATTCTGACAAAATGAAAGCATTGATTGTGCAAGAATGGACTGCTATCAGTCAGGATTTGGTCCAGAAGTTGATTGAGAGCATGCCAGGGAGAATTGCAGAGGACCTGAAGGGTCAACACTGCAAATATTGACTTACTGCATTAACTCATTCTAACTGTCAATATAAGCTTTTGTTACTCATATGTTTGCAATTATATTTCTGTCTGTGATAAAAACATCTGTCAAACACATAAAAACCAGAGGGCAGCAGATCATGTGAAAATAATATTTGTATCATTCTCAAAACTTTTGGCCATGACTGTACACGTGTAGCCACATTCAGACAGCAAATGCTCTGGGAAGAGAGCAGTGTAAATCAATAGCAGGCAAGGGACCCAATATGCAAATTAGGAGATGGAAACACCAAACTCTTGGCCATGCCAAGGGTGCACCAAACCTTTTATTTGCATTTGAAGTTATTTTCTCAGGAACAGTGCTAGTATGATTGTTCTAGGGGCGGAGTCACCCACAAATTCTATATCTAATTTAAAATGCATTTTGGGGGTGTGACAGTTTAAAAAGTAATATTATATTTACCCCCTAGCATCACTGAATAAGAGCATCAAGCACCCACAAAGTTCCAATCTGGAGTCTACTAGGCCACCATACACCTTTCTTTGCAGACACCAATATAATCCACTTGTGGCGCGCTAGACTGGAACAGAAGCTAAATGCACAGCAAACATAATATAGCCTAAACTGTATGGAAATTTTACATTTGAATTTAGCGTAGAACGCAAAAAGGAATCCTCAAAATGTCAGAATTTCCTTGTAATGAAGTTCTCCATCTGAGCAGAAACATGTGTATGTATATGGTGCGAGACAAATAATGGGTCATATTCCCTTTAGAAAACGCACATTTAAGTGAAATACGCCGTATACAAATGCTAACTTACCCCAACGGTAGAAAAACCTCCCAATTTAAGATGGGATTACACCAATTGATTTTCAGCTTTAAAAGACCAGCGACTGATGAATAGTTGGACGTTTATTAGACAGTTTACACGGCAGAATACTATTAACATACACTGCGTGATCTGTAGTAAGCTGCCATTGTTTCACAACTCTGGGTCCTCAAGAGCCATCAACAGGTCACGGTTTTCAGAATTTCCCTACCATTACAAAGGTGATGGAATTATTTGAATTAGCTGGGCAATACCAAGGAAATCACAAAACCATGATAAGTTGGTGGCTAGAGGACCGGAGTTGGGGGGTAAACTGTTCTAGGCAATGCAAGTGCCGTTAAAGCTACTTTCATACATCATTTTTTTGCCATCAGGCGTGATCCGGCAGTTTTTGAAAAAAACGGATCCGTTTTTTTTTTTTTTTTTTTTAACCACCGGATCTTTAATTCCGGCAGCCAGACACGACGCATCATGTAACTTTTTTTCTGCCGGAAACTCCTGCCAGCGCCTGAAGAGGCGCGTCAGCCTAGGTCATTCAATACAAGTCTATGGGCCACCAGACTCAGTTTTCTTAATGTACGCCTGCCTGGAAGCCGAACCAAGGGGTCTCTCTCTCCTCCGTGCCAGACAGCATTTTCCGGGTTCAAAAGTTCAAGACGGATACGCCTAAAAACCGGATCCGGCACATCAGTTTTCAAATCTACGCTGGATCCGTCTTTTTGCAAATTGGACGGATTGTGCCTGACTGCAAAAAAAAACTGATGTGTGAAAGAGGCCTTACACAGGACGATGTACTGCACAGAAAAAGAGCTCGCTTGATGAAAAAAAAAAATGCTTTTCTTGTTCATTAAATAGTAGGCAGCATGTTAACCCCTTCACCCCAAGGGTGGTTTGCACGTTAATGACCGGGCCAATTTTTACAATTCTGACCACTGTCTCTTTATGAGGTTATAACTCTGGAACGCTTTAACGGATCTTCGCGATTCTGATGGTTTTCTCGTGACATATTGTACTTCACGTTAGTGGTAAAATTTCTTCGATATACCTTGCGTTTATTTTGAAAAAAAAACGCAAATATAGCGAAAAATTTTAAATTTTCAAACTTAGAAATTTTTTTCCCTTAAAACAGAGAAATATGTCACACAAAATAGTTAATAAATAACATTTCCCACATGTCTACTTTACATGAGCACAATTTTGGAACCAAAATTTTTTTTTGTTAGGAAATTATAAGGGTTAAAAGTTGACCAGTGATTTCTCATTTTTACAACAAAATTTACAAAGGCATTTTTTTTTAGGGACCACCTTACATTTGAAGTCACTTTGACGGGTCTATATAGCAGAAAATACCCAAAAGTGACACTATTCTAAAAACTGCACCCCTCAAGGTACTCAAAACCACATTCAAGAAGTTTATTAACCCTTCAGGTGCTTCACAGGTACTGAAGCAACGTGGAAGGAAAAAATGAATATTTAACTTTTTAGCCACAAAAATGATCTTTTACAAACTTTTTTATTTTCACAAGGGTAAAAGGAGAAAATGGGCAGATAAAGTTGTTGCGCAATTTCTCCTGAGTACGCCAATACCCCATATGTGGGGGAAAACCACTGTTTGGGCACACGGCAGAGCTCGTAAGGGAAGGAGCGCCGTTTGACTTTTTCAAACTAAAATTGGCTGGAGTTGAGATTGGACACCATGTCGTGTTTGGAGAGCCCCTGATACGCCTAAACAGTGGAAACCCCCCACAAGTGACACCATTTTGGAAACTAGACCTCCTAAGGAACTTATCTAGATCTGTTGTGAGCACTTTGAACCCCCAAGTGTTTCACAAAAGTTTATAATGCCTGGGTGTGAAAAAAAAAACAAAAACAAATTTCCACAAAAATGATTTTTTAGTCCCAAATTTTAGATTTTTCCCAAGGAAATTGGACCCCAAAAGTTGTTGTCCAATTTGTCCTGAGTACGCTGATACCCCATATGTGGGGGGGGGGGGGGGGGGGGGGGAGAAACTGTTTGGGCGCACAGCAGGGCTTGGAAAGGAAGCAGTAACGTTTTGGAATGCAAACATTAATGGGGGTCATGTTCCGTTTGTAGTGCCCCAGATGAGCCTAAACAGTGGAAACCCCCCACAAGTGACCCCATTTTGGAAGCTGGACCCCCTAAGGAACTTATCTAGATCTTTGGTGAGCACTTTGAACCCCCAAGTGCTTCACGCAAGTTTATAATGCCCGGCATGAAAATAAAAAATCCTATTTTATTCCCACAAAAATCTTTTAGTCACTAATTTTTTATTTTCCCATAGGTAACAGGAGAAATTGGACCACAAAATTTGTTGTCCAATTTGTCCTGAGTACACTGATACCCATATGTGGGGGGGAACCACTGTTTGGGTGCATGGCAGAGCTCGGAATGGAAGGAGCACCATTTGACTTTTTCCAACCAAAATTGGCTGGAATTGAGATTGGACGCCATGTTGCATTTGGAGAGCCCCTGATGTGCCTAAACAGTGGAAACCCCCCACAAGTGACCCCATTTGGGAAACTAGACCCCTAAGGAACTTATCTAGATCTTTGGTGAGCAATTTGAACCCCCAAGTGCTTCACACAAGTTTATAACGTAGAGCCGTAAAATTAAAAAATCATTTTTTCCACAAAATTGATCTTTTCACCCCAATTTTTATTTTCCCAAGGGTAACAAGACTCCAAAAGTTATTGTGCAATTTGTCCTGAGTGCGCTGATACCCCATATGTGGGAGTAAACCACTGTTTGGATGCATGGCAGAGTTTGGAAGGGAAGGAGCGCCGTTTGACATGTCGTGTTTGGAGAGCTCCTGATCTGCCTAAACAGTGGAAACCCCCCACAAATGACACCATTTTGGAAACTAGACCCCTCAAGGAACTTATCTAGATGTGTGGTGAGCACTTTGAACCCCAAAGTGCTTCACAGAAGTTTATAACGTACAGCCGTAAAATACATTTTTTTTTTTTTTTACAAAAATGATTTTTTCGCCCCCAATATTTTATTTTCACAAGGGTAACAGGAGAAATTGGACTGCAAAAGTTGTTGTCCAATTTGTCCTGAGTATGCTGATACCCAATATGTGGGAGTAAGCTACTGTATGGGCGCACGTCGGGGCTCGGAAGGGAAGTATTGACGTTTTGGATTGCAGACTTTGATGGAATGGTCTGGGGGAGTCATGTCGCATTTGGAGAGCCCCTGATGTGCCTAAACAGCAGAAACCCCCCAATTCTAACTCCAACCCTAACCCCAACACACCCCTAACCCTAGTCCCAACCCTAACCACAAACCTAACCCTAACACACCCCTAACCCCAACCCTAAACGGGGAAAATGGAAATAAATACATTTTTTTAATTTTGTTATTTTTCCCTAACTAAGGGGGTGATAAAGGGGGGGGGGGGGGGGGGGGGTTTGATTTACTATTTATAGTTTTTTGCATCACCACATTTTGAGAGCTATAATTTTTGCATATTTTGGCCCACAGAGTCATGTGAGGTCTTATTTTTTGCGGGACGAGGTGACATTTTTATTGGTACCATTTATGACCACGTGACATTTTTTGATCGCTTTTTATTTCGATTTTTCGGAAGTTAGAATGAACAAAAATCAGCAATTCATGAATTTCTTTTGGGGGAGGCGTTTATACCGTTCCACGTGTGGTAAAATTGATAAGGCAGTTTTATTCTTCGGGTCAGTACGATTATGGCGATACCTCATTTATATCATTTTTTTTATGTTTTGGCGCTTTTATAGAATGAAAACTTTCATATAAAAAATTATTATTTTTGCATCGCTTTATTCTGCGAGCTATAACTTTTTTTTCGCTGATGATGCTGTATGACGGCTTGTTTTTTGCGGGACAAGATGACGTTTTCAGCGGTACCATGTTTATTTATCTTAGTCTTTTTGATCGCGTGTTATTCCACTTTTTGTTCGGCGGTATGATAAAGCATTTTTTTTTTTTTAAGGGGTTCACTAAAGAGGTTAACTAGTGGGACAGTTTTATAGGGGGGTCGTTACGGACGCGGCGATACCAAATATGTGTACTTTTATTGTTTAGTTTTTTTTTATTTACAGAAAAAAGTGAATTTATTGGGGAATATTTTTTTATGATTTTTTTACCACTGTTTATTTTTATTTTTTTCTTTGTCCCAGGGTGGGACATCACAGTATTTTATCAGATCGCTCGTGTGACAGTGTGCACAGGCTCTGGCGATCGTTCGCTGCAGGCTTCCTCAGCACCTGCTCTCAGCAGGCACTGAGGAAGCCGCCTCCCTGCAGGACCCCAGCGCCATCTTGGATCCAGGGACCTGGAGGGAGGACGGAACCTCGGAACAGCGCGACACATCGCGCTGCTCTGAGGGTCTCAGGGGAGCGCGCATGGAGCCCCCTCCCTGCGCGATCCTCCCGTGCCCCCGGTACACCACGATCATGTTTGATCGCGGTGTGCCAGGGGTTAATGACCGCTCCCGAACATAGTGCTGGGTGTCAGCTGTGATAAACAGCAGACACCCGGCCCCGATCAGCTGCGCTCCCTGAGCGCAGCTGATCGCCCATGACGTACTATTCCATCCATGGGAATTATGTCCAGGGTCACATGGACGGAATAGTACGTCTGATGGAATAAAGGGGTTAACACCAAAAGATCGTGAGAAGTGTCTCATTCGCGATAATCAAGCAATAGACTTTAAGAGACTATCACTATTAGACCAGCATGTCCTATTCAACACACCGAAAAAGATTTCCCTGCTCATGCCAGCTGTATTGACACCAACCCCATACCCTGTTAGGAAGACATTCAACTCCTACCCACATATTATACACGAAGCAATAGAAGAAATCGTAACGGCAAGAATCCACCTGTCAAATTAATAAAAATCCATCAAGCTTGAGCGAAACTTACCTACATATTTCTTCTCAAATTCACCAGTCAAGTGACGTTTTACAAAGGTTGTTTTGCCTGTACCACCATCACCAACCAGAACAAGCTGTAAAAGACAACATATTAGAGGTAATTATTACGCCATTTATTACAGGGCTCACAATCTGTAAGGGATGGGTGAGGATACAGTAGGTGAGGGTAGAGCTGGTCGTGCAGTGGATCGGTGGTTACTGCAGGTTGTAGGCTTGTCGGAAGAGGTAGGTCTTCAGGTTCCTTTTGAAGGTTTCCATGGTAGGCGAGACTGATATGTTGTGGTAGAGAGTTCCAAAATAGGGTGGGTGCATGGGAGAAATCTTGTATGCGATTGTGGGAAGAGGAGATAAGAGGGGAGGAGGAGATCCTGTGAGGATCGGAGGTTGCGTGCAGGTAGGTACCGGGAGACGAGGTCACAGGTTGTGGGTGGCTTTGTATGTCATGATTAGGGTTTTGAACTGGAGTCTTTGTGTAATGTGGAGCCAGTGCAGGGATTGACAGGGGAGAGGCCGGGGAATAGCAGGGGACAGGTGGATTAGTCGGGTAGCAGAGTTTAGAATAGATTGGAGGGGTGTGAGAGTGTTAGGGGGAGGCAACAGAGCAGGAGGCTGCAGTAGTCGAGGCAGGAGATGAGGGCATGGAAATAGGGTTATTGCAGATTCTTGGTTGAGGAATGTACGTATCCGTAAGATATTTTTGAGTCGAAGTTAGCAGGAGGTGGAGAGGGCTTGGATATGTGGTTTAAAAGAGAGATCAGTGTCAAGGATAACCCCGAGGCAGCGAGCTTGTGGGACTGGAGAGTGGGCAGTCGTTTACATATGGGCAGCACGGTGGCTCAGTGGATGAGCACTGCAGCCCTGGAGTCCTGGGTTCAAATCCCACCTAGGACAACATCTGCAAGGAGTTTGTATGTTCTCCCGGGTTTGCGTGGGTTTCCTCCGGGTACTCCGGTTTCCTCCCACACTCCAAAAACATACTGATAAGGAATCTAGAATGTGAGCCCCATCGGGGACAGCGACGATGATGTGTGCAGACTGTAAAGCGCTGCAGAATATGTTAGCGCTATATAAAAATAAAGATTATTATTAATTGATAGGTCCATTGGAGGGTTGTGTGAGATAATGGGAGCATTTAACTTATAAATGCAAAAACAGCAAAATAGATCAGAAATTATTTACCTTAAACTGAACTTGAGGCTCTCCTTGGGCTGCCATAGTTTATACCTGGGTAGAAACAAAAAAAAATGCAGATTTTATAGTGTCCACAACATGAGTAGCAGCATTGAGAAGAGTATAAAGTCCCACATCCCCCAGAGCAGCAGCTTTAGGCCCCATTCAGAAGGACAGTCGGTGTTTAGTCACCCCACCCCTCATACACCCACTGCCATGTGGACTAAGGAGCTTTATCCACCAGACCTGTGGGGACCACCAGACTATGCAGCCCCATCAAAGCACTACAGGACCAGTGATCCCACAGGCAGCCATTATACATGGAGTGGGGGCAGAACTTTCTCCAGATGAGCAGCACATCATCATGTCTGTCCTCACAGCCACAAGCGGAGGAGCAGGCGACTGACATCTGCGCATTCACATGGGAGAAAGTTACCACCGTATAAACGAGATAACCGACACACAAAGAACAAACCGAAAGTTAACGTAAACCGACAAGAAAACGGGCAGAAAGATACGCGAGCGGCCCCCGGAACTGGCGGCCAGACAGCGGCCTGCGGGGAGGGAGACTCCCGCCATTCCCAGGCACATGTGGGAGAGCAGCGGGCACTAATGGCGCTTCCTGCTCCCGTCCCAGGCCGCACACCCGGGCCCCCATTGTTCCCCACCGGACACATGGGGAGAGCTGGGACCGTCCGCGCAGACACGGGCCGGGGGCAGGCGGGCGGGGCCCGGATAGTGCACAGTCACGGGCGGCCTATACCCGGGAGCCCTTACCACACGGACAGCGCACACCAACACACGTACACACCACGGAGAGGGAAGCGCACCAACAGTGCTCTCCTCCCCGCGCCCGTCAGGAGACCCTCCACCGCCGCCCGGTCCCGTCCAACTCACCACCGAGAATCCCTCCCAGAGCCTCGCCGATCAGCTAAATGCACACCCGACCGCTACTAGAAGTAACGGGGACCTGGTACCACTAAGGATGGCTCTGATGAGCGGCAGATTGCGCAGTGAGGCCGGGAGATGTCTCCCGCTGAAGAACTCTCACCTTCCAGAAGCGTCTGTGAGGCAGCGAAAGAAAATGGCGAAGCAGGATTCAAATAGCAGGGCGCGCACTGGGCGGGAGGGGCGGTCACGTGGGAGGGGGACTGACGTCAGTGCAGCCAGCACTGCGGCGCGCGGGATCCAAAAGGGCGGGAAGGTTTTTGTTCAAAATCACTGGAGGCTTTGAGGTATAAGCAGGGCAGTCATTATCGGGGAGAAAAGGGAGGCGTGGAGGCTAAATGCCAGGCTAACATCCCACAGAGGGAGGCGAGTAGCCCACATCCCACACAGGGAGGTGTGTAGCCCACATGCCTGACAAACATCACACAAATGGAGGCATGTAGCCCACATGTCTGGCTAATACCCTACTGGGAGAGGTGTATAGCCCACATGCCTGGCTAACATCCCACAGAGAGACGTGTAGCCCCCCAGTGCCTGGAAAAAAACCCACACGGAGGCATGTAGTCCACATCCCTGGCTAAAACCCCACAGAGGGAGGCGAGTAGCCAACCTCCCACACAGGAAGGTGTGTAGCCCACATGCCTGACAAACATCACACATATGAAGGCATGTAGCCCACATGCTGGCTAATACCATACTGGGAGAGGTGTGTAGCCTGCATGCCTTGCCAACATCCCACAGAGGAGGCATGTAGCCCCTGTGCCTGGCAAAAACCACACGGAGGCATGTAGTCCACATCCCTGGCTAAAACCCCACAGAGGGAGGCGAGTAGCCAACCTCCCATACAGGGAGGTGTGTAGCCCACATGCCTGACAAACATCACACAAATGGAGGCATGTAGCCCACATGTCTGGCTAATACCCTACTGGGAGAGGTGTATAGCCCACATGCCTGGCTAACATCCCACAGAGAGACGTGTAGCCCCTGTGCCTGGAAAAAAACCCACACGGAGGCATGTAGTCCACATCCCTGGCTAAAACCCCACAGAGGGAGGCGAGTAGCCAACCTCCCACACAGGAAGGTGTGTAGCCCACATGCCTGACAAACATCACACATATGAAGGCATGTAGCCCACATGCCTGGCTAATACCATACTGGGAGAGGTGTGTAGCCTGCATGCCTTGCCAACATCCCACAGAGGGAGGCATGTAGCCCCTGTGCCTGGCAAAAACCCCACACGGAGGCATGTAGTCCACATCCCTGGCTAAAACCCCACAGAGGGAGGCGAGTAGCCAACCTCCCATACAGGGAGGTGTGTAGCCCACATGCCTGACAAATATCACACATATGAAGGCATGTAGCCCACATGTCTGGCTAATACCATACTGGGAGAGGTGTGTAGTCTGCATGCCTTGCCAACATCCCACAGAGGGAGGCATGTAGCCCCTGTGCCTGGCAAAAACCCCACACAGGGAGGTGTGTAGCTCACATGCCTGACAAACATCACACATGAAGGCATGTAGCCCACATGCCTGGCTAATACCCTACTGGGAGAGGTGTGTAGCCTGCATTCCTTGCCAACATCCCACAGAGGGAGGCATGTAGCCCACATGCCTGGCTAAAACCCCACATAGGGAGGTGTGTAGACCCCATGCCTGAAAAACATCACACATATGGAGGCATGTAGCCCACATGCCTGGCTAATACCCTACTGGGAGAAGTGTGTAGCCCACATACCTGGCTAAAACCACACAGAGGGAGGCGTGTTGACCACATGCCTGGCTAAAACCACACAGAGGGAGGCGTGTAGCCCACATACTCAGCTAACATCCCACAGAGGGAGGCGTGTAGCCCCCATGCCTGGTAAAAACCACAGAGGGAGGCGTGTAGCTCACATGCCTGGCTAAAACTCCATAAAGGGAGGGTGTAGCCCACATGCTTAGCTAACATCCCACAGAGGGAGGCGTGTAGCCCCTTTGACAAAGACCATCTAAGGTCGAAATGCGTTGCTGAGACAGCTAGTAGTGCATACTCTCCGCTTTTTGCATTTGGAGGACACCATTATGTGACAATTTTATTTTGGAATAAATAAAGAATTGCACTTTCTACAGAAGCTGGACTGCATGTCTTGGTCCGGACTTTCAGTCTCGTGCTCCGGTGGTGGTTGGTGAGCTGGCATAGGGTTAACAACCTTTACTTTCTTTTACAGTGTAGCCCCTATGCCTGGTAAAAACCCCACAGAGGGAGGCGTGTAGCTCACATGCCTGGCTAAAACTCCACAGCGGGAGGCGTGTAGCCCACATGCCTGGGAGATGTGTAGCCCCCATACCTGGTAAAAACCCCACAGAGGTAGAGGAATAGCCCTCATGCCTGGCTAAAACCCCACAGAGGGAGGCGTGTAGCCTACATGTCTGGCTAAAACCTTACAGAGTGAAGCGTGGAGCCCACATCCCTGGCTGACATTCCACATAGGGAGTTGTATAGCTCCCATGGTTGGTAAAAACCCCAACGAAGGGAGTTGTGCAGCTCACATGTCTGGCTAACATCCAACAGAGGGAGACGTGTAGCCCACATGTCTGGCTAAAACACCAGAGAAGGAGGCGTTTAGCCTATCTAAAACCCCACAGAGGGAGGCATGGAGCCTACATACCTTGCATAAAACCAACAGAGTGAGGTGTGTAGCCCACGTGCCTGGCTAAAACTCCAAAGAGGGAGACGTGTAGCCCACATGCCTGGCTTAAACCCCACAGAAGGCGTGTAGCCATATTCAAAAACACATTCTTCGTGTTCAGTTGTGCTGAATTGTTTATTTTCCTTATCTCTTTGCCTCATCTATGCCCTAGCTGCTGCTTTCTTTCACATCTACCTCCCTTTTACACATACCGTGCACTCTCTCCACATCAGTCCCTCTTTCCTCTTTTTTCCCATGCTCAGCTATCATTCCCCCCTAACAATTCCCACACACTCCAAACTATCCACTGCCACCATACAGAGCACAAAACACTCCCACAAATCACTGAACCACCTGCTTTTTCTTTTTTCTTCCTCTAGTCGCTGTTGACATCTCCCCTAACCCTGACTCTCATTTCACTAGTATATATACCGTAACTCTCTTCCTGCTGCACATCGAAACCCTTATCAACATTCAGTACATGCTTTCTCCTGTCTCTATTAATTATGCTCTCTGGAACTCACAATTAGTGTGCAACAAACTCCCTGACATTCACAATTGATTCCTTTCTACAGTCATGGCCAAAAGTTTTGAGAATGACACAAATATTAATTTTTACAAAGTCTACTGCTTCACTTTTTCTAATGGCAATTTGCATATACTCCAGAATGTTATAAAGAGTGATCAGCTTAACAGCAATTACTTGCAAAGTCAATATTTGGCTAGAAAATGAACTTTATCCCCCAAAACACATTTCAACATCATTGCAGCCGTGCCTTAAAAGGACCAGCTAACCTCTTTTCAGTGATTGCTCTGATATGGAAATTTAATTAGGATAAAAATATCCTTCAGTGTTTGCTGCTTGCCATGTCCAAATCTCTATTTAATGTCTTCTTTGAGCGCTCAGAACGAAATGAAAACTGTCCACAACGCAAGTGTCAGTATAACAGTTCGTCAAAGACATACATTTATTATTCATTCAAGGTTTTATACGTTTACAAAAAGGGGCTGGTTAGTCAATTAACATACAATTAAAAGCTGCTAGATTATTGGCTGTTCTAGTTTAAATATGATAATTATGATAATCATGATAAAAGAGCTGAAGTTGCAGAATTATTGTTTTATATTCTTGTGACCTAGTTGTCTTGCATAACTATAATGTAAACAACAGATATCTAATAGGACTTTTTGTACTTCATGCATTTGTTCCTTTACGAAGGCCTTATGAAGGCCAGATTTCTTTAAAACGACTGATTATAGCTGGCCTAGAAATATGTGAGCACAGGGTTTTTTAGCAAGTGAGATCTATCTAACTGTGAACTGTGAATACATATATGTGAATATACTTTGAATATATGGAATGCATATATATTTCCATGACAGTCTGTCACGCGGTCTTATGATATGTGTACGATGTCAGTAAACTATTCTTAAAAGAACAACACTCTATACAAACATATAGATTAGCAACATAAGCATGTAAATATAGAATAGATTTACCTGACACGATATCCGTTGAACTCAGGGTTAATCTTGAGGACTTGATACACTGTCACAGGAAAGAAGAGGACCGGGGGTCTAACCTGACCCTAAACTGGGGTCCTAACTAATCCCTCACCTTGGAGGTACTGATAATGGTTCAGAGGTCCAAGTCTCCAGCCTAACCCTGTCTCCTATCAGTCCCTGAACCCTGTAATCAGTCCTAAGAAGGATTCTGATTACCACCAAAGGGATATGGGCTGATCTCTGCTAAATACACAGATTAGCAATATAAGACAGACTGGAGAAAACACAGACTTGCATACACACTCAAACACAGAAGGAACATAAATGATCTGGGATATTAAACTCTAAGAAAGGTGAGCTTAAAACAACTAAGGAGCTCTTTAACTTTAAGTCTATACAGATACAATCCTATCTGTGGTCTGCATGAAGAATTTCACTGGCAACTCCCAAACAGACAACCAGAGATTTAAAGGAAACCAATCAACAAATAATTAATTGCAGCCGGGAGAGACTGCACCCATTCCCAGAACTGAGCACAGACAGAATTAACTCCCTAACTGCCAAACACAAAGAAACAGCAACTCAGCTGTGAGAAGTCAGAATGTGCAACCGCGACGATCTTCGTGGCGATGCACACATGACAGTACCCCCCCTTCTACGAGGGGCCTCCGGACCCTCAGGGCCAGGTTTGCCCGGGGTGAGTTCTGTGGAAGGTCCGCACCAAACGATCTGCGTTAATGTCAGATGCAGGAACCCACGTCCTCTCCTCTGGACCATACCCCTTCCAATGCACCAAGTACTGAAGGGATCGGCGATTCAGACGTGAGTCAATGATCTTTGACACTTGAAACTCCAAGTTACCATTGACCACCACTGGAGGAGGAGGTAGAGGTGATGGTATAACTGGTGCCACGTACCTCTTAAGTAATGACTTGTGGAACACATTATGAATTTTAAACGTAGGAGGGAGGTCCAGACGAAATGCCACAGGATTAATTATGGAACTGATCCTGTACGGCCTGATGAATCTGGGGCCCAGCTTCCAGGAGGGAACTTTAAGTTTTATATTCCTGGTAGACAACCATACCAGATCGTTCACATTAAGATCTGGACCAGAAACTCTCCTCCTATCAGCCATACGTTTATAACGGTTCCCCATAGCACTCAGATTATTCAATACACCTCTCCACACTGAAGCAAGTGACGACGAGAAACGCTCCTCCTCAGGAACCCCAGAAGGGCCCCCCCCATTGAAAGTACAAAACTGGGGATGAAAACCATATGCCCCAAAAAACGGGGATTTACCAGTGGACTCGCTCCGCCTGTTGTTAAGAGCGAACTCTGCCAGAGGCAAGAAAGAAGACCAGTCCTCCTGGTTCTCTGAGACAAAACACCGAAGATAAGTCTCTAGGCTTTGATTCAGACGCTCTGTCTGACCATTGGTCTGCGGATGAAAAGCCGAGGAAAATGACAATTGCATCCCCCGACGTAAACAAAATGCCCTCCAAAACTTGGACACAAACTGAGACCCCCTATCTGACACCACATCAGAAGGCAACCCATGAAGTCTCACAATCTCCCCAATGAACACCTGCGCCAGAGTTTTAGCATTAGGGAGGGCAGGAAGAGCAATGAAATGTGCCATCTTACTGAACCTGTCAACAACCACCAGTATGACAGTCTTCCCTGACGACTGAGGAAGGTCCGTGATGAAGTCCATAGACAAATGAGTCCATGGACGCTCCGGAAGTTTCAAGGGTAAGAGGGTCCCAGACGGACGGGTATGAGGGGTCTTAGAACGAGCACAAACCCCACAGGACGCGACAAAAGTTAAAACATCTTTATTAACGTTAGGCCACCAAAACCGGCGAGAAAGGAGATCTAAAGTAGCCTTACTCCCTGGATGTCCTGCTAAAGCAGAATTATGATGTGCCTCAATAACCTTTTGTCTCAACTGATTTGGGACAAACAGTCTCCCTGGAGGTCCTGCAGGGGCGTCCCCCTGAGCCTCTAACACCTCCTCCTCAAGCTCAGAACATACAGCCGACACTACCACCCCCTCCTGAAGGATAGGAATCGGGTCATCCGTTTTCCCGGCCCCTGGGAAACTGCGAGACAAGGCATCAGCCTTAACATTCTTAGATCCAGGGCGATAAGTGACAACAAAATTAAACCTGGTAAAAAACAACGACCATCGAGCTTGTCTGGAATTCAGACGCTTAGCAGATTCCAAATACAGCAGGTTCTTGTGATCAGTAATGACGGTGACCGGGTGGACTGCCCCCTCCAAAAAGTGACGCCATTCTTCAAAAGCCAACTTAATGGCCAAAAGTTCCCTATTGCCGATATCATAATTCCTTTCGGCGGACGACAATTTCTTAGAAAAGAAAGCGCACGGATGCCATTTACCAGGGGACGGACCCTGGGACAATATTGCACCCACCCCTACGTCAGACGCGTCCACCTCCACAACGAACGGCTGTGATGCATCTGGTTGGATGAGAACGGGTGCCGAAGCAAAACATTTTTTCAAAGAGGAAAAAGCTTGGCAAGCTTTGTCCGACCATTTAGAAAAATCCGTCCCTTTTCTTGTCATGTCAGTGAGAGGTTTGACAATAGATGAGAAATTACAAATAAATTTCCGGTAGTAGTTAGCAAACCCCAGAAAACGCTGCAGAGCCTTAAGATCCTCTGGCTGATCCCATTCAAGCACTGCTCTCACCTTTTCAGGGTCCATACGGAAACCGGAGGCTGACACCAAGAAACCCAAAAACTGAAGTTCCTGTACGGCGAATACACACATTTCCAGTTTGGCGTATAGTTTATTGTCTCGCAAGATCTGCAACACCTGTCTCACATGCTCCTGGTGAGACACAAGATCTGGCGAGTAAATTAAAATGTCGTCCAAATATACGACCACAAACAGCCCCACCAGATGACGAAAAATGTCATTAACAAAATGTTGGAATACTGCTGGTGCAGTAGTCAGACCAAAAGGCATGACAAGGTTCTCATAATGTCCCTCCGGCGTGTTAAACGCCGTTTTCCACTCATCCCCCTCTTTTATCCTAATCAGATTATACGCCCCCCTGAGATCCAATTTAGAGAACCATTTGGCGCCAACAATTTGATTGAAGAGATCAGGAATCAGAGGGAGTGGATACGGATCTCGAACAGTAATCCGATTAAGTTCGCGGAAATCCAAGCAAGGGCGTAGGCCTCCATCTTTCTTCTTCACAAAGAAGAACCCCGCGGCCACTGGGGAAGATGAAGGTCTAATATGCCCTTTAGCCAGACTTTCCGAAATATAATCTTTCATAGCCTGCCTCTCAGGACCAGAAAGGTTATATAACCTAGCTTTAGGTAACTTAGCATCAGGAAGTAAATTAATAGAGCAGTCATACACACGATGAGGAGGCAACTCCTGACACCCCTCCTCAGAGAACACATCCCCAAAGTCCTCCAAAAAAGGAGGCAAAGTACTAGGCACGACCGCACTGATGACTGTGTTCATGCAGTTACTTTTGCAAAACTCACCCCATTGGCTTATCTCTCTGGACTGCCAATTAATCACAGGGTTATGTTTAACCAACCAAGGAAGTCCCAACACAATGGGAGTAGGTAGACCCTCCAACACATAACAAGATAATTGTTCCCTATGTATTGCCCCTACCCGAAGGTCAATGTTATGAACCTCATGAACAAAGCTACCTTGGCCGAGAGGCCTGGCGTCAATGGAGAATATAGGGATCGGTTTGACCAATACACTCAGATGCATACCTTGAGCCTGAGCAAACTGAGCGTCAACCAGATTAGCCCCGGACCCACTATCAAGAAGAACAGAAAATCTCTCCACTCTCGTACCAACCACCACCTCCACTGGTACAAGGAACTGAGAAGAACTAGCGGACGAAATACATACTCCCAGGTTGTCGTCCACCACACAACCTGGGATTAACAGTTTTCCGGCGACTTCTTGCTCAACAAGGCACGGGACGGACATCCCCCAACAAAATGTCCCTCTTTCCCGCAAAAGAAACACCTTCTAGTCCTGCGGCGTACCGCCAATCCCCTCCTACGAAATGATGTCCCTCCCAACTGCATAGGCTCATCCGAACAGACAAGGGAACCTCAACATAAGGGACTTTAGTGGTAGGTGGAGAAACAACAGGGAGTGGAGTTACCTCACCCCTCTCCCGAAGCCTCTATCAGTACGGATAGCCAGGGCCATAGCAGCCTCCAGTGATGGAGGAGAATCATACTGAGCCAAAACGTCCTTTAATTTGTCAGAAAGCCCATGACAAAACTGACTCCTAAGAGCTGGGTCATTCCACTGAGTATCTGTGGCCCATCTACGAAACTCAGAAGCAAATTCCTCTGCCGGACGATCTCCCTGCTGTAACTTACGTAATTTTGTCTCAGCAAGAGAGACCCGATCTGGGTCATCATATACCAATCCCAGGGCAGTAAAAAATTGATCTACAGACAGTAGAGCCGGGGATCCCGGAGGAAGGGAAAATGCCCAGGATTGAGGGTCCCCTTGTAGGAGCGAGATAACAATTCCCACTCTCTGCTCTTCACTCCCTGATGATCGAGGCCGAAGCCGAAAATACAATTTACATGCTTCCCTGAAGGTAAAAAATTTGTCTCGCCCACCAGTGAACCTGTCCGGGAGAGCAACCTTAGGTTCAACTCTGGTTTGCTCCAGGGGAGACAAAACTTTGGACTTAATGTCCGTCAGCTCCATGGATAAACCCTGCAACTGCAGAGCCAGCTGGGCTACTGGATCCATGGCAACTGGGAATAATTTTATGGGCCAGTGAAAATGTCACGCGGTCTTATGATATGTGTACGATGTCAGTAAACTATTCTTAAAAGAACAACACTCTATACAACATATAGATTAGCAACATAAGCATGTAAATATAGAATAGATTTACCTGACACGATATCCGTTGAACTCAGGGTTAATCTTGAGGACTTGATACACTGTCACAGGAAAGAAGAGGACCGGGGGTCTAACCTGACCCTAAACTGGGGTCCTAACTAATCCCTCACCTTGGAGGTACTGATAATGGTTCAGAGGTCCAAGTCTCCAGCCTAACCCTGTCTCCTATCAGTCCCTGAACCCTGTAATCAGTCCTAAGAAGGATTCTGATTACCACCAAAGGGATATGGGCTGATCTCTGCTAAATACACAGATTAGCAATATAAGACAGACTGGAGAAAACACAGACTTGCATACACACTCAAACACAGAAGGAACATAAATGATCTGGGATATTAAACTCTAAGAAAGGTGAGCTTAAAACAACTAAGGAGCTCTTTAACTTTAAGTCTATACAGATACAATCCTATCTGTGGTCTGCATGAAGAATTTCACTGGCAACTCCCAAACAGACAACCAGAGATTTAAAGGAAACCAATCAACAAATAATTAATTGCAGCCGGGAGAGACTGCACCCATTCCCAGAACTGAGCACAGACAGAATTAACTCCCTAACTGCCAAACACAAAGAAACAGCAACTCAGCTGTGAGAAGTCAGAATGTGCAACCGCGACGATCTTCGTGGCGATGCACACATGACACAGTCCCCCCTTAGATACCACTTGCCCTAAAAACCTGCTCCTGGCCCAAAGCGCTGCAACTCTTTTGTGCTGCCGGCGGTTTGAGAATATGCCTAGCGCATGTCTCCCCCACCGAATACAGACTTTTCGCAAATGGGCGGTCAGGAGGACTGTCCCTGTCGGGGGTTTGTGTTTGCAATCATAATCTCATAGTTGATAGGATGTTTCATCAAGGATGTGTATTCTCAGTCTGGAGGTAGTTCGGAGATCTGGTCAAGCCAGGCAGTTCCATCCGGACTGGTGCGAGGTCCAAGATGTTGAGTGGCATCAAATTGCTTGTCTCCTGAACAGTTTTTTCCATTATCCTGCGGATACAAGGAATTACACAGCAACCAGTAATTAATGCAAAAATGAGAAAACCCCATAATGGCTGTCCCAACCTGTGCCAACATTTTCTGCCACCCACTCATCCACCCAAAGTATCGATCCCATGGGTCAGTGACACCTGAGTTCTGTTTCAGTTCCTCTGATAACTCAGTAAGTTTCTGTATTGCCATTGTGACTTTACCATTTGGGCCAGTGTTGTCTGGGATGTAGGTGCAACAGGTGTCTTTGATCATTTTGCAAACACCTCCTTTCTCAGCTAGAATCATATCCAAAGCCATTCTATTCTGGAATGCCATAATGGAAGTGGGGCCTAACTGTGCTGCCAAACCTTTTACAGCATCTATGGTGAAGTTAACAAAATCTCTTATGGTTATAATAGATGTAATTTATCCAATCAACATTTTTTTTGTTTATAGTTACTAGTGGCAATAGTGACTCAAATCCTGCTTTAACTTGGTCTCTGGCCTTGAACTCATCATGTAGGTCATCTGTCTGGTCAGTCAGAGCATCCACGACATCCTTCATGGCTTAGGTGTCTCTCCTGGTACGGGAGCTTCCTTGCAATGCGATACGTGGATCCAAACAGGCTTTCCTTCTAGTTACACAGAGGTTGATGTCATCTGGGGCTCTTGGACAGGATCATCAAATCTGGCAGTGAAGAGAAAAACTCGAGAATGGATATTAGTTTTTGACCAATTCAATTACATAAGTGTTATGATTTGGTAGCTGAGGAGAGCAGGCAAAAAAGGCAATACACCAGAGAGGTTGGAATCTATGGGATTGCAGTACCCTGACTAACCACCACAACTAAAGGCAGCCGTGGAGCGTTCCTACGTTGGTCCTAGACGCCTCGTCACAGCCTGAGAAGCTAACTACACCTAAAGATAGAAAAAGGAAAGCTATCTGCCCCGGAGCAGATCCCCAAAGAACATAGAAAGCCCCCAAACATGTAATGGCGGTTAGACAAGAGGAAATACAGACACAGACAGAAAATAGTATGAGCAAACGTTGGGGCCCAAACTTCCTAAATAGAAAAGGATAGGAAAGGCACTTACTGCAACCCCAAAAAACCCTGAAAAGTACCAACTCTACTAATTACAAAAACACCTGAGATCACACGACCTCTACCACCTAAATTAGTTCTCTGGTGTAACAAAAACTAAACAGCAACCACTGAAAAAACTGGAAAAGGCAAAGAACAAACAACAGTGGCTGAACTAAACTGCAAGCACCAAAAAACTAAAAGAAGAAAATGTCTTATCTGTTAGCAGAAGATGCAGGCATGAAACAGCTTTTCTGGGTCTCTGGGAGTGTGCTTTACGCTAAACAGTGCAATTGGGAGTGTGTCATGCCATGGTTTGCTTGTCTCTTGGGCAATTTTTCAGCATTCTATTCTTAAGTGTTTCGTTCAGTTTTTTTCTACCTTCCTGCTGCTCAGGGGTGGTAAGGAGTGTGTAGGCCTAGATCTGACCCTACTGCTAATCGGGTCTTGTGTGTCAGATTTGCTGTGAATGCGGGTCCCTGATCACTTTCTATCATTTCTGGAACCCCGTATCTGCACACTACGTTTTGTGTAGGGAGATTTGCACTTTCTTCTCCTGATATAATGACTGGCAATGTTTGTACTGTGCTTGGGATAGACAGGGTGCCCTGTGCTGGAGACACAGAGAGAGAGAAAAGTCTGAAGAAGAAGGAGAAAGGGACTGGGAGAAGAGAAAGGAGAGGGTGTGCCCCCTGTGACTCTTGAGAGGGGATGGTTGAAACAAAAATGCCTTCTCCCTGTGGAGAGAGGTGGGGAGCGTTTTTCCCTGTACGAGGCTCCTTACTCAATGAGAGCAGCCTACACCTGTCCCGTGTCTCTACATGATGGACATGTGATGTGTGTGACTCTGAATTCTGCTCTTGTGACATGTCAGTGATTTTTTTCTCACAGATGATTTAACACCTTTTCAAACTTATTCATATAAAAAAAAATCATTTCCTGGTCCATTCAAATTAACTTGCTGTATCTTTTACACGATGCACCGCTGCTCTTTTATAGCAGATGGTAATCTATTAACAAATTTTCCCGTTACCTTTCAAATAACAAAAAACAAGAAAAAAAACATTTCATTATGCAGCGTAAAGGCTGCCTGTCTATTTGCTTCTCACGTACTGTGTCTATTCCAAAAACCTATTCAACAAAGGTGATTTAAAAATCTGAAAACTGCTGCACTCTGGTTCTGTTTGTCAACGCCGAATGCCCGACGGGAGGGGCTACTCAAACCGCTGCGTAGTTTGTGTCTGCTCTCTCTCTCAGCCTGTAATTCTCCTTATCTATGTGACCTTGTTCTAAAGCAAGCTTGTAAAAAAAAAAAAAAAAAAAAATGGCTGGGGAAATAAAACTCTAAAATAAATTGCTTAGAGAAAAAATCTCTCCAAAATCATTTAAAAATGTACTTAAAAGAAAAATTTTAAAAAACAAAAGTTAGATTTAGTAAAAAAAAAAAAACTCTAGAAACAGAAAAAAAAAAAAAAATTCACCAAAAAGGGGAGAAAAGAAAAACCGTATTAATCATAAAACTCTGAAAAACAACCCTTGTTGCTAAAACAGCTAATTAAAAAAAACAGAAAAGAGGTGGAAAAATTGATTGTAAAATGATAAAAACAAAAAGAAAAGTACTGTAAAACTTCTGTCTGGTAGCGTAGGTTTTTTTTTTTTGTTTTTTTTCCTACCACCGCTCTCTGGAATGTCAGCTGGCTGCTGCCAGCACTTCCCCCCTCCCTTCTATCTCTGCTTGCTGTCTCTCCAGACACTGAAATCACGTAACAAAAAAAAATTATTATTATTCCTCAGAATAGCAAAAAAATGAATATAGTTCAGTCTGAATGCCTGATAATTTTCACGTTAAAACCTGTAGCCAAAAAACTAGCTTAAAAAAATAAAAATCAAAGCCAAGAAACAGATGTGACAACGTGATTAGCAGAGGAGGGGGGTCAAAGGGGTTTTCTCGCTGCTGCAGCCAGCACACTGCTCTGAATGAGATACTGACAGAGTGCACGGAGATGTGATTTAAAGCAACAGTACCTGATACAGACAGTTGACACGTACAAATGAGACAGACACCCGGGAGAATACGAATCCCTCTTTTGATGATCTGTGACACATACAAGCTGCTCTGGTAACTGATAACTCACCAATTGCACTGAGCGCGGTGAGGCTCAAGGTCTATCGCTCTGTACCGTACGCCCTGGCCGGTGCGCCGGTCACAGTAATCTGCAATAGCCTTCATCAAAATTCTCACTATCCACGTCTGATTTGACTGGGATGGCCTCCCGGTGCGTGGACGATTATTGTGAGAACTTATCCAAACAAAACTTCTGCCCTTCACGTCTGATTTGACTGGGATGGCCTCCCGGTGCGTGAAAGTTTACTGCAGAAACTTAACCGAACAAAGCCCTCGCTTCTCACAACTGGATTTTTTTTGGGATAACTTCCCTCCAATGTGTGAAGAATATCTGCGTGGACTTATCCAAAACAAAGCTCCCGCCCTTCACGTCTGATTTGACTGGGATGGCCTCCCAGTGCGTGAAAGTTTACTGCGGGAACTTATGCAGCAATTTGTCTTTTGCTATACAGCCCCCAGAAATCAGCAAGCAAAAACACAGTCACCGTTCCAACTTTCTCCCGGTTCACATAAAACATGAAACATATACAGCACAGCAGCAAACAACTCGGCTTATATCCCAGGGCTTTTGGATAAGGGTATGGACTTTTTACACAACCTGGGAATGCGGTGATGACCACGTCCGACCGGCTGGAAGTGTAGGCTAGGACTAGGCACAGGGAACATTCAGGTAAGATGACAGAGTTTTCTTACCTTACTTATGGAGCTGCAGTCTCCGTCCCGTGTGCCAAGGCCAGGGCCAACACCCCCGTCTCTCCGGTCGGCCGGGTCCTCGTGCGTTTCGTCCAATGCCCCGCGTGCAGGCGCCAACTGATATGGAAATTTAATTAGGATAAAAATATCCTTCAGTGTTTGCTGCTTGCCATGTCCAAATCTCTATTTAATGTCTTCTTTGAGCGCTCAGAACGAAATGAAAACTGTCCACAACGCAAGTGTCAGTATAACAGTTCGTCAAAGACATACATTTATTATTCATTCAAGGTTTTATACGTTTATAAAAAGGGCTGGTTAGTCAATTAACATACAATTAAAAGCTGCTAGATTATTGGCTGTTCTAGTTTAAATATGATAATTATGATAATCATGATAAAAGAGCTGAAGTTGCAGAATTATTGTTTTATATTCTTGTGACCTAGTTGTCTTGCATAACTATAATGTAAACAACAGTATCTAATAGGACTTTTTGTACTTCATGCATTTGTTCCTTTACGAAGGCCTTATGAAGGCCAGATTTCTTTAAAACGACTGATTATAGCTGGCCTAGAAATATGTGAGCACAGGGTTTTTTAGCAAGTGAGATCTATCTAACTGTGAACTGTGAATACAGTCATGGCCAAAAGTTTTGAGAATGACACAAATATTAATTTTTACAAAGTCTACTGCTTCACTTTTTCTAATGGCAATTTGCATATACTCCAGAATGTTATAAAGAGTGATCAGCTTAACAGCAATTACTTGCAAAGTCAATATTTGGCTAGAAAATTTACTTTATCCCCCAAAACACATTTCAACATCATTGCTGCCCTGCCTTAAAAGGACAAGCTAACCTCTTTTCAGTGATTGCTCCATTAACACAGGTGTGGGTGTTGATGAGGACATGGCTGGAGATCAATCTGTCATGATTAAGTAAGAATGACACCACTGGACACTTTAAAAGGAGGCTGGTGCTTGGCATCATTGATTGTCTTCTGTTAACCATGGTTATCTCTAAAGAAACACGTGCAGTCATCATTGCAATGCATAAAAATGGCCTAACAGGGAAGAGTATCGCAGCTAGAAAGATTGCACCTCAGTCAACAATCTATCGCATCATCAAGAACTTCAAGGAGAGAGGTTCCATTGTTGCTAAAAAAGCTTCAGGGCGCCCAAGAAAGACCAGCAAGCGCCAGGACCGTCTCTTAAAAGTGTTTCAGCTGCGGGATCAGTGCAGAGCTTGCTTAGGAATGGCAGCAGGCAGGTGTGAGTGCATCTGCACGCACTGTGAGGCGGAGACTCTTAGAGCAAGACCTGGTCTCAAGGAGGGCAACAAAGAAGTCACTTCTCTCCAGAAAAAACATCATGGACAGACTGATATTCTGCAAAAGGTACAGGTAGTGGACTGCTGAGGACCGGGGTAAAGTTATTTTCTCGGATGAATCCCCTTTTCGATTGTTTGGGACATCAGGAAAATGCCTCATTCGGAGAAGACAAGGTGAGCGCTACCACCAGTCTTGTCTCATGCCAACTGTTAAGCATCCTGAAACCATTCATGTGTGGGGTTGATTCTCAGCCAAGGGAATCGGCTCTCTCACAGTCTTGCCTAAAAACACAGCCATGAATAAAGAATGGTACCAGAATGTCCTCCAAGAGCAACTTCTCCCAACCCTCCAAGAGCAGTTTGGCAATCAACAATGCCTTTTCCAGCATGATGGAGCACCTTGCCATAAAGCAAAGGTGATAACTAAATGGCTCAGGGAACAAAACATAGAGATTTTGGGTCCATGGCCTGGAAACTCCCCATATCTTAATCCCATTGAGAACTTGTGGTCAATCATCAAGAGACAGGTGGACAAACAAAAACCTAAAAATTCTGACAAAATGAAAGCATTGATTGTGCAAGAATGGACTGCTATCAGTCAGGATTTGGTCCAGAAGTTGATTGAGAGCATGCCAGGGAGAATTGCAGAGGTCCTGAAGAAGAAGGGTCAACACTGCAAATATTGACTTGCTGCATTAACTCATTCTAACTGTCAATATAAGCTTTTGTTACTCATATGTTTGCAATTATTATATTTCTGTCTGTGATAAAAACATCTGTCAAACACACATAAAAACCAGAGGGCAGCAGATCATGTGAAAATATAATATTTATGTCATTCTCAAAACTTTTGGCCATGACTGTACATATATGTGAATATACTTTGAATATATGGAATACATATATATTTCCATGACAGCTCCATTAACACAGGTGTGGGTGTTGATGAGGACATGACTGGAGATCAATCTGTCATGATTAAGTAAGAATGACACCACTGGACACTTTAAAAGGAGGCTGGTGCTTGGCATCATTGTTTCTCTTCTGTTAACCATGGTTATCTCTAAAGAAACACGTGCAGTCATCATTGCAATGCACAAAAATGGCCTAACAGGGAAGAGTATCGCAGCTAGAAAGATTGCACCTCAGTCAACAATCTATCACATCATCAAGAACTTCAAGGAGAGAGGTTCCATTGTTGCCAAAAAGGCTTCAGGGCGCTCAAGAAAGATCAGCAAGCGCCAGGACCGTCTCTTAAAAGTGTTTCAGCTGGGGGATCGGGCTACCAGCAGTGCAGAGCTTGCTCAGGAATGGCAGCAGGCAGGTGTGAGTGCATCTGCACGCACTGTGAGGCGGAGACTCTTGGAGCAAGGCCTGGTCTCAAGGAGGGCAGCAAAGAAGCCACTTCTCTCCTGAAAAAACATCATGGACAGACTGATATTCTGCAAAAGGTACAGGCAGTGGACTGCTGAGGACTGGGGTAAAGTTATTTTCTCTGATGAATCCCCTTTTCGATTATTTGGGACATCAGGAAAATGCCTCATTTGGAGAAGACAAGGTGAGCGCTACCACCAGTCTTGTCTCATGCCAACTGTTAAGCATCCTGAAACCATTCATGTGTGGGGTTGCTTCTCAGCCAAGGGAATCGGCTCTCTCACAGTCTTGCCTAAAAACACAGCCATGAATAAAGAATGGTACCAGAATGTCCTCCAAGAGCAACTTCTCCCAACCCTCCAAGAGCAGTTTGGCAATCAACAATGCCTTTTCCAGCATGATGGAGCACCTTGCCATAAAGCAAAAGTGATAACTAAATGGCTCAGGGAACAAAACATAGAGATTTTGGGTCCATGGCCTGGAAACTCCCCAGATCTTAATCCCATTGAGAACTTGTGGTCAATCATCAAGAGACGGGTGGACAAAAAAAAACTAAAAATTCTGACAAAATGAAAGCATTGATTGTGCAAGAATGGACTGCTATCAATCAGGATTTGGTCCAGAAGTTGATTGAGAGCATGCCAGGGAGAATTGCAGAGGTCCTGAAGAAGAAGGGTCAACACTGCAAATATTGACTTGCTGCTTTAACTCATTCTAACTGTCAATATAAGCTTTTGTTACTCATATGTTTGCAATTATTATATTTCTGTCTGTGATAAAAACATCTGTCAAACACACATAAAAACCAGAGGGCAGCAGATCATGTGAAAATATAATATTTGTGTCATTCTCAAAACTTTTGGCCATTACTGTAATCCTCTCATCCTTCTGGCTCTCACTGAAATCTGGATGCAGCTGTCAGACAACACTGCCGCTGCTCCTCTCTCATATGGTGGGTTACAATTTTCACTAGAACTGAAAGGAGGCAAGGTGGAGGTTGTTATGTTTCGGTAGCTGAGGAGGATAGGAACAACAGCAGGGCAGCCAAACACCTGAGATGTTGGTAACTGATGGGTTGCAGATTCCTAAGCTAACGACACAACTAGAGGTAGCCGTGGAGCGTTCCTACGTTGGTCCTAGACGCCTTGTCACAGCCTGAGAGATAACTACACCTAAAGGCAGAAAGATGAAAGCTATCTGCCCGGAGCAGATCCCCAAAGAAAATAGGAAGCCCCCAAACATATAATGGCTGTTAGACAAGATGAAAATACAAACATAGGCAGAAAATAGACTGAGCAAACGCTGGGGCCACAAGCTGACTAAATAGGATAGGACAGGAGAGATTACTTTCTGCAACCAGAAAACCTACAAAAATCCAACAATTCTGATTACAAAAATACTGAGATCACACAATCTCGCCTCCAACTAAATCAGATCTCAGTTTGAACAAAAACAAGCTGCAGCCGCTGAAAAAACAGGAAAAAGCAAATGAGCAAATATAGTGGCTGCAGAAAAACTGTGAGGAGCTCAGGCCCCAGGAGGGGACCTGGCTGACCTCCACAAAAGTGCAGAAAACAATGCCCAAAAAGCAAGCACAAAAGAAAAGCAAAAAATATCTTATCTGAAAGCAGGAGATGCAGGAAAGACTCCAGCAAACTTCCAAATGAACCAGGAACCACAATTGAGACAAGAACAATTGATCACCGGCAACCATCATGGGAGGGAACCTCCCTTATATCAGACCAGTCCGTGATTCCAGATTGCCACTCCTCGCTGAAAGGTTCAGTACTGTCTGTAACCACCAGAGGGGCTTCTGCTCAGAAACCATCTCTAACACATTCATAACAGGAGGTGTTGTTTTGCTGATTTCATCATAATTATATCCCCTGTAACAAAGCTACTCACTTGGGTGTGGGATGAGGTATCACAGGAATTGTTTCTATTTCAAAGTCAGGTTGGTTTATTTCACTCCACCTAAAAACCCCAACACAGGAAAACTTAAATACAGCCTGTTCCCGCACAAAGTGAAGCATAAAGTAAAAAGTCTATTCAAAACGAGTGCAGGTTGGCCCACTTGAGTTAGTCCAGCTTCTTAGACTTTTAGCCAAGACACACACTTCTGGAATCTGCACGCCTGCACAACAGATCATGTGTGAGACAAACAGGCCCATTTCTCAATGTTAACCACACCCAGGGGTGGAGATATGGTGAACAGCCATCCTGCTCAACTCTTCAGCTGTTCACTAAAACCTGGCCCTGTCATGGCCGATTAAACCCATTAGTACCATGTGTACGATAGCATTACTCCAGGTTTACATCACAGAGGACAACTACCTCCATGATACACATCTCCCATCCACTATGTGCCCGACAGCCACATTAACTCCACATCTTTGCCTAAAGCCATGGGACTTGACACCTTGTTCTACTAGATATGGGATTCTCTAGAGAGCATTGGCATTATCATGTAACTTCCAGCTTTATGTTCCACATGCATCACAGGAATTGTTAAAAGTCCATTCAAAAGGAGTGCAGGTTGGCCCACTTGAGTTAGAGTTCAGCTTCATAGACCTTTAGCCAAGGCACACACTCCTGGAAATCTGCACGCCTGCACCCACAGACTATGTGTGAGACAAACAGGCCCCATTTAACAATCTTAACCACACCCATAGGTGGAGATATGGTGAACAGCCGTCCCGCTCAACTCTTCAGCTGTTCACTATAAACCTGGCCCTGTCATGGCCGATTAAACCCATTAGTACTATGGGTGCTATAGCATTACTCAGGTTTACATCACAGAGGACAACGACCTCCATGATACACATCTCCCATCCACTATGTGGCCGGCAGCCACCTTACCTCCACCCTTTGCCTAAAGCCGTGGGGCTTGACACCTTGTTCTACTAGACACGGGATTCTCTAGAGAGCATTGGCATTATCGTGTAACTTCCCAGCTTTATGTTCCACGTGGCTGCAGAAATCCCGCAGGGCTAGAAACCAGTGGGTAACACGAGAA
>JARQOD010000001.1:793248381-793302583 GCA_033576555.1 Oophaga sylvatica | reverse complement strand
CCAAAAAAATTTTCTTCAAAACCAATTTAAATGGCCAAAATTCCCTATTGCCGATATCTAATTCCTTTCGGCGGACGACAATTTCTTAGAAAAGAAAGCGCACGGATCCCATTTACCAGGGGACGGCCCCTTTGGGACAATATTGCACCCCACCCCTACGTCAGACGCGTCCACCTCCACAACGAACGGCTGTGATGAAATCTGGTTGGATGAGAACGGGTGCCGAAGCAAAACATTTTTTCAAAGAGGAAAAAGTTTGGGCAAGCTTTGTCCGACCATTTAGAAAATCCGTCCCTTTTCTTGTCATGTCAGTGAGAGGTTTGACAAAGATGAGAAATTACAAATAAATTTCCGGTAGTAGTTAGCAAACCCCAGAAAACGTGCAAAAGCCTTAAGATCCTCTGGCTGATCCCATTCAAGCACTGCTCTCAACCTTTTCAGGGTCCATACGGAAACCGGAGGCTGACACCAAGAAACCCAAAAACTGAAGTTCCTGTACGGCGAATACACACATTTCCAGTTTGGCGTATATTTATTGTCTCGCAAGATCTCCCACACCTGTCTTCATTGCTCCTGGTGAGACACAAGATCTGGCGAGTAAATTAAAATGTCGTCCAAATATACGACCACAAACACCCCCACCAATGACGAAAAATGTCATTAACAAAATGTTGGAATACTGCTGGTGCAGTAGTCAGACCAAAAGGCATACAAGGTTCTCATAATGTCCCCCCCGGCGTGTTAAACGCCGTTTTCCCCACTCTCCCCTCTTTTATCCTAATCAGATTTTACGCCCCCCTGAGATCCAATTTAGAGAACCATTTGGCGCCAACAATTTGATTGAAGAGATCAGGAATCAGAGGGAGGGGGATAACGGATCTCGAACAGTAATCCGATTAATTTCGCGGAAATCCAAGCAAGGGCGTAGGGCCCCCATCTTTTCTTCCACAAAGAAGAACCCGCGGCCATGGGAAGATGAAGGTCTAATATGCCCCTTTAGGCAGACTTTCCGAAATATAATTTTTTCATACCTGCCTCCAGGACCAGAAAGGTTATATAACCTAGCTTTAGGTAACTTAGCATCAGGAAGTAAATTAATAGAGCAGTCATACACACGATGAGGAGGCAACTCCTGACACCCCTCCCCAGAGAACACATCCCCAAAGTCCTCCAAAAAAGGAGGCAAAGTACTAGGCACGACCGCACTGATGACTGTGTTCATGCAGTTACTTTTGCAAAAAACTCACCCCATTGGCTTATCTCTCTGGACTGCCAATTAAACACAGGTTATGTTTAACCAACCAAGGAATTCCCAACACAATGGGGAGTAGGTAGACCCTCCAACACATAACAAGATAATTGTTCCTATGTATTGCCCTACCCGAAGGTCAATGTTATGAACCTCATGAACAAAGCTACCTTGGCCGAGAGGCCCGGCGTCAATGGAGAATATAGGGGTCGGTTTGACCAATACACTCAGATGCAAACCTTGAGCCTGAGCAACTGAGCGTCAACCAGATTAGCCCCGGACCCACTATCAAGAAAAACCAGAAAATTTTCTCCACTCTCGTACCAACCACCACCTCCACTGGTACAAGGAACTGAGAAGAACTAGCGGACGAAATACATACTCCCAGGTTGTCGTCCACCACACAACCTGGGATTAACAGTTTTTCCGGCACTTCTTGCTCAACAAGGCCGGGACGGACACCCCCCAACAAAATGTCCCTCTTTCCCGCAAAAGAAACACCTTCTAGTCCTGCGGCGTACCGCCAATCCCCTCCTACGAAATGATGTCCCTCCAACTGCATAGGCTCATCCGAACAGACAAGGGAACCTCACAAAAGGGACTTTAGTGGTAGGTGGAGAAACAACGGGGAGTGGATTTTACCTCACCCTCTCCCGAAGCCTCATCAGTACGGATAGCCAGGGCCATAGCAGCCTCCAGTGATGGAGGAGAATCATACTGAGCCAAAACTCCTTTAATTTGTCAGAAAGCCCATGACAAAACTGACTCCTAAGAGCTGGGTCATTCCACTGAGTATCTGTGGCCCATCTACGAAACTCAGAAGCAAATTCCTTTGCCGGACGATCTCCCTGCTGTAACTTACGTAATTTTGTCTCAGCAAGAGAGACCGATCTGGGTCATCATATACCAATTCCAGGGGAGTAAAAATTGATCTACAGACAGTAGAGCCCGGGGGTCCCGGAGGAAGGGAAAATGCCCCGGATTGAGGGTCCCCTTGTAGGAGCGAGATAACAATTCCCACTCTCCCGCTCTTCACTCCCTGATGATCGAGGCCGAACCCGAAAATACAATTTACATGCTTCCCTGAAGGTAAAAAATTTGTCTCGCCCACCAGTGACCTGTCCGGGAGAGCAACCTTAGGTTAAAATCTGGTTTGCTCCAGGGGAGAAAAAACTTTGGACTTAATGTCCGTCAGTTTCCATGGTTTAAAACCCTGCAACTGCAAAAGCCAGCTGGGCACTGATCCATGGCAACGGGGAATAATTTTATGGCCAGTGAAAATGTCACGCGGTTTTTATGATATGTGTACGATGTCAGTAAACTATTCTTAAAAAAAAACACTCTATACAACATATAGATTAGCAACATAAGCATGTAAATATAGAATAGATTTACCTGACACGATATCCGTTGAACTCAGGGTTAATCTTGGGGACTTGATACACTGTCACAGGAAAGAAGAGGCCCGGGGGTCTAACCTGACCCAAACTGGGTCCTAACTAATCCCTCACCTTGGAGGTACTGATAATGTTCAGAGGTCCAAGTCTCCAGCCTACCTGTCTCCTATCAGTCCCTGAACCCTGTAATCAGTCCTAAGAAGGATTCTGTTACCCCCAAAAGGGTTTATGGGCTGATCTCGGGCTAAATACACAGATTAGAAATATAAGACAGATGGAGAAAACACAGACTTGCATACACACTCAAACAAGAAGGAACATAAATGATTTTGGGGTATTAACTCTAAGAAAGGTGAGCTTAAAAAAAACTAAGGAGCTCTTTTAAATTTAAGTCTATACAGATACAATCCTATCTGTGGTCTGCATGAAGAATTTCACTGGCAATCCCAAAAAGACAACCAAGATTAAAGGAAACCAATCAAAAAAATAATTAATTGCAGCCGGGAGAGACTGCACCCATTCCAGAACTGACCAGACAGAATTAACTCCCTAACTGCCAAACACAAAGAAACAGCAACCAGCTGTGAGAAGTCAGAATGTGCAACCGCGACGATCTTCGTGGCGATGCCCACATGACACAGTCCCCCTTAGATACCACTTGCCCCCAAAAACCTGCTCCTGGCCCAAAGCGCTGCAACTCTTTTGTGCTGCCGGCGGTTTGAGAATATGCCTAGCGCATGTCTCCCCCACCGAATACAGACTTTTCGCAAATGGGCGGTCAGGAGGACTGTCCCTGTCGGGGTTTTTGTTTGCAATCATAATCTCATAGTTGGGTAGGAGTTTCATCAAGGATGTGTATTCTCAGTCTGGAGGTAGTTCGGAGATCTGGGCAAGCCAGGCGTTCCATCCGGACTGGTGCGAGGTCCAAGATGTTGAGTGGGATCAATTGCTTGTCTCCTGAACAGTTTTTTCCATTATCCTGCGGATACAAGGAATTACACAGCAACCAGTAATTAATGCAAAAAAGAGAAAACCCCCTAATGGCTGTCCAACCTGTGCCAACATTTTCTGCCACCCACTCATCCACCCAAAGTATCGATCCATGGGTCATGACACCTGAGTTTTGTTTCAGTTCCCCTGATAATCAGTAAGTTTCTGTATTGCCTTGTGACTTTACCATTTGGGCCAGTGTTGTCTGGGATGTAGGTGCAACGTGTCTTTGATCATTTTGCAAACACCTCCTTTCTCAGCTAGAATCATATCCAAAGCCATTCTATTTGGAATGCCATTAAAGGGGGAAGTCTGAATTTTCCTATAGACTAAAAAGCTGTTTTTAATTTCTTCCCAAGTGTTGTAAATTAAGCTTTGCTCTGACCCTGTTTAAATTTCACGTGTGAAATATGGGATTTTTACCATTAAAAAAACTTTTGGTCCTTTTGTTGTCTTGTTACATGCAAAGGTCCCCTTGAGTTATCCCCTATAATCTTTTACATTTATCCCCCCTAAAAAGGACCGCTTTTAATCGGGATTCTGAGGCATCCTTTTCTGGGGAAACAAATTTTTTTTTTAAAGTTGAGTGTACTAAAATCGGTTTCTTGCAAAAGAGGGGGGGTTCTTTTGTTTTTAAAAGGGCCGTCCCCGCCCCCAAAGGTCCGGGGGCCCATGACTGATTTTGTCCCTTTAAGGAGGTCTGTCAGGGGTGCGGTCATCATGGCAAAGATTGGAAGGAACCTTCTGTAGTGCCTTACAATTCCCAGAAAGACCCTAACTTGCTTTTTTGCGAGTGGTCTCGGCCATTTCTGGATTGCATCACTTTATTGATCTGAGGTTTCATCTTGCTTCTACATACTACATATTCTAGGTATTTTGCCTCTTCTTTCCGTTTGACACTTTTTTTTATTTATAAAAAACCCCGCCTTCTCGAGAGCTTCAAACACTGCTTGGACCTTTTCCAGATAACTTCCCCAATCCGGGCTGCAGATTTCAATATTGTCGAGGTATTCAGCGGCTTAATTCCTATGAGGTGCGAGAATCCAGTTCATGGCCCTCTGGAAGATGCTCGGAGCTCACTGCAGTCTTAACGGCATCCGGACGTATATTAAAGCCCTCCATCGGGTATAGAGGAAGATGTCTTCTCCTTGGCTTCTTATAACATGGTGATTTGCCAATATCCCTTTTGTTAGATCCAAAGTGGTTATGTACCTTACCCACCTAAGTCTCTCGATCAGCTCATCAACACGCTGCATCGGATATGCGTCGAACTTGGAGACTTCTTCCAGATTCCGGTAATCATTATAGTATCTCCATTCACCATCGGGTTTTGGAACAAGGGCAATCGGGCTAGACCACTGTTTCTTAGCTTCCTCAATGACTCCGAGATTCAGAATACACTTCACTTCCTTGGAGATCTGTTCTCATGGTGCCTTGGGAATTCTGTAGGGCTTCATGTTAACCCGCACATGGGGTTCCGTCATGACGTTTACACACCCTGGCAAATCTGAAAACAGGTCCCGGTTCTGCTGCAGCAATTCCCAACAGTGCTGTTTTTGGACCTTCAACAGTGTCTCGGCTACTATTACACAGAGCTTTAATACTTGAAAGGCCTTCGTCGCCTCCAAAGTCCATTTGGCCATGACTGATTTTGTCCCATTAAGGAGGTCTGTAAGGGATGTGGCCTTAACCAGCAAACATGGAGTTTCAACAAGGTCCCTATCTTACCATGCCTTGATAATATTGACATGGTAGACCTGGAATGTGTTTCATTTTCCCGATTGATCGAACTTGTAGTTCACTTCACCCAGTTTCTCTACCACATCATGGGGGCCTTGCCATTTGTTCAAAAACGTACTCTGTACTGTGGGAATAAACACGAGGACACGGTCCTCAGGTCTGAACTGCCTCACCCTAGCTGACTGGTTGTAGGCCCGGGATTTGAGCCTCTTGTGCCTGGAGGAGATGTTCCTTTACGATAGGCATTTCCTTCGCAACTCTTTCCTGATGCTCCGTTGAGTTGTGACTTCAGCTTACCAGGTTTCCTACGCTATATCAAGGAAACCCTGTGGATGTCGGCCATACAGGAGTTCAAACAAAGAGAATCAAGTAGAGGCTTGTGGAATCTCAAGGATAGAGAATAACAGATACGGAAGGAGATACTCCCAGCCTCGTCCATCCTTTTCTATGACTTTATTAAGCATACTCTTTATGGCTTTATTAAACCTTTCCACAAGGCCATCTGTCAGTGGATGGTAAAGTGGCATCTTCAGTTGTATAATTTGCAAGGCCTTACACAGTTCCCTCATCACTTTACTCAAAAAGGGTGTTCCTTGGTCGGTCAGGATCTCCCTCGGTAGTCTTGTTCGGGTAAAAAGGTTGACCAACCCAGTGGCTATACTTCTCTCTGAGTAGATTCTCAGGGGAACCCTTTCTGGGTATCCTGTAGCATAGTCGAGGATAACCAATATATATTGATTCCCACCAGCAGACTTAACCAGGGGCCCGGCCAGGTCCATGGCAATTTGCTCAACCGGCACCTCTATAATGGCACGAGGGGATTTCAGAAGTGATAGGTGGGAGCGGTTGACTGGCAGTTGGCACGACTTGCAATCCTTTAGGATTTCCCGGTGACATGTGGGCCAATAGAACCTTCTAGTGACCTGTTCTTGGGTTTTGTCCATACCTACATGGCAGGACATGGGAGTGGGCCATGTCCAACACTCTCTGTCTATAGGTGTCATGGTTTACTGGGTTCTCGGACCAGGTAGTCGCGGGGTTAACTTGGTTGGCCTCTTTCTGGGTCCGGGGAGGCTTTTTATAGCCTCACTGTGAGGCCAAACTTTGTCGTTTATACTCTGACTTTTGGCTGAGTGTGTCTGACCCTGTGCTTGTGCCAGTCCTTTGTGCCTGTGCTACGTTTTGTCTGTCTGGTTCTGATTTGGCTGTGTCCCTGTTACGAGTTTTGCCTGTCCCTTTGTACTGCGTTGCTCCCTCTGTGTATGACCTCTTGGCTATGTTCTGATCATTCTCTGCCTGCTCCTTTTGTACTGCGTTACTCCTTCTGTGTATGACCCCTTGGCTGTGTTCTGATTATTCTCTGCCTGCTCCTCTTGTACTGCGTTGCTCCCTCTGTGTATTACCTGGCTATCCTGACTATCCATTCTGTCTATGCCCCTTGGTAACTTTATTTCGTAGTTACCCTTCTAGGAGTTTTCCTTTACCTCCTAGATCTCTGGAGCTTAGGCCACGCCCCTAGGCAGTCACGTGCTTCAGGTCCTCTGGCCTGAAGCATTCTCTAGCTGTTCCTGCTTCCTCTGAGAGACCTGTGGTTGCTCCACCCCTTGGCAGTCACGTGCTGCAGGTCCTGGTCCTCTGAAACACACATCTTCCCTGCTGCGGCCTCTCTAAACAGGTATCTTTTAGGGCACAGTTTGTTTATTCAGGACATGCGCACTTGCTCTGTGAGCAAGTGCAGTGCGGTGTCCCTGACATTATAAATGACCGTCACATTTTTTCTGAGGGGGAGATTTAGGAGTGTTATCCCCATGGATCCCATGCAGGTGTTGGCAGGTCAGGTGAAACATCTGACGCAAGGGTTCCAGGATTTGAATGTTGAGCAGCGCATGATGGCTCAGACCCAGCAGCAGCTGGTAGATACCATACTGGGGGCTGTCGCTGCGGGGTCTCTGGGTTCTGGTGGTAGGGATGTGTCGTTAGTATCTCCTGAATCTCCAGTTAAACTGCCCGACTACTTCTCAGGGGATAAAAATGAGTTCAGAGCCTTCAGGGAGGGGTGTAAACTTTTTTCTCCCTGAGGCCTCGCTCTACTGGGGATGAGTTCCAGAGGGTGGGGGTCATTATTTCCCTACTTCGGGGGGCCCCACAAGCCTGGGCTTTTTCTCTCTCTCCTTCTGCTCCTGAAAGGATGACTGTTGATGCGTTTTTTCATGCCCTGGGCCGCATCTATGATGAGCCTGACAGGGTCCGTATGGCTGAGGACATGGTAATGAATGTTTTTCAGGGTAGACACTCAGCCGAGTGGTTCTGTTCGGAGTTCCGACGTTGGGCAGCGGAGGTCTCCTGGAATGATGCCGCCCTTCAAGGGCTATTCCGCAGAGGCCTGTCTGAACGTCTCCAGGATGCCCTGGCCCTTCATCCTCCACCTGATACTTTGGAGGACACCATAACCCAGGCCGTACGAATGGACCGCAGGCTACGTGCCAGGGGTGTCATGCAGTGTGAAACCTCACTGTTTGCTGGCAGCAAAGAGACTGGAGCCTCTACTGAGGTCATGGACATTGGCACCACCTCGCTAAAAGAGAAGGAGAGAAGACATCGCTGGGAGAAACAACTCTGTTTCTATTGTGGAGAGTCCGGACATTGGAGAAAAGATTGCCCCACCTGTCCGTCATCTTATAAGACGGCGGAAAACTACTAGGTCTGGGTAGCGGTCGAAGAGGCTGCCCAGACCTTCAGGTACTATTTTCCTCATGTCCTAAAGTCGTGTTAAAGGTGGAACTGTTCGTAGACAACTATCGTTTTTTCTCAACAGCATTGGTGGACAGTGGTTCATCTCTCAATCTGGTCAGTTCCTGTGTCGTCTCCCAACATAAGATAGGGACAGTCAGGCTGGAGACACCCCTTAAAATTGTTGCCATCGACTCTTCCCCTCTTACCCGAACAGGGATTCTTTATGTTTCCAAAAGGTTTTCTTTGCAGGTCGGTTCTTCCCACAAGGAAGAGATGGAATGTTTTGTTATGGACAAATTGCCCACAGGGCTAGTGCTGGGTATGCCATGGCTTCAATGCCACAACCCGGTGATTGACTGGGAATCAGGGGAGATTATTAAATGTGGATCCCAATGTGTCGACTGTTGCCATAAACCTGTTTATTGTTTGAAACTTGCAAAACCTGTCTCAGTGTCTTCTGTTGGTCTGGAGGGTATGCCGGAGTACCTGAAAGACTTTGAGGACGTGTTCTCTGAAAGTGAGGCTTAGGCACTGCCCCCGCATAGATCATTTGACTGTGCTATTGATCTTATCCCTGGAGCCAAATTGCCCAAGGCTCGTCTGTTTAATTTGTCAGGCCCGGAGCGCCTGGCTATGAAGCAATACATCGCTGAAAGTCTTCGCAAAGGGCATATAAGGCCCTCAGTGTCCCAGTAGCTGCAGGGTTCTTCTTTGTTAAAAAGAAGGATTGCGGTCTACGTCCCTGCCTCGACTTTCGAGAACTTAATAAAATCACAGTCAGGAATACATACCCCCTGCCTCTGATTCCTGATCTCTGTAACCAACTCTCTGGGGCCAAGTGGTTTACAAAATTGGACCTCAGGGGGGCTTATAATTTGATAAGAGTATGGGAAGGGGATGAGTGGAAAACTGCTTTTCTTACTACTGAGGGGTTATTTGAGAATCTCGTGATGCCTTTCGGTCTCACCAATGCTCCAGCTGTGTTTCAAAATTTCATTAATGTAGTTTTTTTGGACCTCATTGGCCATTTTGTTGTGATCTACTTGTATGATATACTGATATATTCCTCTGACAGACATTCTCATTTACCCTTGGTAACTTTATTTCGTAGTTACCCTTCTAGGAGTTTTCCTTTACCTCCTAGATCTCTGGAGCTTAGGCCACGCCCCTAGGCAGTCACGTGCTTCAGGTCCTCTGGCCTGAAGCATTCTCTAGCTGTTCCTGCTTCCTCTGAGAGATCTGTGGTTGCTCCACCCCTTGGCAGTCACGTGCTGCAGGTCCTGGTCCTCTGAAACACACGTCTTCCCTGCTGCTGCCTCTCTACACATGTATCTTTTAGGGCACAGTTTGTTTATTCAGGACATGCGCACTGGGTCAGTGAGCAAGTGCAGTGCGGTGTCCCTGACAATAGGGTCCTGGTACCAACAATTGCTTCCATGCATGGGAAGACTTCCAGGGCATAGAACGTAATGTAAAATACTAGATCATGCACAATACTGATTATATGCTTTGCCCACAGTTGGGCAAAGCATTCTACGCACGCGCAAGAGGCCTTTTCAATGCGCACGCGCGACAACACTACGTGAACGCAGGAATAAGAAAAAAGAAATGCGTAGATCAAGACAGGAGGGGGGGAGAGAAGGAGAATAAGCTCCGCCCATTGAACCAGACCGCGGCGATTTACATACATCGCAAGAGAGATAAAAAAGGTATTTATGCATCAAAGGTGGAAGTCAAGGGGGATCAAAAGTACTGCTAGAATGCTTATTTGACACACAATTGAATGATATCTTTACATGATATCACAAAAAATGGGTGACAGATTCCCTTTAAGAAGGTCCCTCAGGGGTGTGGCCTTAACCAGCAAACATGGAGTTTCAACAGGGTCCCTATCTTGTCATGCCTTAGTAATATTGACATGAACACAAATAGTCCCCAAAAAGGCATACATGATGCCAAACTGTGAGATGATGAATATCCTACACAAAAAGAAAGAAGACACCAGCTCCAATAAGACATGTGCGCAAAAGGAGAAACCGGAGCAATCTGTCACGGGTGTGTCGCCACGAAGATCGTCGCGATTGCACAGCCTGACTTCTCGCATCTGAGTTTTTGGTGCTTGGAGTTTTTCGGCAGTGAGGGAGTTAATTCTCTCTCTCTGCTAGACGAGGCCCAGCCTCACCCAGCTGCAGTTAATTCTGCAGCATTGGGACTGCTTCAAATACCTGCTGGTCTGATAGGGTAGTTGTCGGTGAAAGCATTTCATACAGACCATCAGAGCGGATTGTTGTATTGAAGAGTGTGGAGCGAAGTGTACTCGGTGTGTTTTTTTTCCCCTCCTCGCTTTATCATTTATCTCCTTACCCGTTGGTGTTCCCTCTGTTATTGTGGTGTGAGTTTTTGTATGCAAGGTGGTTTTTGGTTTTCCCCTTGTACTGTCTCGTTCGTCTAGCACTGTGTTTAAGCATTTACTACCCTGTCCCCTACTGTTGTGATCGGGGTCCTTCTCAGGACTAGATTACTGAGGTTCAGGGATTCTCAGGAGGTAGGGTTACGCTGGCGGCCTGGACCTCTGTACCATTAACAGTACCTCCAGGTAGAGGGATTAGTCAGGTCCCCAGCTTAGGGTCAGCATAGGACCCTGACCTCCTGTACGCAGTGACAGCGTGACATTTTCACCGACCGACAAAAGATTCTCTCCAGCCTCCATGGATCCAGTAGCCAGTCTAGCTCGGCAGTTGCAGAGTTTGTCCATGGAGCTGGCGGACGTTAAGTCCAAGGTTTTGTATCCCCCGGAGCAAGCCGGACCAGAACCTAAAGTAGCTCTCCCTGACAGGTTTACTGGGGGGCAGGACAAGTTTTTTGTTTTCCGGGAGGCATGTAAGTTGTACTTTCGGCTGCAGCCACGGTCATCAGGGAGTGAAGAACAAAGGGTGGGAATTGTCATCTCGCTCCTACAAGGAGACCCACAATCATGGGCGTTCTCTCTTCCCCCGGGCTCCCTGGCTCTCCAATCAGTGGATAGGTTTTTCGCAGCTCTGGGTTTCGTATATGATGACCCGGATCGGATCTCCCTTGCTGAATCTAAGTTACGTAGGATCCAGCAGGGAGATCGTCCGGCAGAGGAATTCTGTTCGGAGTTCCGTAGGTGGGCCACGGACACCCAGTGGAATGACCCGGCTCTTAGGAGCCAGTTTTGTCAAGGTTTATCTGACAAATTAAAGGATGTATTGGCACAGTATGACCCTCCCGCGTCACTGGAAGCCGCTATGGCCCTTGCTATTCGCATTGACAGACGGCTTCGGGAGAGGTGCGGGGTAACTCCGCCCCCTGTGATGACTCCACCTTCTACAAGGGCCCCTTATATGGAGGTTCTCCTGGTTAGTCCAGAGGAGCCTATGCAGTTAGGAGGGACATCATTTCGGGGGATGGGACCGGCGGTGTGCCACAAGACAGGAAGATGTTTCTTCTGCGGGAGAAAGGGACATTTTATTGGGGGGTGTCCATCCCGTCCTTTGCAGAGTAAAGGGTCGTCGGAAAACTATTGATCCCAGGTTGTGTGGTGGACGGCAATCTGGGAGTAGGTATTTCGTCCCAGGTTCGTCTCAGTTTCTCGTACCGGCGGAGGTGGTGGTGGGTACGAGAACTGAGAGGATATCTGTTCTTCTGGATAGTGGGGCCGGGGCTAATCTGGTGGACGCTCGGTTTGCCCGGGTTCAAGGTATGCGACTGAGTGTGTTGGCTAAACCCATCCCCATATTCTCGATCGACTCCAGGCCTCTCGGTCAGGGAAGTTTTTTACAAGCAGTGCATAACGTAAATCTTCAAGTGGGGGCGATACATAAAGAACTGTTGTCTTGTTATGTGTTGGAGGTCTCCCCACTCCTATAGTGTTGGGCCTTCCTTGGTTAACTAAGCATAACCCGGTTATTAATTGGCAATCCCCGGTGGCCGCGGGGTTCTTCTTTGTGAAGAAGAAAGATGGAGGCCTACGCCCTTGCCTGGATTTCCGTGAACTTAATCGGATTACTGTCCGAGATCCGTATCCGCTCCCACTTATCCCCGATCTCTTCAATCAGATCGTGGGCGCCAAATGGTTCTCTAAGTTGGATCTCAGGGGGGCGTACAATCTGATTAGGATGAAGGAGGGGGATGAGTGGAAGACGGCCTTTAACACTCCGGAGGGGCATTATGAGAACCTTGTCATGCCATTCGGGCTGACTAATGCTCCGGCGGTGTTACAACACTTTGTTAATGACATTTTTCGCCGCCTGGTGGGACAGTTTGTTGTCAAATATCTGGATGATATCTTAATTTACTCGCCAGATCTTGTGTCTCATCAGGAGCATGTTAGGCAGGTGTTACAGATCTTGCGGGATAATAAACTGTACGCCAAATGGGAAAAGTGTGTGTTCGCCGTACAGGAACTCCAGTTTTTAGGCTTCCTGGTGTCAGCATCCAGTTTTCGTATGGACCCTGGGAAAGTGCGGGCAGTTCTTGAGTGGGATCGGCCAGAGAATCTTAAGGCACTACAACGTTTCCTGTGGTTTGCTAATTATTACCGGAAATTTATTCGTAATTTCTCGTCCATGGTTAAACCTCTCACAGACATGACAAAAAAAGGGACGGATTTTTCTAGGTGGTCTGACAAGGCTTGTCAAGCATTCTCCTCCTTGAAAAAATGTTTTGCCTCGGCACCCATACTCATTCAACCTGATGCGTCACAGCCGTTCATTGTAGAGGTAGACGCTTCTGAGGTAGGGGTGGGAGCAGTATTATCACCAGGTTCGTCCCCTGGTAAATGGCATCCGTGCGCTTTTTTTTCTAAAAAATTGTCGTCCGCTGAGAGGAATTACGATGTCGGCAATAGGGAACTCTTGGCCATTAAGTTAGCTTTTGAGGAGTGGCGCCATTTTTTGGAGGGGGCAGTCCATCCGGTCACCGTCATCACCGATCACAAGAACCTGCTGTCATGTGTGCATTGCCACGAAGATCGTCGCGGTTGCACATTTTGACTTCTCACAGCTGATCTGCTGTTTCTTTGTGTTTGGCAGCTAGGGAGTTAATTCTGTCTGTGCTCGGTGCTGGGACTGGGTGCAGTTTCTCCCAGCTGCAATTGATTATTTGTTGATTGGTTTCCTTTAAATTCCTGGTTGTCTGCTTGGGGAGTTGCCAGTGAAACCTTCATGCAGACCACAGATAGGAATGAATCTGTATAGACTTTAGTTGTGAGCTCCTTAGTTGTTCTAAGCTCAACTTGGTTAGAGTTTATTTCCCAGACCATTTATGTTCCTTTGGTGTTTGAGTGTGTAAGCAAGCGAGTGTTATCCTGTCTGTCTTACATGTCTAATCTGTGTATTTAGCTGAGATCAGCCCATATCCCTTTGGTGGTAGTCAGGATCCTTCTTAGGACTGATTACAGGGTTCAGGGTCTGATAGGAGACAGGGTTAGGTTGGAGACTTGGACCTCTGAACCATTATCAGTACCTCCAAGGTGAGGGATTAGTTAGGACCCCAGTTTAGGGTCAGGTTAGATCCCGGTCCACCTCTTTCCTGTTTCAGCTCATCAAGTCCTCAAGATTAACCCTGAGTTCAGCAGATATCGTGTCAGGTAAATCTATTCTATACTTACATGCTGATGTTGCTATACTAGTTGTTGTATAGAGTGTTGTTCCTGTATTAATAGTTTACTGACATTGTATACATATCATTAGACAGCGTGACATTTTCACTGGCCATAAAAATTATCTCCAGTTACCATGGATCCAGTAGCCCAGCTGGCTCTGCAGTTGCAGGGATTATCCATGGAGCTGACGGACATTAAGTCCAAAGTTTTGTCTCCCCTGGAGCAAACCAGGGTTGAACCTAAAGTAGCTCTCCCGGACAGGTTCACTGGTGGGCGAGACAAATTTTTCACCTTCCGGGAGGCATGTAAATTGTATTTTCGGCTTCGGCCTCGATCATCAGGGAGTGATGAGCAGAGAGTGGGAATTGTTATCTCACTTCTGCAAGGGGACCCTCAATCCTGGGCATTTTCCCTTCCTCCGGGATCCCCGGCTCTACTGTCTGTAGATCAATTTTTTACTGCCCTGGGATTGGTATATGATGACCCAGATCGGGTCTCTCTTGCTGAGACAAAATTACGTAAGATACAGCAGGGAGATCGTCCGGCAGAGGAATTTGCTTCTGAGTTTCGTAGATGGGCCACAGATACTCAGTGGAATGACCCAGCTCTTAGGAGCCAGTTTTGTCATGGGCTTTCTGATAAATTAAAAGACGTTTTGGCTCAGTATGAGTCTCCTCCTTCTCTGGAGGCTGCTATGGCCTTAGCTATCCGTACTGATAGACGGCTTCGGGAGAGGGGTGAGGTAACCCCACTCCCTGTTGTTTCTCCACCTACCACTAAAGTCCCTTATGTTGAGGTTCCCCTTGTCTGTTCGGATGAGCCTATGCAGTTGGGAGGGACATCATTTCGTAGGAGGGGATTGGCGGTACGCCGCAGGACTAGAAGATTTTTTTCTGCGGGAAAGAGGGACATTTTGTTGGAGAATGTCCATCCCGTGCCTTGTTGAGCCAAAAGTCGCCGGAAAACTGTTAATCCCAGGTTGTGTGGTGGACGACAACCTGGGAGTATGTATTTCATCCGCCAGTTCTTCTCAGTTCCTTGTACCAGTGGAGGTGGTAGTTGGTACGAGAGTGGAGAGATTGTCTGTTCTTCTTGATAGTGGTTCCGGGGCTAATCTGGTTGACGCTCAGTTTGCTCAGGCTCAAGGTATGCATCTGAGTGTATTGGTCAAACCGATCCCTATATTCTCCATTGACGCCAGGCCTCTCGGCCAAGGTAGCTTTGTTCATGAGGTTCATAACATTGACCTTCGGGTAGGGGCAATACATAGGGAACAATTATCTTGTTATGTGTTGGAGGGTCTACCTACTCCCATTGTGTTGGGACTTCCTTGGTTGGTTAAACATAACCCTGTGATTAATTGGCAGTCCAGAGAAATAAGCCAATGGGGTGAGTTTTGCAAAAGCAACTGCATGAACACAGTCATCAGTGCAGTCGTGCCTAGTACATTGCCTCCTTTTTTGGAGGATTTTGGGGATGTTTTCTCTGAGGAGGGGTGTCAGGAGTTGCCTCCTCATCGCGTGTATGACTGCTCTATTAATCTCCTTCCTGATGCTAAGTTGCCTAAAGCTAGGTTGTATAATCTTTCTGGTCCTGAGAGGCAGGCTATGAAAGATTATATTTCTGAAAGTCTGGCCAAAGGGCATATTAGACCTTCATCTTCCCCAGTAGCCGCGGGGTTCTTCTTTGTGAAGAAGAAAGATGGAGGCCTACGCCCTTGCTTGGATTTCCGCGAACTTAATCGGATTACTGTTCGAGATCCGTATCCACTCCCTCTTATTCCTGATCTCTTCAATCAAATTGTTGGCGCCAAATGGTTCTCTAAATTGGATCTCAGGGGGGCGTATAATCTGATTAGGATAAAAGAGGGGGATGAGTGGAAAACGGCGTTTAACACGCCGGAGGGACATTATGAGAACCTTGTCATGCCTTTTGGTCTGACTACTGCACCAGCAGTATTCCAACATTTTGTTAATGACATTTTTCGTCACCTTGTGGGGCTGTTTGTGGTTGTATATTTGGACGACATTTTAATTTACTCGCCAGATCTTGTGTCTCATCAGGAGCATGTGAGACAGGTGTTGCAGATCTTGCGAGACAATAAACTATACGCCAAACTGGAGAAGTGTGTATTTGCCGTACAGGAACTTCAGTTTTTGGGTTTTTTGGTGTCAGCCTCCGGTTTCCGTATGGACCCTGAAAAGGTGAGAGCAGTGCTTGAATGGGATCAGCCAGGGGATCTTAAGGCTCTGCAGCGTTTTTTGGGGTTTGCTAACTACTACCGGAAATTTATTTGTAATTTCTCATCTGTCGTCAAACCTCTCACTGACATGACAAGAAAAGGGACGGCTTTTCTAAATGGTCGGACAAAGCTTGCCAAGCCTTTTCCTCTTTGAAGAAATGTTTTGCTTCGGCACCCGTTCTCATCCAACCAGATGCATCTCAGCCGTTCATTGTGGAGGTGGATGCGTCTGACGTAGGGGTGGGTGCTATATTGTCCCAGGGTCCGTCCCCTGGTAAATGGCATCCGTGCGCTTTCTTTTCTAAGAAATTGTCGTCCGCCGAAAGGAATTATGATATCGGCAACAGGGAACTTTTGGCCATTAAGTTAGCTTTTGAAGAATGGCGTCACTTTTTGGAGGGGGCAGTCCACCCGGTTACCGTTATTACTGATCACAAGAACCTGTTGTATTTGGAATCCGCTAAGCGTCTGAATTCCAGACAAGCTCGATGGTCGTTGTTTTTTACCAGGTTTAATTTTGTCGTCACTTATCGCCCGGGGTCTAAGAATGTAAAGGCTGATGCCTTGTCTCGCAGTTTCCCAGGGGCCGGGAAAACGGATGACCCGAGTCCTATCCTTCAGGAGGGGGTGGTAGTGTCGGCTGTATTTTCTGAGCTTGAGGAGGAGGTGTTAGAGGCTCAGGGGGACGCCCCTGCAGGACCTCCAGGGAGACTGTTTGTCCCAAATCTGTTGAGACAAAAGGTTATTGAGGCACATCATAATTCTGCTCTAGCAGGACATCCAGGGAGTAAGGCTACTTTAGATCTCCTTTCTCGCCGGTTTTGGTGGCCTAATGCTAATAAAGATGTTATAACTTTTGTCGCGTCATGTGGGGTGTGTGCTTGCTCTAAAACCCCTCATACCCGTCCGTCTGGGACCCTTTTACCCTTGAAACTTCCGGAGCGTCCATGGACTCATTTATCTATGGACTTCATTACGGACCTTCCTCCGTCGTCAGGGAATACTGTCATACTGGTGGTTGTTGACAGGTTCAGTAAGATGGCACATTTCGTTGCTCTTCCTGCACTCCCTAATGCTAAAACTCTGGCGCAGGTGTTCATTAGGGAGATCGTTAGACTTCATGGGTTGCCTTCTGATGTGGTGTCAGATAGGGGTCTCAGTTTGTGTCCAAATTTTGGAGGGCATTTTGTTTACGTCGGGGGATGCAATTGTCATTTTCCTCGGCTTTTCATCCGCAGACCAATGGTCAGACAGAGCGTCTGAATCAGAGCTTAGAGACATATCTCCGGTGTTTTGTTTCAGAGAACCAAGAGGACTGGTCTTCTTTCTTGCCTCTGGCAGAGTTCGCTCTTAACAACAGGCGGAGCGAGTCCACTAGTAAGTCCCCGTTTTTTGGGGCATATGGTTTCCATCCCCAGTTTTGTACTTTCAATGGGGGGGGCCCTTCTGGGGTTCCTGAGGAGGAGTGTTTCTCGTCGTCACTTGCTTCTGTGTGGAGAGGTGTATTGAATAATCTGAGTGCGATGGGGAACCGTTACAAACGTATGGCTGATAGGAGGAGAGTTTCTGGTCCAGATCTGAATGTGAACGATCTGGTATGGTTGTCTACCAGGAATATAAAACTTAAGGTGCCCTCCTGGAAACTGGGTCCCAGATTCATCGGGCCGTACAGGATCAGTTCCATAATTAATCCTGTGGCATTTCGTCTGGACCTCCCTCCTACGTTTAAAATTCATAATGTGTTCCACAAGTCATTACTTAAAAGGTATGTGTCACCAGTCATACCGTCACCTCTACCTCCTCCTCTTGTGTTGGTCAATAGTAACTTGGAATTTCAAGTATCAAAGATCATTGACTCGCCGGTCCCTTCAGTACTTGGTGCATTGGAAGGGGTATGGTCCAGAGGAGAGGACGTGGGTCCCTGCGTCTGATGTTAACGCAGATCGTTTGGTTCGGACCTTCCACAGAACTCACCCGGGCAGGCCTGGCCCTGAGGGTCCGGAGGCCCCTCGTAGAAGGGGGGGTACTGTCATGTGTGCATTGCCACGAAGATCGTCGCGGTTGCACATTTTGACTTCTCACAGCTGATCTGCTGTTTCTTTGTGTTTGGCAGCTAGGGAGTTAATTCTGTCTGTGCTCGGTGCTGGGACTGGGTGCAGTTTCTCCCGGCTGCAATTGATTATTTGTTGATTGGTTTCCTTTAAATTCCTGGTTGTCTGCTTGGGGAGTTGCCAGTGAAACCTTCATGCAGACCACAGATAGGAATGAATCTGTATAGACTTTAGTTGTGAGCTCCTTAGTTGATCTAAGCTCAACTTGGTTAGAGTTTATTTCCCAGACCATTTATGTTCCTTTGGTGTTTGAGTGTGTATGCAAGCGAGTGTTATCCTGTCTGTCTTATATGTCTAATCTGTGTATTTAGCTGAGATCAGCCCATATCCCTTTGGTGGTAGTCAGGATCCTTCTTAGGACTGATTACAGGGTTCAGGGTCTGATAGGAGACAGGGTTAGGTTGGAGACTTGGACCTCTGAACCATTATCAGTACCTCCAAGGTGAGGGATTAGTTAGGACCCCAGTTTAGGGTCAGGTTAGATCCCGGTCCACCTCTTTCCTGTTTCAGCTCATCAAGTCCTCAAGATTAACCCTGAGTTCAGCAGATATCGTGTCAGGTAAATCTATTCTATACTTACATGCTGATGTTGCTATACTAGTTGTTGTATAGAGTGTTGTTCCTGTATTAATAGTTTACTGACATTGTATACATATCATTAGACAGCGTGACACCTGCTATATCTTGAGTCCGCAAAACGTCTGAATCCCAGACAAGCTAGGTGGTCGTTGTTTTTTACCAGGTTTAATTTTGTCGTCACATATCGTCCGGGGTCAAAAAATGTAAAGGCGGATGCCTTATCTCGTAGTTTCCCTGGGGCCGGGAATACGGATGACCCGGTTCCTATCCTTCAGGAGGGGGTGGTGGTGTCGGCAGTATGCTCTGAGCTTGAGGAGGAGGTATTGGAGGCTCAGGGGGACTCCCCTGTTGGACCTCCAGGGAGACTGTTTGTTCCAAATCAGTTGCGACAAAAGGTGATCGAGGCACACCATAACTCAGCTTTGGCAGGACACCCAGGGAGTAAAGCAACTGTGGATCTCCTCTTGCGTCGGTTTTGGTGGCCTAATTTACATAGGGAGATGGTAACTTTTGTTGCGTCCTGTGAGGTTTGTGCGCGCTCTAAGACCCCACATACCCGTCCGACTGGGGCCCTCTTACCTTTGAAGATCCCGGAGCGTCCTTGGACTCATCTGTCTATGGATTTTATTACGGACCTCCCGCCGTCTTCGGGTAAAACGGTCATACTTGTTGTAGTGGACAGGTTCAGCAAGATGGCACATTTTATCGCTCTTCCTGCTCTTCCTAATGCTAAAACTCTTGCGCAGGTGTTCATTGGGGAGATTGTGAGGCTTCACGGGGTACCCTCCGATGTGGTGTCGGATCGGGGGTCTCAGTTTGTGTCCAAATTCTGGAAGGCATTTTGTACACGGCGGGGGATGCATTTGTTGTTTTCATCGGCTTTTCATCCTCAGACCAATGGTCAGACGGAACGTCTGAACCAGAGCTTGGAGACATATCTCCGGTGTTTTGTGTCAGAGAACCAGGAGGACTGGGCTTCTTTCTTGCCTCTGGCGGAGTTTGCTCTTAATAATAGGCGGAGCGAGTCCACTGGTAAGTCCCCGTTTTTTGGGGCATATGATTTTCACCCCAGTTTTGTACTTTCAGTAGGGGGGGCTCTTCGGGGGTTCCTGAGGAGGAACGATTTTCGTCATCACTCGCTTCAGTGTGGAGAGGGGTCCTGAGTAATGTGAGTACTATGGGGAACTGATACAAACGTATGGCTGACAGGAAGAGAGTGTCTGGTCCGGACCTAAGTGTGAACGATCGGGTATGGTTGTCTACCAAGAATATAAAACTTAAGGTTCCCTCCTGGAAACTGGGTCCCAGGTTCATCGGGCCGTACAGGATCAGTTCTATAATTAATCCGGTGGCATTCCGTCTTGACTTTCCACCTACGTTTAAAATTCACAACGTGTTCCACAGATCTTTGCTTAAGAGGTATGTGGCGCCGGTGATACCGTGACCTTTACCTCCTCCTCCAGTGGTGGTCAATGGTAACTTGGAGTTTCAGGTATCGAAAGTCGTCGATTCACGTTTTAATCGCCGGTCCCTTCAGTACCTGGTTCATTGGAAGGGGTATGGTCCTGAGGAGAGGATGTGGGTTCCTGCGTCGGATATTAACGCAGACCGATTAATTCGGGCCTTCCACACGACTCACCCGGATAAACCTGGCCCTGAGGGTCCGTTGGCCCCTCGTAGAAGGGGGGGTACTGTCACGGGTGTGTCGCCACGAAGATCGTCGCGATTGCACAGCCTGACTTCTCGCAGCTGAGTTTTTGGTGCTTGGTGTTTTTCGGCAGTGAGGGAGTTAATTCTCTCTCTCTGCTAGACGAGGCCCAGCCTCACCCAGCTGCAGTTAATTCTGCAGTATTGGGACTCCTTCAAATACCTGCTGGTCTGATAGGGTAGTTGTCGGTGAAAGCATTTCATACAGACCATCAGAGCGGATCGTGGTATTGAAGAGTGTGGAGCGAAGTGTACTCGGTGTGTTTTTTTCCCCTCCTCGCTTTATCATTTATCTCCTTACCCGTTGGTGTTCCCTCTGTTATTGTGGTGTGAGTTTTTGTATGCAAGGTGGTTTTTGGTTTTTCCCTTGTACTGTCTCGTTCGTCTAGCACTGTGTTTAAGCATTTACTACCCTGTCCCCTACTGTTGTGATCGGGGTCCTTCTCAGGACTAGATTACTGAGGTTCAGGGATTCTCAGGAGGTAGGGTTACGCTGGCGGCCTGGACCTCTGTACCATTAACAGTACCTCCAGGTAGAGGGATTAGTCAGGTCCCCAGCTTAGGGTCAGCATAGGACCCTGACCTCCTGTACGCAGTGACAGCGTGACACAATCAGGTGATTGTAGTAAAATGCATATTTTATTGAGAAATAAGTAAAAAAATAATCATACAAAGTACTGAATAAGATAATAAATAGACTGTAACAGGATGAACCAAAGGTACCACAGGGAAAGATCCAAGCGTTCCTTACTGCATCCCCAAAATTCAAGATATATAGTAATTCTAAAGTGCTAATGTGCAGAAATGGTACAGCCTCATAAAGTGACAAAGTTCTGGGTCCAAATAGACCAATAACGATGAGAAGCTTACCAAAAAACAGGAGACGCTGGAGCAATACCCTGGACCAGGTGGTGTGGACCCCCGACGCGCATTTTGCGTGCCAAATGCACCGCTTCCTCAAGGGGAATATGCCTAAGATGTACAGCAGCACCTTATAAGTGCATGTGACAAGGTCACATGGTATGCTCTAAGCCAATAGCGGTGGTTGTATTGTGCCGCGGATCACAGGTCCCGAAAGATGCACAGTGGACGTCAAGACATCAACACGCGTGCGCCGGAAGAAGAGATTCCGGTGCATGCGCAGAAGGTCCAAATACGCATCCCGGGAGCAGGGAAGTGTGGCGCACACGCACACCCACCGCCAGAGTGCCAGCGTAAAAGATATGGAAATGCCTCAGGGTCAATGCAGGCCACAACTCACTGAATCACCAATGAAAGAGAGTAATAACAATGTGACATGTAAGACAGCAAACGTCCGTTCAAAATATAATATACCCATATACAAATTTTAAATATAATAAAAGGATGGCATACATATGTTAAATAATCACAAACAGTCTGAGGCACCGTGAGTTGAGAGACAAAGATGATCCTTAGATTGGATTGAAGCAGCAGGCCCAAATAATGGTTATAGATTTCTGTAGATTGGCAAGGGCTACTCATAGAGTCTCACTGTATAAAGAAGATAATGAAATAAAAAATATTAGAGAAAATTAAAAACAAAAAAAATATATATACAAAATCAAGAATATTGCGGGATGCGGGGGGCATCTTTGGACCTTCTGCACGTGCGCCGGAATCTCTTCTTCTGGCGCACACGTGGTGATGTCTTGACGTCCACTGTGCATATTTCGGGACCTGTGATCCGCGGTGCGCACGCGCCGATACAACCACCGGTATTGTCTTAAAGCATACCATGTGACCTTGTCACATGCACTTATAAGGTCCTGCTGTACATCTTAGGCATATTCCCCTTGAGGAAGCGGTGCATTTGGCACGCGAAACGCGTGTCGGGGGTCCACACCACCTGGTCCAGGGTATTGCTCCAGCGTCTGGGGTATAAGTTCACATCAGAAAGAAGAGATCCAAAATTAAAAGAAGAAATTTATTTCAATATTTAAAACAAACAAAAAACATTAGAAAAACAGAAATGTGTCAAAAAGAGACGTCACCATATTGAAAGATGGACCATGGGAATATAAAAAAATTCGGCAGGTAAGTTCAAATATCATTAGTCAACAGTGTGCCCAGATCAATATAGTAAGGTATATGTATACAATATATAATGCTGACAGAATCAATAAGGAATATACAGTCAAAAAAACGTCCACCATAAATATATTAAGAAAATTTCACTGATCACATGGAAACCATAGGTATAGAAAAATGCCAGGTAAAAAAACGCAATTATTATCATATAGAGTATAAGATTATGCAGCCGTTCAAGATCACAATTACATGTGAATGCAAAGTTACATAAATACATGGTACTTATACAAATCAAAAAAATGACAGCACCAAATATAATAAGAATCTATGAGGTGGCTGCTCAAAAAAGTTCTTATATCTATTGCGAATGACCAAATCAACACAATGTCAGAGCAAGGGATAATCCTCATGTGTATAATAGGAAAGTCAAATTGCATCAAGGATCGATGTCAAGTAAAGCAGCCTAAGGGCTCATACCTATTTGTGGAAAAAAAAACGGTCCGTTTTCTGGATGGAAAAAAACGGTCCGAATATATACAATTGGCATGCAATTGTCATGCGATTTGTATGCGATTTTTAATTGCTCCATCCGTTTTCCATCAGTTTTCCATCTGTATGCAATGCGATTTTAACATGACGTTTTACATAGAGCAGTTATCTCTATGTAAAAAGTCATGTAAAAATCACATTGTAAAAAAAATGTACACAAAAAGCAAATAATTATATATATATATATATATATATATATATAGGTCATACACTTCTACATAGTATAATAGCCGCTAATTCATCCCCGGCTATAATGTAAAATCACACTGACAGCTTTAATAAAGAATAGAAACAATACATATACACACATAGAATACATATATATATATATATATATATATGTCATTGTGACATATATATATACATATATTTATAGTTCATACACTTCTACATACTGTAATAGCCGCTAATTCAATTGCCGTCTTTTGTGAAATCACAGAACCCGACATGAAATGACACGTGGTTTACATACAGTTAACCATGTCATTTCATGTATTTTGATATATTGTTTTAACTTACAATTACATGAGTGTATGTGTGCAAAATTGCAGACATGTAGGGGTTAATTAAAGGCGTAAATTCGTTGAAAAAAAGGCGTGGGCTCCCGCTGTATTTTCTCCACCAGACAGACAAAGCAAGCGAGTGGGGGCAAATAATAATAGCCCAGGGAGGGTGCATTTATTTTGTGCCCCCCCTGGCTACTAACATCTACCCCCAGACACCCCAGAAAAGGCAAATCTATAATTAGATTAGCCCTTTCTGACACTTTGCCCGTCTATTCCCATTGCCCTGTAGCGGTGGCAAATGGGTTAATAAGGGGTTAAAGCCACCTTGCAATTGAAAGGTGACTTTAAGCCAGGTTAATAATTGAGAGTTGTCAATTTGACAACTCTCAATTATTAATCCTATTGTATGAAAGGAAAAAAAACACACACATTAATTATTAATCCTTTTAATGACATAAAGACACAGTTATGGACCATCTTTTATTGCTCAGCTGTAATCCCCTGAATGAATCAGTTCCTCTCCCGGCCACAGGAGAGGAAGTGATGAATGTGTGAAGCTTAATTGATTGCTTCCCACTTTCACTTCAGGTCAGGTCAGGGTGACCTGACCTGAAGAGAAAGTGGGAATAAATCAATTAAGCTTCACACATTAATCACTTCCTCTCCTTTCGCCGGGAGAGGAACTTATTCATTCAGGGGGTAACAGCTCAGCAGGCAGCATTAGCTGCCTGCTAGCTGTAACCTGTTAACCCTTTCTGATGGATTACAGCGTGGGACCTGACTGTGCATCGGATAGGTAAGAATAATTTTGCTTTTTTATTTTATTTTTATTACAGGAAATGGTTTTGCAGGAAAATAAAAGATGGTCAAAAACTGTTTGCTTATTTCATTAAAATGATTTTTTGTTAAAGTATGTGTGTTTGATTTTTCTTTCATACAATAGGATTAATAATTGATAGTTGTCTAATTGACAGCTCTCAATTATTAACCTGGCTTAAAGTCACCTTTCAATTGCAAGGTGGCTTTAACCCCTTATTAACCCATTTGCCACCACTACAGGGCAATGGGAATAGACGGGCAAAGTGCCAGAAAGGGCTAATCTAATTATAGATTTGTCTTTTCTGGGGTGTCTGGGGGCAGATGTTAGTAGCCAGGGGGCACAAAATAAATGCACCCTCCCTGGGCTATTATTATTTGCCCCCACTTGCTTGCTTTGTCTGTCTGGTGGAGAAAATACAGCGGGAGCCCACGCATTTTTTTTCAACAAATTTACACCTTTAATTAACCCCTACATGTCTGCAATTTTGCACACATACACTCATGTAATTGTAAGTTAAAACCATATATCAAAATACATGAAATGATATGGTTAACTGTATGTAAACCATGTGTCATTTCATGTCGGGTTCTGTGATTTCACAAAAGCCAGCAATTGAATTAGCGTCTATTACAGTATGTAGAAGTGTATGAACTATAAATATATGTATATATATATATGTCACAATGACATATATATATATATATATGTATTCTATGTGTGTATATGTATTGTTTCCTGTCACGCTGTCTAATGATATGTATACAATGTCAGTAAACTATTAATACAGGAACAACACTCTATACAACAACTAGTATAGCAACATCAGCATGTAAGTATAGAATAGATTTACCTGACACGATATCTGCTGAACTCAGGGTTAATCTTGAGGACTTGATGAGCTGAAACAGGAAAGAGGTGGACCGGGATCTAACCTGACCCTAAACTGGGGTCCTAACTAATCCCTCACCTTGGAGGTACTGATAATGGTTCAGAGGTCCAAGTCTCCAACCTAACCCTGTCTCCTATCAGACCCTGAACCCTGTAATCAGTCCTAAGAAGGATCCTGACTACCACCAAAGGGATATGGGCTGATCTCAGCTAAATACACAGATTAGACATATAAGACAGACAGGATAACACTCGCTTGCATACACACTCAAACACCAAAGGAACATAAATGGTCTGGGAAATAAACTCTAACCAAGTTGAGCTTAGAACAACTTAGGAGCTCACAACTAAAGTCTATACAGATTCATTCCTATCTGTGGTCTGCATGAAGGTTTCACTGGCAACTCCCCAAGCAGACAACCAGGAATTTAAAGGAAACCAATCAACAAATAATCAATTGCAGCCGGGAGAAACTGCACCCAGTCCCAGCACCGAGCACAGACAGAATTAACTCCCTAGCTGCCAAACACAAAGAAACAGCAGCTCAGCTGTGAGAAGTCAAAATGTGCAACCGCGACGATCTTCGTGGCAATGCACACATGACAGTACCCCCCCTTCTACGAGGGGCCTCCGGACCCTCAGGGCCAGGCCTGCCCGGGTGAGTTCTGTGGAAGGTCCGAACCAAACGATCTGCGTTAACATCAGACGCAGGGACCCACGTCCTCTCCTCTGGACCATACCCCTTCCAATGCACCAAGTACTGAAGGGACCGGCGATTCAGACGTGAGTCAATGATCTTTGATACTTGAAATTCCAAGTTACCATTGACCAACACAGGAGGAGGAGGTAGAGGTGACGGTATGACTGGTGCCACATACCTTTTAAGTAATGACTTGTGGAACACATTATGAATTTTAAACGTAGGAGGGAGGTCCAGACGAAATGCCACAGGATTAATTATGGAACTGATCCTGTACGGCCCGATGAATCTGGGACCCAGTTTCCAGGAGGGCACTTTAAGTTTTATATTCCTGGTAGACAACCATACCAGATCGTTCACATTCAGATCTGGACCAGAAACTCTCCTCCTATCAGCCATACGTTTGTAACGGTTCCCCATCGCACTCAGATTATTCAATACACCTCTCCACACAGAAGCAAGTGACGACGAGAAACGCTCCTCCTCAGGAACCCCAGAAGGGCCCCCCCCATTGAAAGTACAAAACTGGGGATGGAAACCATATGCCCCAAAAAACGGGGACTTACCAGTGGACTTGCTCCGCCTGTTGTTAAGAGCGAACTCTGCCAGAGGCAAGAAAGAAGACCAGTCCTCTTGGTTCTCTGAGACAAAACACCGGAGATATGTCTCTAAGCTCTGATTCAGACGCTCTGTCTGACCATTGGTCTGCGGATGAAAAGCCGAGGAAAATGACAATTGCATCCCCCGACGTAAACAAAATGCCCTCCAAAATTTGGACACAAACTGAGACCCCCTATCTGACACCACATCAGAAGGCAAACCCATGAAGTCTAACGATCTCCCTAATGAACACCAGAGTTTTAGCATTAGGGTGTAAGGTTCTGTGTACATGTTCCTGAAACTCAGTTTGTTCGTCAGCCATTTTACTTTCTGTCTTGCTGCAGCTATCTTGCCCTCAGTCAAAATGGAGTTTCCAGCTTGCATGTTCCCGCCCTGATTCTCTCCTTTTGCTTCTTAAGCAGCCACAGCTGAGCAATCAGTGCTTCAGAATCTAGCCTGCAGTGAACCTGTGACCTGACTCCTAAAGCCTTGGACCTTGTACTCCAGCTATTCCTACTGAGGAACTCTGAAGCACTTGTGGACTCTGAACCCTGCTCTTTGAAAGACCCACGTTTGCATGGACTTACGGTAACAGAAGAAGATCCTGAACCTGTTGTGGAGAGTGATTGCTGAGCTTAGATTACTCTGGCCTGCTGTGTCTCCTGCTTCTGTGTCTGCAAACGGTGTGACTATTTTTGCCAACTTGTATGAAGTAATACAAGACTTTCTATATCAAACCTATGTCTCATGTATTTTCATCGCACCCAAGCACAAGACGCTATATGAACTGTACTACATACATTACAAGATTCTGAAGCCAAAACGTTAGTGTCTGCTGGGTCTGGAAAGGCTGTGTCTGCTGTAACTGTGGATATCGGATGTCCGGTTGTACTTTCTGTGATGACAGTGGTTGTGACTTCTCACAACCATTCCAGGTGAGCAATTCCCTTAAGTGTTTTTTTTTCTGCAGTGTTACCACAGGTAAACACTATTGTTTTTTTTTTTTTTTCTCTTTTCTCTTTTTTTGTCTGCTGTAACTGTGGATATCAGATGTCCGGGTGAACTTTCTGTGATGACAGTGGTTGTGACTTCTCACAACCATTCCAGGTGAGCAGTTCCCTTAATTTTTTTCTCTCGCAGTGTTACCACAGGTAAATACTATTGTTTTTTTTTTCCTCTCCTCTTCTTCCAGTACTCCTGTCTTAAAAGATCTGGAAAATGGAGGCCCGCATAAAGGAACTTTGCGGAGTGACTGATAATATCCTTGCAGATTTGCAGAATATAAAGACCCGTTTTTCAAGCCTACAGGACCTCACTAATCATAATTTGCAAGTGTTTGGACAGACTGCCCAGGATTTGCGACCAGGATTGAGGTTCTAGAGGAGCGAGTCCAGGCTCCTGCCGTAGCCCCAAGTTCTGGGATTCCTAAGTTGCCCCCTTTTTGTTTTGGCGGTGAACGTGAGAAATTCAGGGGATTTATTAATCAATGCAATCTTTTTTTTTCTGCACATGCTTCACAATTTCCCACTGAACGATTTAAAGTGCTTACTATAATTATGTTGCTTACCATCAAGGCTTTGATGTGGGCAAACCCTCTGATTGAGACTGAGGATGATTGTTTGAATCACCTTGATGCTTTTATTTCAGCCATGGGGCAGGTGTTTGATGACCCCAATCGAGGTGCAACAGCTGAAGCAGCCATGTTAGCTTTGCGCCAAGGTAAGCACTCGGTAGCTGAATATGCCTTGGATTTCAGGAGATGGGCCCTTGATACCACCTGGGACAGTTCCGCCAAAAAATCTATTTTTCGAAAGGGGTTATCTCCACTGATTAAGGATGAACTTGCTCGTGCCGACCCTCCCACTGCGTTAGGTGACTTTATTAACTACTGCATCCGTATTGATACTCGTCTGACTGAACGCAGGCAAGAGAGATGGTTCGAAAGCAATCGCACTAACCTTTTCCTACCTTCCTCTCCAGCTAAGGAACCTTTGAGTAGGATTACACGGGAACCTGAACCTGAACCCATGCAGGTAGACTCTTTACAACGACGGGTTAGTGATGCACGCAAGGAACATCGTTTTAAGGAAAATCTATGTTTCTATTGTGGTAAGTCAGGGCACTTCATTATAAACTGCCCCAGCCGTTCTCGTAAGACTACTGCAGCACTCATTCATTGTGAGTGTTGCGAGAGGGGATCTGTCAGGTCCGAGCCTCAGGCTCCAGAGAGATCTGCAGCAACAGATCTTGATTTCTCGGACTTAAACTCCGTTACCTCTGAGGACGTTGACTGTGTAAACGCTGCCATTTTTCAAGTTTCCTCAGCGGTGTCCCAGCTGAGTTGTAAGAAAAACAATTCTCATTGCTTTCTTTCCATCAAACTCTGGGTTGACTCAGCTTGGGTGTCTAGCTCTGCTATGATCGACTCAGGGGCAAGTGGAAATTTTATGGATGTCTCCTTTGCTCTGAAACAGGGGATACGTTCAGTGAAGAAGGCTACTCCAGTACAGATGGAAACTGTGGATGGCTCCCTGCTGACCTCTGGACCAGTGGATCAGGAAACAGAGCCTTTGAGGGTTCTTATGGGTAAAGATCATCAAGAGAAACTGTCCTTTATGCTTATCTCTTCTCCCCACTTTCCCATTATTCTAGGGCTACCATGGCTGCAGGCTCAGAATCCTACCATTAACTGGGAGACCAAGGAATTACACTTTCCAGAGAAACAGATGAGTCCAAAAGTTTCAGCTTGCTCTGTTCCTAAAGGAACCATGTCAGTCCCTGAACTACCAGCTGTATACCAGGACTATGTGGATTTATGTGACAAGAAGAACGCTGACCAGCTTCCTCCTCACCGTCCATATGATTGTCCAATTGAATTATTGCCTGGAGCAGAGATACCTTTTGGTAAGATCTACCCCCTGGCGGGGCCCGAGCTAAAGGCTTTAAAGGATTACATAGACGAAAATCTAGCCAAGGGCTTCATACGCCCCTCTTCATCTCCTGCAGGTGCACCCATCTTCTTTGTAAAGAAGAAAGATGGATCTCTGAGACCATGCGTAGACTATAGGGAACTCAATAAGGTTACTATTAGAAACCGTTATCCATTGCCTTTAATCCCTGAGTTATTGGAGAGAGTGCGACATGCCAAAATTTTCTCTAAACTAGATCTTCGTGGGGCCTATAACTTAGTCCGTATTAGACCTGGGGATGAATGGAAGACTGCATTCAGGTCACGCTATGGACACTTTGAATATCTAGTTATGCCTTTTGGTCTGAGTACCGCCCAGCCACTTTCCAACACTTGGTGAATGACATCTTCAGGGATCTCCTAGATACATTCGTGGTAATTTATTTGGATGATATTCTAATTTTTTCTAACTCCACAGAGGAACATCATGGACATGTGAGAATGGTCTTGGAACGTCTAAGACAAAATCATCTTTACATCAAACTTGAAAAGTGTGAATTCCATAGGACCGAAATTCAATTTCTGGGGTATGTACTGTCTACACAAGGAATTAGTATGGATGGAAGCAAAACCCAAGCCATCAAGGATTGGCCAAGTCCTAGAAATGTGAAGGAGGTACAGCGCTTCATCGGGTTTGCCAACTTCTATAGACGTTTCATTAGAAATTTCTCTGAGGTAGTGTCACCTATCACCCAACTTACCCGGAAAGAGTCTAGGTTCTCCTGGACTCCCCAAGCCCAGGAAGCATTTTCCCGTCTAAAAGATAAATTTACCACTGCACCTATCCTAGTACATCCCAACCCGAGCTTGCCTTCATAATAGAGGTGGATGCTTCAGATTGTGCCGTTGGAGCTATACTCTCTCAGAGAACAGGTGAGAAGAATGTCTTGCATCCCTGTGCCTTCTTTTCCCAGCAGTTGTCTTCGGCTGAGAGGAACTACGATGTGGGCAATAGAGAGTTGTTGGCCATTATTGCCGCCTTCAAAGAATGGAGACACCTTCTTCAGGGAGCTGCACAGCAAATAGTCGTCCTGACAGATCATCGTAACCTTGAGTTTATCAGGTCGGCTAAGTGCCTGACTCCTCGCCAGGCTCGCTGGAATCTTTTCTTAAACCAATTTAATTTTATCATTTCTTATAGACCAGGATCGCGCAATGGAAAGGCTGATGCACTCTCTAGGATTTACTCAGCAGAGACACGTCCAATTACTCCTCCTAAGACTATTCTTCCTGACTCTAGATTCCTAGGAGTAATTCATAATCAAGACCTACTTAAGGACATCAAGGAAGCATACCATGCGGATTCCTTTTTGGCACAACCCCCAAGGGACGTAAGTCTTGTCTTTAAGAATGGTGTGTGGATTCAGGGACAACGCCTATATATTCCTGAAACAGTCAGATTGAGAGTATTGCAACTCATTCACGATTCCAAGATAGCTGGGCATAGAGGAATTCTAAAGACACAGGAATTTCTCTCTCGTTTCTTTTGGTGGCCCACTTGCAGGAAGGATGTTTTAAACTATGTCACTTCATGTGAAGTCTGTGCAAGATGCAAAACACCTCGCTCCTCACCAACTGGTCTGTTACAGCCTCTTCCCACCCGTCCCGCCCGTGGGGATCCATTTCTATGGACTTCATTGTGGAGTTACCAACCTCTCAAGGGAAGAACACCATTCTAGTGGTGGTTGACCGTCTAACAAAGGCAGCTCATTTTATCCCTTGTGTCGGCTTACCCACTGCAAAACAGACATCAGATTTGATGATTAAAGATGTGTTTCGCTTACATGGAGTACCGGATGAGGTTATTTCGGATCGAGGGGTGCAATTCACTTCTAGGTTTTGGCAAAATTTCTGTGCAGCATTGGACATTAAAGTAAACCTTTCTTCTGCTTTTCATCCCCAGACTAATGGACAGACCGAACGAACCAATCAAACCCTGGAGCAGTATCTCCGCTGCTTTATCTGCCACCTACAGGATGATTGGGTGGATCTACTTCCATTAGCTGAGTTCTCGTATAACAACTCTCAGAGTGCCTCCACTAAGCAGTCTCCTTTTTACTCTAATCTAGGTTATCATCCTAACATTCTACCACGATTTCCCATAGAAACGCCTTTACCAGCAGTGGCTGAAAGAATCACGTCTTTACAGAAGAATATGGATCTTCTAAAGGAGAATCTGGAATCGGCTCAGGAAAGGTACAAGAAAGCAGCAGATAAATTTCGTAAACCTGCACCAGCTTTCAAGGTAGGAGACTTGGTCTGGCTGTCAACCAGAAATCTTATGTTAAGGATTCCATCGTTTAAGTTGGGACATAAGTACATTGGACCCTATAAAATCAGTAAAATTATAAGTGCCGTTGCTTGTCGTCTTCAACTGCCCAGAACTATGAGAATTCACCCTGTCTTTCATGTATCCCTACTAAAGGCTGCGACACCCAATACGTTTCCTGGACGTTCTTCTCCTTGCCCTGACCCAGTGCTAGTCGATGGTCAGGAAGAATTTGTGGTGGAAAGGATTTTAGATTCCAGGTTGTATAGAAATCAGTTACAATATCTGATTAAATGGCAGGGCTACCCAGTGGAGGACAGCTCATGGGAACCAGTCAATAACGTTAATGCTCCTCGCTTGCTCCGTCAGTTTCATCAGAGGTACCCACACAAGCCTGGCCTGAGGTCATCCGGAGGTTGTCCCTAAGGGGGGAGTAATGTAAGGTTCTGTGTACATGTTCCTGAAACTCAGTTTGTTCGTCAGCCATTTTACTTTCTGTCTTGCTGCAGCTATCTTGCCCTCAGTCAAAATGGAGTTTCCAGCTTGCATGTTCCCGCCCTGATTCTCTCCTTTTGCTTCTTAAGCAGCCACAGCTGAGCAATCAGTGCTTCAGAATCTAGCCTGCAGTGAACCTGTGACCTGACTCCTAAAGCCTTGGACCTTGTACTCCAGCTATTCCTACTGAGGAACTCTGAAGCACTTGTGGACTCTGAACCCTGCTCTTTGAAAGACCCACGTTTGCATGGACTTACGGTAACAGAGAAGAAGATCCTGAACCTGTTGTGGAGAGTGATTGCTGAGCTTAGATTACTCTGGCCTGCTGTGTCTCCTGCTTCTGTGTCTGCAAACTGTGTGACTATTTTTGCCAACTTGTATGAAGTAATACAAGACTTTCTATATCAAACCTGTGTCTCATGTATTTTCATCGCACCCAAGCACAAGACGCTATATGAACTGTACTACATACATTACATAGGGAGTGCAGGAAGAGCAACGAAATGTGCCATCTTACTGAACCTGTCAACAACCACCAGTATGACAGTATTCCCTGACGACGGAGGAAGGTCCGTAATGAAGTCCATAGATAAATGAGTCCATGGACGCTCCGGAAGTTTCAAGGGTAAAAGGGTCCCAGACGGACGGGTATGAGGGGTTTTAGAGCGAGCACACACCCCACATGACGCGACAAAAGTTATAACATCTTTATTAGCATTAGGCCACCAAAACCGGCGAGAAAGGAGATCTAAAGTAGCCTTACTCCCTGGATGTCCTGCTAGAGCAGAATTATGATGTGCCTCAATAACCTTTTGTCTCAACAGATTTGGGACAAACAGTCTCCCTGGAGGTCCTGCAGGGGCGTCCCCCTGAGCCTCTAACACCTCCTCCTCAAGCTCAGAAAATACAGCCGACACTACCACCCCCTCCTGAAGGATAGGACTCGGGTCATCCGTTTTCCCGGCCCCTGGGAAACTGCGAGACAAGGCATCAGCCTTTACATTCTTAGACCCCGGGCGATAAGTGACGACAAAATTAAACCTGGTAAAAAACAACGACCATCGAGCTTGTCTGGAATTCAGACGCTTAGCGGATTCCAAATACAACAGGTTCTTGTGATCAGTAATAACGGTAACCGGGTGGACTGCCCCCTCCAAAAAGTGACGCCATTCTTCAAAAGCTAACTTAATGGCCAAAAGTTCCCTATTGCCGATATCATAATTCCTTTCGGTGGACGACAATTTCTTAGAAAAGAAAGCGCACGGATGCCATTTACCAGGGGACGGACCCTGGGACAATATAGCACCCACCCCTACGTCAGACGCATCCACCTCCACAATGAACGGCTGAGATGCATCTGGTTGGATGAGAACGGGTGCCGAAGCAAAACATTTCTTCAAAGAGGAAAAGGCTTGGCAAGCTTTGTCCGACCATTTAGAAAAATCCGTCCCTTTTCTTGTCATGTCAGTGAGAGGTTTGACGACAGATGAGAAATTACAAATAAATTTCCGGTAGTAGTTAGCAAACCCCAAAAAACGCTGCAGAGCCTTAAGATCCCCTGGCTGATCCCATTCAAGCACTGCTCTCACCTTTTGAGGGTCCATACGGAAACCGGAGGCTGACACCAAAAACTGAAGTTCCTGTACGGCAAATACACACTTCTCCAGTTTGGCGTATAGTTTATTGTCTCGCAAGATCTGCAACACCTGTCTCACATGCTCCTGATGAGACACAAGATCTGGCGAGTAAATTAAAATGTCGTCCAAATATACAACCACAAACAGCCCCACAAGGTGACGAAAAATGTCATTAACAAAATGTTGGAATACTGCTGGTGCAGTAGTCAGACCAAAAGGCATGACTAGGTTCTCATAATGTCCCTCCGGCGTGTTAAACGCCGTTTTCCACTCATCCCCCTCTTTTATCCTAATCAGATTATACGCCCCCCTGAGATCCAATTTAGAAAACCATTTGGCGCCAACAATTTGATTGAAGAGATCAGGAATAAGAGGGAGTGGATACGGATCTCGAACAGTAATCCGATTAAGTTCGCGGAAATCCAAGCAAGGGCGTAGGCCTCCATCTTTCTTCTTCACAAAGAAGAACCCCGCGGCTACTGGGGAAGATGAAGGTCTAATATGCCCTTTGGCCAGACTTTCAGAAATATAATCTTTCATAGCCTGCCTCTCAGGACCAGAAAGATTATACAACCTAGCTTTAGGCAACTTAGCATCAGGAAGGAGATTAATAGAGCAGTCATACACGCGATGAGGAGGCAACTCCTGACACCCCTCCTCAGAGAAAACATCCCCAAAATCCTCCAAAAAAGGAGGCAATGTACTAGGCACGACCGCACTGATGACTGTGTTCATGCAGTTGCTTTTGCAAAACTCACCCCATTGGCTTATTTCTCTGGACTGCCAATTAATCACAGGGTTATGTTTAACCAACCAAGGAAGTCCCAACACAATGGGAGTAGGTAGACCCTCCAACACATAACAAGATAATTGTTCCCTATGTATTGCCCCTACCCGAAGGTCAATGTTATGAACCTCATGAACAAAGCTACCTTGGCCGAGAGGCCTGGCGTCAATGGAGAATATAGGGATCGGTTTGACCAATACACTCAGATGCATACCTTGAGCCTGAGCAAACTGAGCGTCAACCAGATTAGCCCCGGAACCACTATCAAGAAGAACAGACAATCTCTCCACTCTCGTACCAACTACCACCTCCACTGGTACAAGGAACTGAGAAGAACTGGCGGATGAAATACATACTCCCAGGTTGTCGTCCACCACACAACCTGGGATTAACAGTTTTCCGGCGACTTTTGGCTCAACAAGGCACGGGATGGACATTCTCCAACAAAATGTCCCTCTTTCCCGCAGAAAAAACATCTTCTAGTCCTGCGGCGTACCGCCAATCCCCTCCTACGAAATGATGTCCCTCCCAACTGCATAGGCTCATCCGAACAGACAAGGGGAACCTCAACATAAGGGACTTTAGTGGTAGGTGGAGAAACAACAGGGAGTGGGGTTACCTCACCCCTCTCCCGAAGCCGTCTATCAGTACGGATAGCTAAGGCCATAGCAGCCTCCAGAGAAGGAGGAGACTCATACTGAGCCAAAACGTCTTTTAATTTATCAGAAAGCCCATGACAAAACTGGCTCCTAAGAGCTGGGTCATTCCACTGAGTATCTGTGGCCCATCTACGAAACTCAGAAGCAAATTCCTCTGCCGGACGATCTCCCTGCTGTATCTTACGTAATTTTGTCTCAGCAAGAGAGACCCGATCTGGGTCATCATATACCAATCCCAGGGCAGTAAAAAATTGATCTACAGACAGTAGAGCCGGGGATCCCGGAGGAAGGGAAAATGCCCAGGATTGAGGGTCCCCTTGCAGAAGTGAGATAACAATTCCCACTCTCTGCTCCTCACTCCCTGATGATCGAGGCCGAAGCCGAAAATACAATTTACATGCCTCCTGGAAGGTGAAAAATTTGTCTCGCCCACCAGTGAACCTGTCCGGGAGAGCTACTTTAGGTTCAACTCTGGTTTGCTCCAGGGAGACAAAACTTTGGACTTAATGTCCGTCAGCTCCATGGATAATCCCTGCAACTGCAGAGCCAGCTGGGCTACTGGATCCATGGTAACTGGAGATAATTTTTATGGCCAGTGAAAATGTCACGCTGTCTAATGATATGTATACAATGTCAGTAAACTATTAATACAGGAACAACACTCTATACAACAACTAGTATAGCAACATCAGCATGTAAGTATAGAATAGATTTACCTGACACGATATCTGCTGAACTCAGGGTTAATCTTGAGGACTTGATGAGCTGAAACAGGAAAGAGGTGGACCGGGATCTAACCTGACCCTAAACTGGGGTCCTAACTAATCCCTCACCTTGGAGGTACTGATAATGGTTCAGAGGTCCAAGTCTCCAACCTAACCCTGTCTCCTATCAGACCCTGAACCCTGTAATCAGTCCTAAGAAGGATCCTGACTACCACCAAAGGGATATGGGCTGATCTCAGCTAAATACACAGATTAGACATATAAGACAGACAGGATAACACTCGCTTGCATACACACTCAAACACCAAAGGAACATAAATGGTCTGGGAAATAAACTCTAACCAAGTTGAGCTTAGAACAACTTAGGAGCTCACAACTAAAGTCTATACAGATTCATTCCTATCTGTGGTCTGCATGAAGGTTTCACTGGCAACTCCCCAAGCAGACAACCAGGAATTTAAAGGAAACCAATCAACAAATAATCAATTGCAGCCGGAGAAACTGCACCCAGTCCCAGCACCGAGCACAGACAGAATTAACTCCCTAGCTGCCAAACACAAAGAAACAGCAGCTCAGCTGTGAGAAGTCAAAATGTGCAACCGCGACGATCTTCGTGGCAATGCACACATGACATTTCCATTCTTTATTAAAGCTGTCAGTGTGATTTTACAGTATAGCCGGGGATGAATTGGCGGCTATTATAATATGTAGAAGTGTATGAACTATAAATATATATATATATATGTATGTGTCACAATTACATATATATATATATATATATATATATGTATTCTATGTGTATGTATCTAGTGTTTTGTGAGCTGTCAGTGTGATTTTACAGTAGCCGGGGATGAATTGGCGGCTTTTCTAAGGACACTAATGCGTATAAATCGGACAGCACTCGCATGGTGCGAGTGCTGTGCGATGATTTCTCGCACCCATTGACTTGCATTCGCGATTATCATGCCAAATTCGCATCAAATCGCAGCATGTTGCGTTTTTTTTCTCACACCGATTTCGGCTGAGAAAAAAATCACAAATGAGATGTCATCTATTGAATAACATTGGTCAAATTTGAATCCGATTTTTTATCGGCTGAATATCATCCGATTTCGTCGCCAGTGAGTATGAGCCCTTATAGGCAATATTCAATAGCGCCCATAATAACACTAGTGCTGAACAAAAGGGTATTAAGCAGAATATTTACCTGGCAAAAGTGCAATGGGGATACCACCAAGTTCATACTTGTATATCTTTGTACCGTGTTAGCCAGTAGATAGAAAAATATTAAGATTTGAGAATATTCAGTGATTGATACTTTTTAATGGCTAACAGAAAAGTTGGTAACAAATTGCAAGCTTGTGAGACTACTCAGGTCTCTTCATCAGGCATATGTGACTCTATGCCTGACGAAAAGACCTGAGTAGTCTCAAATCTGTTTATTACCATCTTTTCAGTTAACCAAAAGGTATCAACCACTGAGGACTCTCCATTCTTAATACTGCTCAAAATTTATAACTCTGTTCTCCATCTGGCCAAACAAGTCTACTTCACCACACTCATCACATCACTATTCGTCAATCCAAAATGACTTTTCAAACTTTTCACTTCCTCCTCCTTCCTTCCTAAAGTACAGTCCTCCCTTACCAACCTTAGCACTGACGATTTGGTCACTTATTTACTATAAAAAAAAAATCAACCATATTTTTGCACAATCCCCTCAGAGCCTGGATCCCCTTCCCTCCCACATCTCAAACTCATGTTCCACCTTTAAACCTGTTACGGAAGAAGTTGCCAGGCTCCTTGCTTTTTTCACCCTACTACCTGCACCAGGTACCCTATTCCCTCTCATCTCCTCCAGTCCCTCTCCCTGGCTGTCACTTCCCACCTAACTTAAATATTTAACCTCTTCAGTCAAACACACTGACACAACCCCTTTACTAAAAAATAAAATCCCTCGACCAGAACTGCACTACTAATTACAGACTTTTCTCTAATCTTCTCTTCATCTCTAAACTCCTGGAATGCTTGATCCACACTACTCTATTCCACTATCTCTCAGATAACTTTCTTTTTGAACCTTTACAATCTTATTTCTGCTTCTTACTTTCTATTGAAATTGCCCTTACAAAAGTCTCTAGCGATCTGCTGACAACTAAATCTAATGCCCACTACTCCATGTTGATTCTCCTGCATCTTTCCACTTCACTTGACAATGTGGATCATTAGCTCTTCCTCACTACCACTATCAGCCTCAAGGACATTGTTCTCTGCTGTTTCAGATGACAAGCACAATTTACCTAAAGGGTATGCCACACTAAACAATATCGCTAACGGGATCGCTAAAAAACGTCACTATTTAGCGATCCCGTTAGCGATGTTGTTCAGTGCGGCAGCTTCCAGCGACGAGCTTCCTGCTGTGATCTCGCTCGTCGCTGGAATCGTTCCGGACCCTATTTTCTCGTCGGCGCTCCCGCTGGGTAAGTATCTAATCGCTGTGTGGCACCTTTTCTTAGCGATTTAGCGGTACTTTTGTACCGCTAAAGTCGTTAAGAAGATCGCTAACGGCGATAGCGTCGTTAACTATATCGCTAAATGCGGCAGCATTTAGCGATATAGAAACAATCCCGCTAGCGATCGCATTAGTATGCGTCGTTATTGTGATCGCTAGCGGGATTGTTTAGTGTGGCAGTACCTTTATGTGGCCCCCATATTTCCTTATAGATTGTAAGCTTGCATGCAGGGCCCTCGCTCCTCCTGTAACTGTTGAACTAAATGTTACTTTGTATTGGCTTTATTGTTTGTATACCATGTTCCAAATTATTATGCAAATTGGTTATAAGTGTCATAGCGTTTTTTTTTTGTAAATGAAACCCATTGATGGTATTATGTCTCAGGGTTCTTTGGATCACTGAAATCAATCTCAGATACATGTGATAATTAGTTTGCCATGTGAGCCCAATAAAAGGAAAACTGGATGTTCCACACTATTAAGCACACCAGAGTTTTCAAGTAACATGGGAAAGAAAAAGGATCTCTCTGCTGCTGAAAAGCATCAAATAGTGCAATGCCTTGGTCAAGGGATGAAAACATTAGATATTTCCCGAAAACTTAAGCGTGATCATCGTACTGTTAAGAGATTTGTAGCTGATTCTGAGCACAGATGTGTTTGTGCTGATAAAGGCAAAATGAGGAAGGTTTCTGCCAGGCAAGTTCATCGGATTAAGAGAGCAGCTGCTAAAAAGCCATTACAAATCAGCAAACAGATATTTGAAGCTGCTGGTGCCTCTGGAGTCCCTCGAACCTCAAGGTTTAGGATCCTTCAAACGCTTACTGTGGTGCATAAACCTACTATTCGGCCACCCCTAAACAGTGCTCACAAGCAGAAATGGTTGCAGTGGGCCCAGACATACATGAAGACTAATTTTCAAACAGTCTTGTTTACTGATGAGTGTCGAGCAACCCTGGATGGTCCAGATGGATGGAGTAGTGGATGGTTGGTGGATGGCCACCATGTCCCAACAAGGCTGCGACGTCAGGTGGCGGAGTCATGTTTTGGGCTGGAATAATGGGGAAACAGCTGTTAGCGCCCTTTAAGGTTCCTGAAGGTGTGAAAATGACCTCTGCAAAGTATATAGAGTTTCTGACTGACAACTTTATTCCATGGAATAAAAAGCAGAAACGTGCCTTCAGGAGCAAAATCATCTTCATGCATGATAATGCACCATCTCATGCTGCAAAGAATACCTCTGAGTCATTGGCTGCTATGGGCATAAAAGGAGATAAACTCATGGTGTGGCCTCCATCTTCCCCTGACCTCAACCCTATAGAGAACCTTTGGAGTATCATCAAGCAAAAGATTGTCATCGCTGTTATCTCGTTAACCCTTTCCTCCTCGGAATGTGGTACCAGAGAGAATAAGACACAGACCAAAGGATGCGTCAATAAGCTCTGCGGTTTATTGCTAACAAAGGGATTCATATACACCCCTGAAGCAGGAAGCGGAGTTACCATATATGGCAGTTAATACAACATAAACATAAAATGCTAGTTTCACTTTAAAAACTCCATTTTTGCCTTTTGGCCCTGTTTAGCTCCTAGCACAGAGCGTCTCTTCTCAAGGGTATGCCACACTGAACAATATCGCTAACGGGATCGCTAAAAAACGTCACTATTTAGCGATCCCGTTAGCGATGTTGTTCAGTGCGGCATCTGCCAGCGACGAGCTTCCTGCTGTGATCTCGCTCGTCGCTGGAATCGTTCCGGACCCTATTTTCTCGTCGGCGCTCCCGCTGGGTAAGTATATATCGCTAGTGTGGCACCTTTTCTTAGCGATTTAGCGGTACTTTTGTACCGCTAAAGTCGTTAAGAAGATCGCTAACGGCGATAGCGTCGTTAACTATATCGCTAAATGTGGCCGCACTTAGCGATATAGAAACAATCCCGCTAGCGATCGCATTAGTATGCGTCGTTATCGTGATCGCTAGCGGGATTGTTTAGTGTGGCAGTACCTTTAGGCGGGGGTGTGTGTATTGTATTGACTAAAATGAGGAACATCTTATCTTGTCTCCTGGTACACGTCAACCTGTCGGTTAAAAAGAAAACAAAGCCTCTGAACTTTAGAAAAATGCTAGCTCTAAGAAAAAATGCTGGTTCAGCGATCACAAGATCTATGAGGGTGGGAGGCTGTTCACATCAAAACAGCAGCTCTGGGAGGCTATTCTGACTTCATGCAAAGAAATACAAGCAGAAACTCTCCAAAAACTCACAAGTTCAATGGTTGCAAGAATTTGTGAAGGTGATGTCAAAGGAGGGTTCCTATGTTAACATGTATCTTGGCCTGTTAGGATGTTTTGGAGTTAAATAGCTTTTTTGTTCAGTGAATGTGACCTCCTAATTCTGCAAATTCCACAAATGAGCATTTTCAGTTCTTTAAAACATGAAATATTTTGAAATTCTACTATGCATAATAATTTGGAACAGTGCATTTTGAGTTTTTATTCATTTTGGAGATTACACAGTTATCATTGGGAGGTTTCTTCAATAAAATTCGATGTATACTCTAATGGGTGATGACTTTTATTAGACTGACTGTATTTGCACTGACCACTTAGGAAAATCAAAGAAAAATATAATTTGCATAATAATTTGGAACATGATGTACATGCCCCGCTTAATTGTAAAATGCCATAGAATATGTTGGCGCTATATAAATAAAATAATAAGAATAACTATTATTATTATTATTATTAAAGGTCAGAATTGGTACATTATAAGAATATAGGGGCTAAAATGGAGGACATTATAAGTGTATGGGGGACACTTATTATAAAAGGGGCCAGAATGGGAACACTATACTGTATGGGGGGGGCAAATTAAAGAATATTCTGAATGTATGAGGTTAAGAATAGGGGACTTTACATGTATATGAGGGGGCCACAATGGGGATATTATAAGTTTACAGTATATTCGGACAGAATTAGAGACATATTATAAGTGTATGGAAGTCCAGAATGTGGACTTTATAAGTATATAGGGGCCAGAATGGGGACATTTTAAGCACATTGGCGCCACATTGTGTATGGGGGCAAGAATTGGGGACATAAAAGTATATGGGGGCCAAAATGGGGATATTTTAAGTATATCTGGGCCACAATGGGGGTGTATGGGGGTCATTATAAGTGTACGGAGACCTGAATGGGGGATATTATAAGTGTATGTAGACCAGTATTGGGGGACAGTATAAATGTATGGGGTACATTATAAGTGAATGGGGGACATTATTAATATATTAGAGTCAGAATGGGGGCATCACTGCCTTATTTAGGCACAAAGATGTACATTACTACTGTATGGTGCAAAAAGGGGAATTGTACTGTTGTATGGGGGCCAAAAATTGGGACATATGCATTAATAATGTATGAGGACCACAGAGGGGGCATTTCTACTATGATAGGGTCACACAGGGTAACATTATTACTTATTGTAGTACCGTATATACTCGTGTATAAGCCGAGATTTTCAGCACCTTATTTCGTGCTGAAAATGCCCCCTCGGCTTATACACGAGTCATAGGGCAGAAACCAGCGGGGGAGGGGATGCCGCGGCAGGAGCCGGTGGCTGGGATCATACTCACCCCTCCCCGTGCCATCGCTGAGCGTCCCTGCAATCCTGCGTTCTCCCCCGCTTCCTGCAGCTCTTCAGCACTGAGCGGTGAGGTAATACCCGCTCATTAAGGTCATGTGGCCTCCATGTTCATGGCCTTAATGAGCGGTATTACATCACCGCTCAGTGCTGGAGAGCTGCAGGAAGACGGGGAGAACGCAGGATTGCAGGGACCCTCAGCGATGGCACGGGGAGGGGTGAGTATGATGGAGGAGAGGACAAGGAGCACGGAACAGGACGGGGGGGGAGAACGGTGGACGGGGGAAGCATAGAGGAGGACGGGGGAAGCTGGAGCAGGATGGGGGAAGCATGGAGGAGGACGGGGGGAGAACGGAGGACGGGGAAGCATGGAGCAGGACGGGGGGGAGATCGGTGGACGGGGGAAGCGTGGAGGAGGACGGGGGAAGCATGGAGCAGGACAGGGGAGGATGGAGGGCACAGAGGAGCACGGAGCAGGACGGGGGGCACAGGAGGACGGAGAAGGAATGGGGGAGCACAGCGGAGGACGGAGCAGGAGGGGGGAGTACAGAGGAGAATGGGGGAGCACAGAGCTGGATGGGGGAGCAAGGAGCAGGACGGGGGCAGCACAGAGCAGGAGGGCAGTTTATACACCCGGCTTATACACGAGTCAATAATTTTTCCCAGTTTTTTGTGGCAAAATTAGGGGGGTCGGCTTATACACGGGTCGGCTTATACACGAGTATATACGGTATGTTTTCTTTTTCAGATACTGTTTTCCTGAGTGAGGAACAAAAGGGAGATATTGTTGCTGTGCAGGGCACCTGGGCGGATCTCTGTTGTTTTTTTTGCTTCATCCAGAGTAATGTAGAAGTGGGGAAAAAGTAGTTTGGTACTCTAGAAGGGATCATCTATAGATGTCAGTGTGTTACATTCTGCAGAGACAAGACTTGGCTGGAAGGTGTCATAGCAGTCTGTGCGGATGAAGAAAATAGCCAGATGAATAAGAAAATGAATGACTTCATTCAAAAAGTCACCAGTGATCACTGTAATATCCGTATATTTCTCTATATACTATCTACAGAACACCTGTGTATAATGTACCCTGTGATCACTATATTACCAGTACACTTACACTATATATTACCTACAGAGCTTCTGTGTATAATGTCAGTGGTGAGAATATTAGTATTAGTACTGTGGTTTTTGTTAATGATTAATATGGTGGTATTATTCGGTCACTGCTATATGTGCTGGTAATATTGTGTTTTTGGCATTATGTGGCAATAATATTTGTCCCTTGTATGGTAATATTGGTAATAATTAGTGATGAGTGAGTATGCTCATTGCTCAGGTTTTCCCAACCATGCACTGGTGATCTCCGAGTATTTGGGCGTGCTCGGAGATTTAGTTTCTGTTGCCACAGCTGCATGATTTGCGACTGCACTATACAGCAAGGCCACTAAAGGAGACTCAAGGTCTCCAAAAATTCAATATAAACAGCAAACAAAAAAGGCAGCAACACTCACCTGCCCAGATCTCAGAACAAATGCACTACAGGGTGCAGCCAGCCCATAAATCAAGATGTTAGCAGCACAGGTGCAAAATACCAGATCAAACAGCCACTCTCCACATACCCATTCAGGGAGGGGGTGACTGCCCATTATACAATTGCACAATAAAGGCCCGCATAGGGTGCCGTTCACACAAGGATACTGCATAGTGTCTGGTTCACAGCCTATTAGTCACGCCCCTACTATTCGACTAGGCGGGCTGGCCAGTACACTCTCAATGCGCACCAGTGTGAACACCCCTCATGCGAGACCAAACGTGCTTGGGCTTGGCTGCACCCCGAAAAATAAAGTGCAAAAAATACAAAAATAGTGGGATATTAGTTGATATTTTGGCCAAAATACGTAAGCTTGTAACCTGCGCCAAAGGTCCCCACGCTTACAAGTCCCTACACTACACTATACAGCAAGGCTACTAAAGGAGACTCAAGGTCTCCAAAAATTCAATATAAAAGGCAAACAAAAAGGCAGCAACACTCACCTGCCCAGATCTCAGAACAAATGCACTACAGGATGCAGGCAGCCCATAAAGCAAGATGTTAGCAGCACAGGTGCAAAATACCAGATCAAACAGCCACTCTCCACATACCCATTTAGGGAGGGGACTGCACTCCACATAATCGGTGAGCTGACTCTCCTCTTCCCCTTACCCCTCTCTTCATAATTTTGGGCTGTCGTGCTCCGGTTTGTACTTATCTGTCTCCAGTACTTGTACATGTGAATATTCTTGTCTGCTACACATTAACACCGGCCATGGACACAGACTTTAAGACTAAAACACATGACATTTTTGCCTCTATGTTTAATACTACTGAACAGAATTCAGTGAGTTCAGCCTCTGGGAATATTAATACAGTTACGAAGGATGATTTTAATACACACATGAAACAATTGGAACAAAAGATGCTCAAAGAGACTAAGATCTGGTGGGATGCCACAACTCTAAAATCCTATATAGCAAAAGATATGATACCAAGAGGCTTGAGAATACGTAAGAATTGTACTTACACTTAGTCAGAAGATTTCCAAAAGGAATGGAATCAATTTCTGTCCTTTTGTTTATTAAAACTCATGACACTCATTGTGAAATATGAGGACGTAGAATTAGGCAAACTGAAAAATGACATAAAAGCCTTACAGACCTACCTACGCCATCATGAGAGTTAGTCAGAATATAACACATTTAACAAAAAAATCCTCCAAAATATTGACAAATTGCAAAATAATATCGCCACTATGAAAAAAAAACAAGTTTGGCAGAAACATCAAGGATTTTACCAATAACCAGGTTTATAACTGGCACCAGAACAGAGTCAATCTCAAAAATAGAGGAGGTGGTCAGTCATACAAAAAATCAGAGGAGAGTAAGTTTTGCCAGCCCAAATACATCTATGGGCTCTTCTTCCTCACAAGCGGAGATGATATTTCAGACACTTATTTGAGATTTGAACACAACCAGATCTAAAACTGGACAAAGGTCCTGTAAGGTTCTGTGTACATGTTCCTGAAACTCAGTTTGTTCGTCAGCCATTTTACTTTCTGTCTTGCTGCAGCTATCTTGCCCTCAGTCAAAATGGAGTTTCCAGCTTGCATGTTCCCGCCCTGATTCTCTCCTTTTGCTTCTTAAGCAGCCACAGCTGAGCAATCAGTGCTTCACAACAGGTTCAGGATCTTCTTCTCTGTTACCGTAAGTCCATGCAAACGTGGGTCTTTCAAAGAGCAGGGTTCAGAGTCCACAAGTGCTTCAGAGTTCCTCAGTAGGAATAGCTGGAGTACAAGGTCCAAGGCTTTAGGAGTCAGGTCACAGGTTCACTGCAGGCTAGATTCTGAAGCACTGATTGCTCAGCTGTGGCTGCTTAAGAAGCAAAAGGAGAGAATCAGGGCGGGAACATGCAAGCTGGAAACTCCATTTTGACTGAGGGCAAGATAGCTGCAGCAAGACAGAAAGTAAAATGGCTGACGAACAAACTGAGTTTCAGGAACATGTACACAGAACCTTACAGGTCCTTTTATAATACACAAGCAAAAAACAGTGCATTAGGGCAGGAAGAAAACACTAGAGGAAGAAGATATTCTCCAAGCCCGAAGAACAAATACTAACATGTCCAGTGTGGAACTTATCAAGCTACATAGTCTCTACTTCACAGATTTCTCGTCTCTCAAAAGTACTAAATTTCTCCCCAACTAATAAATTTAATGTCTTCCAAATTATTTTGGATGTCAATAAGTTGGCTAGAAATTTCACTTTAAAACACCATTATTGAAATGATAATAATACTGTACTGTACCATAATTCCATATCTGATATTTGTAATATTGCTTCTAATTTCCAGTTTGACGAATTGGTAAATCTATCTAAACATATACCTTGCAATCTCACCTTTGAAGAGGCTGCTGACATTGAAATTCTCCAAAAATAATAGTGACCTGCTCGTCCGCCAGGCGTACAAGGGAGGAGATATTATTGATTCCTCACTATACTATTCCCTAAACATGGAATTACTTAGCAACTCTGTTTTATATACTACACTTGTGTCTGACTCTATCAACACAAACTCTCGGCATTATTTGAGGGTGTTTTCATGGGAGCCATTAATACTAAAATGATAGGAGGAATGATAGAACTGATAGGAAGAATTTATTAGACAACATTGTACATGGCAGTGGAGATTTGACTTCAACAAGTGATAAAACATACCTGAATAATCATAGGAATAAAACCCTTACTATCAAAAAATCCCATAACACTATTAATAATCAACACTGCATCATTTTTTCTACGCAATACAGCCACCAATGTTATGACATTTTGTCGATTATAAAAAAAAATATCTACCAGGCCTAATAATGAACCCAAACTTTCCAAAGTCATAAGTAGCATGGATGTCAAATTTGTTGCAAAAAAACACCGACATTAGGATCTATTTTATCTCCTAGTATCTTCCACAACAGCAATAGAGAGCCCACTCACACTTAGCTTACCTTAAAAGGTTTTTTTGAGTGCGGTCATACCAGATGTACAGTATTTCATGCAAACACAAAAATCCAAAACATTTACATCTATTACCACAGGACAAACTTATAACATTAATAGCTTTATTAACTGCAATACCATTGGTGTCATATATCTAATAGAATGTACTTCATGTAATATACAATATGTGGGATGCACAGTGGGACCGTTGAAAAAATGCATCAGGAGACACATGTCTCTGCACTTCTCACAGGTGCATAAAGGAGACCTATCACCTTTAGCATTCAAAGGAATTGATAAGGTGTTCAATCCAGTTAGAGGAGGTAACTATAAAGGAAAGATCCTAAATAGAGAATCCTTCTGGCCTTTTAGGCTAATTACCAGGTCTACTGCCGGACTTAATGTAAGGTCCGGACTTGATCCTGTAGTATACATAAAATAAGTGTGATACATCTGCTCTATGTGTTACATTTATTTTTTATTTATTTATTTTTACTCATTTATATAGCGCCATTAATTCCACAGCTCTTTACATACATTATCGGCACTGTCCCCGATGGGGTTCCCAATCTAGAATCCCTATCAGTATGTCTTTGGAATGTGGGAGGAAACCGGAGAACGCGCTGGAAGCCCACGCAAACACAGGGAGAACATACAAACTCCTTGCAGATGTTGTCCTATTTTGTTCCTTTTGTTCCATGCATGGGCGTACCGACCGTGGGGCAGGGGGGGGCAGTTGCCCCCCCCAGGAGCAGCGGCGCGCCGTGCCAAGATGAGGGCATCAGCATCAGCCGCCCCTTTAAAAGGTGCTTCTGGGCTGGCTGCGACGCACATACTAGACTGTATGGGCTCTTTCAAGGTGTGACATCGTTCCCGGGGGCGTGTCATACCAATAGGGGGCGTGTTCTGCAAAGCCAGGAAGAGAAGCAGACATTATACATTGGTCTCTGCAGTCTGATGCCGGCGTCTGTTTGCTGCAGGAGGGAAATCTGAGGTCAGAGTCCTCAGTGACACATAGGAGGATTTATTAATTAATGGGTTAATGTCTCCTTAGATTTTTGGTTGACTGGGTCTAATACTTGGGGCTGTGTAGTGGGGTTTGAGGGGGTGAATGCACGCTTGTGCGGTCTGATTGTGCCCCGAGGGGTTAATGCACACTTGTGGGGTCTGTGTGTGCTCCTAGGGGGTTTAATGCACGCTTGTGCGGTCTGTGTGTGCTCCTAGGGGTTAATGCACGCTTGTGGGGTCTGTGTGTGCTCCTATGGGGTTTAATGCACGCTTGTGGGGTTTGGGTGTGCTCCTAGAGGGTTAATGCACAGCTGTGGGTCTGTGTGTGCTCCTAGGGGGTTATGCATGGAGCCCATACAGTATATATACCTGACAGCGGCCCATACAGTCTATACCTACAGTAATGTATACCTGACAGGAGTACAGTCTATATCTACAGTAATATATACCTGACAGGAGCCCATACAGTCTGTATCTACAATAATATATACCTGACAGGAGCCCATACAGTCTATATCTACAGTAATATATACCTGACAGGAGCCCATACAGTCTATATCTACAATAATATATACCTGACAGGAGCCCGTACAGTCTATATCTACAGTAATATATACCTGACAGGAGCCCGTACATTCTATATCTTCAGTAATATATATCTGACATACAGGTGCTGGGCTGGGGCTGATGTATATACAGGGGCTGGGCTGGGTCTGGTGACGTATACAGGGGCTGGACTGGGGCTGATGTATATACAGGGGCTGGGCTGGGCCTGGTAACGTATACAGGGGCTGGGCTGGGACTGATGTATATACAGTGGCTGGCCTGGTGGTGATGTATATACAGGTGCTGGGCCGGTGATGTATATACAGGTCCGACCGTCCTGGTCTGGGCCTGGTGACGTATACAGGGGCTGGGCTGGGGCTGATGTATATACAGGTCATGGGCTGGTGTCGGTGACGTATACAGGGGCTGGCCTGGTGGTGATGTATATACAGGTGCTGGGGCTGATGTATACACAGGTGCTGGGCTGGTGATGTAATATACAGGTCCGACCGTCCTACCGTCCTGGGCTGGGGCTAGTGACGTATACAGAGACTGGCCTGGTGGTGATGTATATACAGGGGCTGGCTTGGTAGTGATGTATATACAGGGGATGGGCTGGGGCTGATGTATATACAGGTGCTGGTCTGGGACACATTATTAAAAGAAGGAGACAATGATGGGGCATATAACTACAAGAAGGAGACAATGATGGGGCATATTACTACAAGAAGGAGACAATGATTGGGCATATTACTACAAGAAGGGGACAATGATGGGGCATATTTCAGGGTGGAATCTGCTTGCATTCCATGCTTAAATCTATCTATCTATCTATCTATCTATCTATCTATCTATCTATCTATCTAAAAAGAAGAAAATTAGAGCAGCACAAAGAAAGAGTCCGGGTGCAGAGCCCCCCCGGGCAAATACCAAACATCAATTATAGAAATCCAGACAAATTGAAGGCAGCACACCGTCTGTAGTGAAAAAAAAGCTATTTAATAAGGCCAAAAGGCGACGTTTTGGTCCAAACAACAGGAACCTTTCTCAAGGTTTGAGAAAGGTTCCTGTTGTTTGGACCGAAATGTCGCCTTTTGACCTTATTAAATAGCTTTTTTTTCCACTACAAACTATGTGCTGCCTCCAATTTGTCTGGATTTCTATCTATCTATCTATCTATCATTATCTATCTATCTATCTATCTATCTATCTATCTATCTATTTATCTATCTAATATTCATTTTTTTTCCCATAAAGATAAATCCAATTGCTGTGTTTAGAAAGGGCAGTGTGAATGGCTCAGTGTCAGTGTGTGATAAACACGCATGAGCTTGAAGTCCCCCTGCTGAACAGAAGAGAAAACTGCAAAGGAAAGCCTAAAATCAATGAATTGTTTACATAATAGGATTGATCATGGTGGTATTTCTCCTTGTATGTGATATTATTGGTCTTGGTATAAGGAATTATGTTGTGTATGGCGGTCATTTGTTTTCGTTTCGTTTTATTCACATTTTTCGTTCTAAAATTTTACAACCTGAAAGACCATGGCTTGCCCCCCCCCCTAGTTTTGATCCTGGGTACGCCCATGGTTCCATGTCTCTCATTTACATCCTCACAGGTGCTCTAATCACTATGTCTATGTCATAGGTTCATGACTGGTTTGCAACCAGTTTGCTTTTCTATATTAAGACGGTTCCAACAACTATGTTTTACAACCATGAGTAAGGCGAAATAGCCGAAATGCGTTGGTTTTCAGCATCATTCAGAGGCACCGCCACTGTTTTCACATGCTTCAATAAAGAATTTTGATGATCCTTCAGCTGCCACCTCACTGGATATTTTCTTCCTCTGGTATATATTTATGATGGTGCAGAGTTGGTTGTTGAGGTAACATTAATATATGGTATCTTCCCTCCTCGTCATGAAATTCTTCTATAAATTTAAAGGGGATTGAGTCTTTTATTATTGTGGCGACCCCTTATTTATATTTAGAGACATGTATGTGTGGGGAAAATTTTGTTGGGATAATTTAGGATGATTTTGTTCAACCAATTTTATTTCTAATGAGCATATTATGTCTGCATTTGTATTTTTTATTTCCTTCCATGTAAGAAACCTTTTTTGAGGAGTGTTAAGTCCCCTAACATTAAATGTCAAAATTCTTGTATTCATAATGTGGAAAATATTATCCGAACCTCAGGAACAAAATTATATAAAACCCTGAAAGAGTTTAAACAATAAACCTATAATACAGTAAACAATCAAAGTCAGAATATAGTATAGTAGTCGCAGGTAACAGTATACAAAGGTAAGCGACAAAAAAGAAAAGATTAATAAAAAAAATATAGATACTATGAAACATACAAAAGTCCTCCTGACAGAACCCCACTTACTTAGTGTGTTCACTCCCTATTGGGGAAAAAGTACGTGTATAAAGTCCTGGAAAAACTTCTTACCATCAATAAAAGAACAATAGTCCAGAAATAGTTGTAAAAGTAAGAATAACATACTTTAGTATATATTCAATACCTCATACAAAGAGAGTTAAGCATCGCGTAAATGAGAGTAAAACCTTATCTCTGTGGAAGGAAAAATTATATAACCTTGACATATAAGAGACCAAGTGCGTAAACCGTAAAGCTTTTAAATCAGTATTAATAAGCCAAAATCAGAACAATCAGAGGAAATGTATAATAGAAACATGTCACCACTTCTGTATTTATCACCAACTCCTAGTTTTAGCTTACAAATACTGAGGTCAAATATTGACCAATTACCGAGCGTGTGAACGTGGCCATAGAATTAATCTCCTCCTTTCTGAAGTGTCGTCCACTCGTTAGTGCAGCCTTCTTCACAGACTGCTCAGCTCTCTTGTTCTCCAAATGGCAGCTGATGGGAGAAGCATGTGACCAGACCTGTCCATGACTGGCCTACAATGAATAAACACTGCAGATCAGAAAAACATTTTTTTCAATTAGAGGAGACTGATAGACAGGTCTGTTCACATGAGCAGAATCACAGCGGGTTTTTTTTTCCGCAGCATGTCAGTTCATTGTGCGGATTCCGCAGCGTTTTTACACCCATTCCATTATAGAAATCCGCAGGTGTAAAAACGTAGACCAAATCCGCACAAAGTCCGCATAAAAAACGCACGGATTTAGACCTGCGGATTCTGCAAGAGATGCAAATTCTTCACAGAAAATTCCGCACAGCAATCTGCAACGTGTGCGCATACCCTTAGGCAAGGAACGCTGCACTTCCAAACTCTTTGCCATAGAGCTTGCAAGTGCAGCTATGAAGCTTGTCAGATTGCTGGATCCAGGCAACTTCACTGCTCCAATGCTTTAGTGCTGCAGAAAGAAAGTTGCTTTTGGTTGCAATATCAAAGAGTGCAAAGTTCTGGCCTGCAGCTCAACGATGCCACTGAACACACCATTTACGGGCTTATACAGCAGAGGATCAGAGTGACCTCTGGTCAATGCATTGGAAACATGGCTTTCAGTCATCATTGGGGTTCTTCGTTAATGATACATACACAGCTCCTGAGCACATGTAATACATCTTAGTATGTCAACATAGACAAACTGCCACAACAACTCTACGATTCTCCGTTTTCTTGTTTTTGTTTTTTACTCCTCTTCTTCCAAGAGCCATACATTTTTTTATGTTGCCATGTTGCCATTTAAGGGCTTTTTTTGCAAGACTAGTTGTACTATTGAACGTCATATAGTGTACTGGAAAACTGGAGAAAATTCCAAACGCATTGAAATAGCAATAAAAAGTGCAATTTACCATATTTCAATATATGGTAAAAACTGGTCAGTACGAGTATGCAGATACCAAACATGTATGGGTTTTTATTTGGGTGCTAAAAAAAAATTACATTTGTAAAAAAAAAAAAAAAAATGTATTTTTGTCTCCATTCTCCAAGACCTGTATAGTTTTAATTTTTGGGGATCTGGAGCTTTGTGATGGCTTATCTTTTGTGACCTGAACTGATATTTTTATTGATACCATTTTGTGATACCATTTTGTGGTAGATACGATGTATGAATCACCTCTTATTGCATTTTATTGCAATGTTGTGATGGCCACAAAACTGTAAGTCTGGCGTTTGATTTTTTTTCTCACTATGCCTTTTACCGATTGGATTAATTTATTTTACTTATTGATAGATCGCACATTTCTGAACACAGCAATACCAAATATGTGTTTTTTTATTGTTTTATTTTCAATGGGGAAAAAAGGGGTGATTTGAACTTTTGTGTTTTTTTTTTATTTTTTCCATATTTTTTTATTTTTCACTTTACTTAACACCTTCACGCCGAAGCCTGTTTTCACCTTCCTTACCAGGCCAAATTTTACAATTCTGACCAGTGTCAATTTATGAGGTAATAACTCTGGAACACTTCAATGGATACCACCCCTGTTTTCTCAAGACGTACTGTACTTCATGATAGTGGTAAAATTTGTTTGATATGATTTGCATTTATTTGTGAAAATATTGGAAATTCGATGAAAATTTTGAAAATCTTGCAATTTTCAAACTTTTAATTTTTATGCCCTTAAATTAGAGAGATATACCACACAAAATACTTAATAAATAACATTTCCCACATGTCTACTTTAAATCAGCACAATTTTTGAAACATACTGTATATACTCGAGTATAAGCCGAGATTTTCAGCCCATTTTTTAAGGCTGAAAGTCCCCCTCTCGGCTTATACGCGAGTCATATACGGCAGGGTATCAGCGGGGGTGTCAGATCATACTCACCCCCCGGCGCATCTCTGCAGCCCCCCTGCTTCTCCCACGATCTCAGGCTCTTTCCTCCAGCGGTCAGTGGTACCGCTCATTAAAGTCATGAATATGTGCATATTCATGACTTTAATGAGCGGTAGCACGTGACCGCTGAAGGAAGGAATAGCTACCGGAGACCGCGGGAGAAGCAGGGGGGCTGTAGAGACGCTCCAGGAGGGGGTTAGTATATGAGATATTCACCTGTCTCTGGTCCACCGCTGCTTGCCGCTCTATCCTCCGTGTCCTCGACTGTGACGTTCAGGTCATAGGGCGCGATGATGAAGTTAGTGCGCGCTGCGCCCTCTGCCTGAACTGTCACTGACAGAGGACCCAGAAGACAGCGGCGCTCAGCGGTGGACCGGGGACAGGTGAATATCTCAGGTGCTGGGGCCCTGAGCCAGCGGTGACACCAGCACCTGTCCACCATAGCGCGCTGGTGTCCCCGCCTGCTCAGGACACCAGCACCTGGCCCCCAGCGATGAGAGGTGAGTATGTCATTTTTTTTTATTTGCCGAAGCAGCGGCAGCATATGGGGGCATAATCTATGGAGCATCATATGGGGGCATAATCTATGGAGCATCATATGGGGCATCATAATCTATGGAGTATCTTATGGGGCATAATCTATGGAGCATCTTATGGGGCATAATATATGGAGCAATTTATGGGGCCAATAACCTTTATGGAGCAGCATATGGGGCATATTCTATGGAGCATCTTATAGGGCCATTATTAACCTTTGTGCAGCATTATATGGGGCGTATTTGTATGGAGCATCTTATGAGGGCATCATGAACTGTACGGAGCAATATATGGGGCTCCTGATTCAATATGGATATTCAAAAACATTTAACCTACTGATGTCTCAATAAATTTTACTTTTATTGGTATCTATTTTTATTTTTGAAATTTACCAGTAGCTGCTGCATTTTCCACCCTAGGCTTATAAGCAAGTCAATAAGTTTTCCCAGTTTTTTGTGGCAAAATTAGGGGGGTCGGCTTATACTCGGGTCAGCTTATACACAAGTATATATACGGTGTGAAGGAAACCGGTTCCTCCCACGTCACCAACGTGACGTAACTACACAGTCACAGCTCTCCGGCGCCCCCTTTGTCTCTCAGGTCCGTAAGGGAACTGCACCTAGAGCAATGGC
>JARQOD010000001.1:793214041-793248281 GCA_033576555.1 Oophaga sylvatica | reverse complement strand
AAAAAAACGTCTCATGTAACGTTTTTTTCGTCTCCGGCGGAAAGGCAGGAAGCGCCGGATACAGCGCTTCCGGCTTTTTGTTACAATGAAAGTCTATGAGCACCGCAATGCGCCGGATCCGTTTTTTTTTTTGTCTGGTTTTGGTTTTGTAGCCCAGCCCACAGCCAACCTATATAAACAATGCCAGTGAGACTACCCTCAGCCATAACCATGAAGCCAGCGAAGAGAGCAGGAGCAAGATCTGGAACCAGCCGCCGAGGAGCCAGCCGCAGGAGAGGAGGACAAGAGACCAGACCAGCACCACCACCAACAGCACGACCCCAAGAATTTGTGGCCATGATGCAGCCGGGACCAGATGCAAGACGGTAAATATCACAGACAAGCACTTTCAGCGAGGGCTATGCAATATCAATATATTCATGGCCCTCTTTTTTCTCTTTATTCCACAGCACAAGCCGGCCAACAGCAGCAGCTGAGTCACCAGGAGCACCTACACCCCCAGGACTCCAACAGATGTGGCTGCTGATGGAGAGCATGGGAGCAGAGGCCAGACGGTAAATATCACACACTACACCTTCCACCGATGGCCATGCAATATCACTTGATATTGCATGGCCTTTCTTAGTCTTTATTCCACAGCAGAAGACGGCCCTCAACGCCAGCAGCACAGGACACGTCTGGGAGTGAGGAGACCATGGCAGAAGACAGCAGACGGTAAATATCACACACTACCCCTTCCAGCCAGGGCCATGCAATATCACTTGATATTGCATGGCCTTTCTTTCTCTTTATTCCACAGCAGAAGACGACCCTCAACGCCAGCAGCACAGGACACGTCTGGGAGTGAGGAGACCATGGCAGAAGACAGCAGACGGTAAATATCACACACTACCCCTTCCAGCCAGGGCCATGCAATATCAATTGATATTGTATGGCCTTTCTTTGTCTTTATTCCACAGCAGAAGACGGCCCTGAAGTCCAACAGCACAGCAGGACACGTCTTCTTCTTCTTCTGGGAGCCCTCCGATGCATCGTCAGCGTTTACAGGTAAGTTTTTTTTTTTTTTTCACAATCGCATCTCTGTTATTTATGTATTAATTGCATTACTTTTTATTTATACCAGTAAATTGAACCTGAAGAGGAGCTCCCAGGAGAAGAACGAAGGGGTGGAGAGATACCCTGAGTTAGCTCGCAATTAGTAAGTTTCCTGCATGCATCGCTCAAACACAACATCACACTACACACAACACATAAAAAACAATTTTGTACAGACATCACACTGCACCCAAACACATATGTCTACATCAAAGCACATAATATATTTTCTTTTTTATAGTCTTCCGGAACTGGTGCTCGGCAAAGAGGTTCTCGCAGTGCCTCCCAGGGTCGTCGGGGTGAGCGACGCGGCGGTCACCATCATGTAAGTATCTTTTTCTTTTTTTTTTACACTTTTTTTGTAAACTTTTTTGTTTCATTTTTTATTTACAATTTTTTTTTCCTTGGTAGTTTGGAGACTAATGTATATTTTTTATCTTTTTCTTTAACAGGCTTCACAGCGTGCTTCCGACACTGATGGTGAGGAGGGGGTTCTGAATGTGGACCTCCTCATCGATCTGGTCCGAGAAAGGGAGCCGCTGTGGAACATGGGGGACCGCCGCCATGCTGATGTCATAGTGACCCGTCGGCTCTGAGAGGAAATCTTTTCACAACTCGTGGACCGCTGGGAGGACCTCGATGCTCGGGCCAAGATTGAACACCGTAAGTATATACAGTTCAGGTTGCTGGACTTAAAGCAGTGTTTCCCAAACTCCAGTCCTCGTGGCCCCCACGGGTCATGTTTTCATGATTTCCTTTTGTGCAACACTGGAAATCCTGAAAACATAACCTGTGTGGCCTGTGAGGACTGGAGTTTGGGAAACACTGATGTTGTATACTAACCAATTTTTGCTATCTCGTTTCAGGGAGAGAATTGTGAAGCGGTGGCGGTCTGTGAGGGATCGCTTCAAGATGGAGTTCAACAAAGAGATGCGGGCCCCGAGTGGATCTGGAGGACGCAGGAGCAAATACAAGTACGCTGAAGCCCTGTCGTTCCTCCGGGTAACAATGGTCACCAGAAGGTAAATATTACCCACCCCAAGTTTTAAAAAATGCTAACATGTCTAACTAAATTTTTTTTTCAGCCAGGGCCATTCAATAACAGTATATTAACTGTATTTTTTCTCTTTATTCCACAGAACGGTGACCAGCACTCGGGCTCTCGCAGAGTTGGACCCTTCTGGGGCGATCCCTCAGGAGACCGGCACCGAGGGACACTTCGACAGCCCCGGCCGATCCGCACCTTCCCAGACACGTGAGCCCTCTGTCCCCTCCACCAGCGCTGCAGCATCGTGGCCGAGTGCATTCCATGAGGCTACTGGTCAGCAGATAGATTTCCCCTTACCCCACCCTTCTGCCACTGCTACCTCTAGTACACCTGTGGCTACTGGGCGGCTGTGGCAGAGGGGTCAGGAAAGGAACTATGCGCCCGAATTCTTGCATCTTAATGCATCATTTCAGAACTGTCTTAAAGTCTTGTCAGAGCAAATGGCTGCAGGCTTTAATCAGCTCAGCTCCAGCATTCTGGAGGTTAAGGCCTGTTTTACACATCCGGCGGGCGCCTAAACGGCGCCCCCGGCATTTAGCCGCAGCGCCGCATGCGGTATTTTCTCTGAACAATGGATGTGCCGCATCCGGTTTTTCGCCGCATCCGGTTCACGAATGCGGCAAAAAACCGCATACGTCTCATCCGGTGTATCCGGTTGGCATCCGTTGACGCCGTAATGCGCCGGATCCGGCTTTTAAGCACGCCCATTTTGGGGCCCTTTTTGGGGTTCCAAATATGATTGGCTACTGTAATCCTATATTACACTGCTCCTACATCCCTTCTTTGACAGGTTATAGAGGAGAAAGTGCAGTTTGGAGAGAAGAGCAAGTAGCAAGTGATTGGCGAACATGGAACCCATTATCGGCAATATCTTCAGGAATCTTGTTGATTTTACTGCGGAGATGAATCGATTGAGGTTTATCGTTCTGGAGAAGGAGCGAAAGTTTGAGGAGCAGCGGCGTCAGCGCCTGCGAAGTCGCCGCCGTATGTGGATCCACCCCATCACGTCACAGAGATTAACTCGTGGTGTCTATTCCACACTGAACATGGAGCTGCGACAAAATCCAGAGAAGTTTTTTGCCTATCTGCGGATGAATATAGAAAACTTTGATGATTTGCTGGAGCGTGTTGGAGACAAAATTAAAAAATCGGACACCTACTGTCGGTTCTCGATATCTCCGGCGGAGCGTCTCATGGTGACTATAAGGTAAGCTATATGTATTGGTTCTGTTTGCTTGAGCGCACTTGTAATTTTATCATTAATTGAACATCACAGGCCAACTAGGAAACCACATGAGTATCCCCAAATCTAGTTATAAAACAGTCTTTCTCCTAGATATTATTATTTTTGGTATCTCCAATAGTCGTAGCTGAGTTCTGGTATGTAATGCTGCGTTTCTGAAATAATTTGTATTTTCTAATTTGTTTTCAGATTTCTGGCAACTGGCGAAACTCTATCATCGCTCCATTTTCAGTATCGGATTGGAATCTCCACACTATCCGGCATAATAAAGTATACTTGTCGTGCTCTGTGGGATACTTTGGTTGGAGAATTTATTCCAGAGCCAACAACACAGCGGTGGCTTGAAATAGCGGACCAGTTTCTAGCCATCTGCCAGTTCCCCAATTGCCTGGGGGCCGTTGATGGAAAGCACATCCGCATTCAAAAGCCAAAAGGAACTGGATCTGAATTCTTTAACTATAAGAAATATTTCTCTATCGTCCTGATGGCTATTGCAGATGCGCACTACAAGTTTATCGCGGTGGACATTGGGTCTTATGGACGGTCTAATGACTCCCAAGTGTTTAAAATATCTGCTATGGGACGTAAATTGTATGGAAACCGTTTTCAGTTTCCCCCCCCTAGGCCACTGCCTCAAACCTCAGGCCCACCAATGCCATTCGTTTGTGTAGGTGATGAGGCATTCCAGCTGTCCCAACACCTATTGAAGCCGTATGCCAGCAGAGAATTGACACATACAAAGCGGGTATTTAACTACCGCCTCACAAGAGCCAGATGGATGGTGGAGTGTGCCTTTGGCATTATGACAGCAAAATGGCGTGTCCTTTTGACTGCAATAAACTTGAAGACCGAGACTGTTGATGATGTAGTGAAAGCGTGCGTGGTCCTCCATAATTTTGTCCTAACCAAGGAACCAATTTCTCTGGAGGACCACAATCAAGAAACAACTTTGCACAACTACACCAACATTACCACTCGCAGTACAGTTGCAGTTTCTAGAATGAGGGACCAGTTTGCTCAATACTTTGTGTCACCGGAAGGTAGTGTTGACTGGCAGGATGACAGAGTGTGATAAATGTATTGTTTCTTTTAATAATTTTCTTTACCCACAATAAACCTTTAATAGTTTACTTGTCTACCTTCTTGTGTGTTTTCTACTATAACCTTTTTGCCATTGTTGTGTCCATGGCTGTCACCTTTTGTCCAAAAAAGTGTACATTGTAGGCCATGTTTCCCCAACTGCAGTCCTCAAGGCCCACCAACATGTCAAGTTTTCAGTCTTTACTTTGTATTGCTCAGGTGATAATTGCCTCACCTGTGCAATACAAAGGAAATACTGAAAACAATACCTGTTGTTAGGCCTTGATGACTGGATTTGGTGACACATGGCCTACAATGTACCCTTTTTAGGACAAAAGGTGAAATTGTATTAACAAAAGTATTTCACCATTTGTCCTACAAAAAGTGTACATTATGTTTCCCCTACTCCAGTCCTCAAGGTCCACCAACATGTCAAGTTTTCTGTCTTTCCTTTGTATTGCTCAGGTGATAATTGCCTCACCTGTGCAATACAAAGGAAATACTGAAAACATGATATGTTTTTGGTGGGCCTGGAGTAGGGGAAAACTGGGGTAGGGGATAATCTAAAAAAGTACACATTTTTATTAAAAAGAGAATACACTTTGCATACTACACAACCCGGGACATAACTTTGCCAAAAAGGTTGCATTTACGAACCTTTTAGCCAAAGTTAGGTGTACCTGTAAAACAATTTTAAAACTTAACATCGTATAAATTAAAGACAGACAACAATGTTAAACCAATGAACAGTTTATTTAAAAATATATTGTAACTAAATTTTTTTTCTTACACTTTATTTTTTGATTCAACTTTTTTTTTTTATTAACTTTTTTTTTTTTATTTCATTAAACAAATGAAAAACAAAAACAGATTTAAAGGTCTGTGTAGTGTGGGGTGGAAATACTGCTGGAGGGGCTGCGGGACACTTCGACCGTGGGAGTGTGGAGGGACGAACGGGATGGTGGTGGGGAAGGAACAGGAAGAGGTGAAGGGGTGGAAAGACAAAAAGAATGGGAAGACAATGCAGAACATGTGGGTGGTGGTGGAGTGGAGGGTTGTGCAGGAGTAGCAGGTGACATAGTAGGTATTTGGAAGGGGGAAGGAGATTGGTAAGTAGAAGTGTGGTAGAGGGTAAGTGGCTGGTAGTGGGTAGGTTGTTGGTACTGGAGAGGTGGTTGGACCTGGGGAGGTGGCTGGACCTGGGGAGGTGGTTGGTACTGGGTAGGTGGTTGGACCTGGGGAGGTGGTTGGTACTGGGGAGGTGGTTGGACCTGGGGAGGTGGTTGGTACTGGGGAGGTGGTTGGTACTGGGGAGGTTGATGGACCTGGGGATGTGGTTGGTATTGAATAGGAGGGGGAGGAGGTATGGCAGGTGGAGGGGGGGGAAGATGGACGGCGGCTGTAGGGGGGGGAGGTGGTGGAATGACTGGGGTGGATTGAGGATGGGAGACAACCTGCACTACAGCAGCGTGGCACGTGTGCATCACATACATCTGCTGGTCATAAGATAGCGGATCTATGCGCTCCGCAACCGACCTAAAAAAGCTGTAGTTCGGTGGTGCTCTTATCTCAGAACGCACAGTTTCCAGAAGTGTCTTGACCTCACCAACTAGTGTGGTTATCTGACGAAGGCCTGCGGAAACTTGTTCAGATAGCAACTTAAGGCAGTTCTGGAAAGATGCATTCATGTGTAAGAACTCGGGCGCATAGTTCTTTTCCTGACCCTTCTGACGCTGCCGCCCAGTACCCGCAGCTGTACTAGAGGTGGCAGGGTCAGAAGGGTGGGGTAAAGGGAAGGCTATATCCTGACCAGCAGATTCATGCATTGCAGGCGGCCACGCTGCTCCAGCGCTGGTGGAAGGGACAGCGGGATCGTGTGTGTGTGAAGTCTGGGAAGGGTCAGATGTGGAGGGTTGGTCAAAGTGTCCCTCGGTGTCGGTCTCCTGAGGGATCGCTCTAGAAGGCTCCAACTCTGCGGGCGCCCGAGTGCTGCTCACCGTGCTGTGGAAGAAACAAAAACATAAAATTAATATACAGATGTGGAATGGCCCTGGGTGAAAACAAAAAAAAGTTAACATTTGATGTTAATATTTACCTTCTGGTGACCATGGTTTCACGCAGGAACGCCAGAGCTCGTGCATATTTGTACTTACTCTGGCTCCTGAAGAACCACTCGGGGCCCACATTTCCTTATTGAATTCTTTCTTAAAGCGATCCCTCACAGACCGCCACCGCTTCATAATTCTCTCCCCTGAAACGAGAAAGCACACATTGGTTACTATACAACAACCACACTTTAGTCCTCGTGTCCCCCAGAGTTCATGTTTTCATTGTTTCCATAGTGTTTCACAAAAGGAAATCATGAAAACATGAAGCGTTGGTTACACAAGGACAGAATTTTTTTAAAAACACCTTTACAGTCAGCAACATGAACTATACTTACGGTATTTATTCTGGGACCTAGGATTGAGGTCCTCCCAGCGGTGCATCATTGCTGCTGCCACTTCCGTCCAGAGCCGTCGTGTCACAATTTGATCCGCATGCTGGCGGTCCCCCATGTTCCACAGCGGCTCCCTTTCTCGGACCAGGTCTATCATCAACTCGACGTCCAATCCCTCCTCCGTGTCCGAGTCGGGAGCACGCTGTGAAGCCTGTGAAATGAACAATGAAAAAAAAAAAAAAATTATCAGATACATGGTTTTAATTTGTAAAAATTATACATGTTACAATGGGAAAATTAATGCACAAAACATTTGTAGATAACACGTTTTTTTAAAAAGCATAAATTATATAACATGGCAAAAAAAAAAAAATACTTACACGTTGAGAACCGCCGACAGTCTCACGACGACTCTGGGAGGCGCTGGGAGAATCCCTCTGGCTCCCAGATGCGAGAGACTAAAAATGAAAAGAAAAATTAGGATATTGGCAGGTGTTGGCCGCTGTGTGAAGTATGCACTAAATGTTTTTCTATGTGTTGTGTGTACTGTGATGTTGTGTTTCTGCGATTGATGTAGGATACTTACGAATTGTGAGCCCACTCCGGGTATCTCTCCACCCCGTCCTTCTTCCTCTGGGAGCTCCTCGTCATCTTCAGATTCCTGTTATTAAAATAACACAATCAAGACATATAGCCCACAGATGGATTGTGGATAGAAAAATAAAAAATAGATATTTTTACCGCCAATTCCTGACGATGGGTAGGAGGGCTCCCAGAAGAAGATGTGTCCTGCTGTTCCTGCTGTGGCGGCTCTGGCTCTGCCTCTGGCTGTGAGGGAGGAGATGGCGATGCCGGTGGTGCTGCCGCCGCCGCTTCAGCCGCTGCTTCCTCCGCCAACACCGCCATTGCTGCAGCTGCAGCAGCTGTTTGATGTTCTCTGCTGTGGAAGAAACAAAAAGGGACAGTCAATATATTTGTATATTTCTTGGCCCTGTCTGAAAGAGAAAACCAAGCATGTATTTTTATTGAAATGGGGGGGGTGTAATCTTTACTTTCTTCTGGCTTCCCTCCTTGCCCGCCTCTCCTCCTGTTCTCTTCTATCTCCAGGCGCCGCCTCCCCCTCTTGTTGACGTCTTCTACTGTTAAAGTAAAAAGGTACTGTAAATTTGAGATTCCTTGTCCATGGCTGAAATAAAAAACAAACATGTAATTTATAGCAAAATGTGTGCTGTAATACTTACTTTCTGATTGCTATCCTCCTAGCTTGGAGGTCCTCTGCTCCCCTCTACTGAACTTGGGCTTCAGCCGCTGCCGCCCGGTGAAGTCTTCGGCTGTTGAATAAGGACACAAAAACGGACAGTGAATATATGGGTATTCCTTTGCCCTGGCTGAAAGAGAAAAAACAAACATGTAATTTAGAGCAAAATGTGTGCTGTAATACTTACTTTCTGCTTGCTAGCCTCCTAGCTTGGAGGTCCTCTCCTCCCCTCTGCTCAACTTGCGCTTCAGCCGCCGCCGCCGCCGCTCGTTGAATTCTTCTGCTGTTAGGACACAAAAAAGGACAGTGAATATATGTGGATTCCTTGTCCCTGGCTGAAAGAGAAAAACAAACATTAAATTTTTAGGGACATGGGGGATGACATTTACTTTCTACTGGCTTGCCTCCTTGCATCCAGGATGTCCTGCGCCCTTTCATCGCCAGCATCAATTCTTCTGCTGTGAAATTAACAGACCAAAAAAAATTGGTTTATATGTTTTGATTGTCCCTGTTTTAAAATATAACATTCAAACAACGACATTATTCCGACCACATGCAATCATTTTTTGTAGCCATCAACAGTACCAGGGTAAACCGTATCCCTGGCCAAAAAAAAAAAAAAAAAACAATATGATAATAAAAACATGGAAATTTCACATAAGAGCATGAGTAGCTAAGGTCAGAGGCAGCAAAAAAAATAACATTGCAACAAAAAGAAAAGTACATCAACATTTGTATACTAAACACAGGAAAATAATAGCAGCATGAGTAGATAAAACCGTGACAAGCCACAAAGAACAAAGATTGCAAACAAAAAAACATTAGCATAGTCATACAATTCAACAGACCATGAGTAGATAAAACCATGACAGGCCACAAAGAACAAAGATTGCAAACAAAAAAACATTAGCATAGTCAAACAATTCAACAGACCATGAGTAGATAAAACCGTGACAGGCCAAAAAAAAAAAAACATTGGCAAAAAAAATGGAGAGAAACATTACCATAGTAAACACATGCACATTTCAGATAGTAGCATAAATAACAACGACATCACTGGCCAAAAAAATTAATACTTTTTTAAAAATAAAAAAAAAATTTGATACACAAATACATCCACATTTCAGATTGTCACAGGGAGACCAAGCACATCACTGCTAAAAAACAGTACCAGTAGATCTACATTATCAACATTCACAACAGTAGCAGTGAATACACAATAAAGTTCCCAAACAAATGCATTTTAAACTCGGGGACCCACCCCATCATCGGCAATTTAATTTCATTAAATACCTGGGGAACCAATCCCCATCACAGAAAAAACATTAAATATATAATGTACCAGGCCACAAAAAATAAACATCAGCTCACACAGCATTGGTGACATATGTATTTTAAATTTTTGAATTTGGGGGTGGTTCATTACCGTCTGTTTTCCTGGCGCTCCATGGTACGGATCCTGGCTGCGAGTCCGGTGGCTGCGTCGGTGGCTGCGTCGGTGGCTGCTTTCTGTGGCTCTCCGTGTCTCTCTGTGGCTCCTGTGGCTTCTGTGGCTTCTGTGGCTTCTGTGGCTGTGTCTGATGTCCCACCCAATTTTTTTTTTATATGTTTGCTGAGGGGTGGTACTTCCTTGTATCTGTTTGCTGTGGGCTGGTATATCAATTAACAAACCGGATGCGGCTACCGGATGCGGCGGATGCCGCGATGCGGCGCATTGCGGCGTCCATAGACTTTCATTGTAAAAAAGAACCGCATGCGCCGCATCCGGCGCATGCGGCTTTTTCGCCGCAGACAAAAAACGTTACATGCAACGTTTTTTCCAGACACCGGACGGTGACCAGACACCGCATCCGGCACCAACCGGACGCGCCGCAGTGACATGCGGCGCCATGCGGCGCTAATACAAGTCAATGGGAAAAAAAAACGCATGCGGCGCATACGGTTTTGTGATGCGGCGCTGCGAAAAAATGCCGGGGGCGCCGCAAGGGGAAAAACGGATGTGTGAAACAGGCCTAAGACACTTCTGCAAATGATGCATTCAGAAGCAAGAAGTTCGCCAAACCACAGTTTTTTCAGGTCTGTAGCCGAGCGCATGGATACGCTATCTCCTAGCCAGCAGATGCATGTAATGCATACTTGCCACGGTGCTCTAGCGCAGGTTACCTCCCAACCTACACCCACCCCAGTCGTTCCTCCCACAACTGCTCCCCCTCCAGCCACCGTCCCTCCTCCCCCTCCCATTCAATACCAATAACCTCCCCAGTACCAACAACCTCCCCAGTGCCAACAACCTCCCCACTTCCAGCAACCTCCCCACTTCCAACAACCTGCCCCATACCAACAACCTGCCCAATACCAGTTCCCAACCACATCTGCTCCTCTACTGCCTGCCCAATCCTCCTCTCCACCACCTACCTGTTCTGCCTCCCCCTTTTCCACCCCTTCACCTCTTTTACCTGATCCTTCCCCAACACCATCCCAGTGTGCTCTCCACACTCCCACTGTCGAAGGGTCCCACAGCCCCTCCAGTAGTATCTCCACCCAACACTACACAAACCTGTGATTTTGTGTTTGTAATAAAAAAAAATTATTAAAAAAAAAAAACTTATTTCACATTGAAAAAAATAAAGCTTTTTCACATTGAAAAAAAAAAGTTTAATATTTTTGATATTGTTAAAAATTTTCTAAAAATAAATGTTTATTTGGTTGATTAAAATTGTTGTCTGTCATTTATTTCTAAGGTTAAATAAAGGTATCATTTATTGGTTATACAAAAGCAGGCACATAACTTTGGGTAAAAGGTAAAATAATTTTACCTTTTGTCCAAAGTTGTGTCCCTGGTTGTGTATTAGCAAAGTATTTCACCTTTTAACCAAAGTTCTGTACATTGTTAGGTAATCCCCAACAATGTACAGATCTTTGGTTAAAAGGTGAAATACTTTGCTAATACACAACCAGGGACACAACTTTGGACAAAAGGTAACATACTGTAACAAAGGTAACATACTCTACTCCGTCCCCCACCACCTCCCCCCTCTCATCTCATTACTGCTGAAGATTTTGCCTCCTTTTTCAAGCAGAAGATTGATACGGGAAAGCTTTGGCCCACAGCCCCCAATGCCCCTCTTAGCTGCTCAGGCCTGTTCCTCCAAAACCAACTTCTCCACCATGACAGAAGATCAGCTCTCCACCCTCCTTTCAAGATCACACCTCACCACTTGCACACTTGACCCGCTCCCGTCCCACCTCATACCTAACCTCGCCACAGTCTTCATCCCTACTGTAACAGATCTCTTCAACCTCTCACTTACAAATGGTGCGTTCCCCTCATCCTTCAAACATGCCTCGATCACACCCATCCTCAAAAAGTCCTCCCTTGACCGATCCTCTGCGTCTAGCTATCGCCCGATTTCTCTTCTCCCTTATGCCTCAAAACTACTGGAACAGCATGTCCATCTTGAACTGTCCTCCCACCTCTCCTCTTGATCCCTCTTTGACCGCTTGCAATCAGGCTTCCGACTGCATCACTCAACTGAAACTGCCCTAACTAAAGTCACCAACGACCTACTAACCGCCAAGATTAACCCCTTAATGACCAAGCCATTTTGTAGGTTAAAGACCAGGCCAATTTTTACAATTCTGACCACTGTCTCTTTATGAGGTTATAACTCTGGAACGCTTCTACGGATCTTGGCGATTCTGAGATTGTTTTCTCGTGACATATTGTACTTCATGATAGTGGTAAAATTTCTTCAATATAACTTGCGTTTTTTTATGAAAAAAATGGAAATATGGCAAAAATTTTGAAAATTTTGCAATTTTCAAACTTTTAATTTTTATGCCATTAAATCAGAGAGATATGTCACAAAAATTAGTTAATAAATAACATTTCCCACATGTCTACTTTACATCAGCACAATTTTGGAACCAAAATTTTTTTTTGTTACGAAGTTATAAGTGTTAAAAGTTGACCAGCAATTTCTCATTTTTCCAACAAAATTTACAAAACCATTTTTTTAGGGACCACCTCACATTTGAAGTGAATTTGAGGGGTCAATATGACAGAAAATACCCAAAAGTGACACCATTCTAAAAACTGCACCCCTCAACGTGTTCAAAGCCACATTCAAGAAGTTTATTGACATTTTAGGTACTTCACAAGAATTGAAGCAATGTGGAAGGAAAAAATGAACATTTAACTTTTTTTCCCAAAATTTTTCTTTCGACACAATTTTTTTAAATTTTGTCAAGGGTATCAGGAGAAAATGAACCACAATATTTGTTGTACAATTTCTCCAGAGTACACCGATATACCATGTGTGGGGGTAAACCACTATTTGGGCGCATGGCAGAGCTCGGAATGGAAGCAGCGCCATTTGACTTTTTTGGCTGGAATTGAGATTGGACGCCATGTCGCATTTGGAGAGTCCCTGTGTGCCTAAACAGTGGAAACCCCCCACAAGTGACCCCATTTTGGAAACTGGACCCCTCAAGGAACTCATCTAAATGTGTTGTGAGAGCTTTTAACCCCCAAGGGCTTCACAGAAGGTTATAACGTAGAGCCGTAAAATTAAAAAATCATATTTTTTCCACAAAAATGATCTTTTCATCCCAATTATTATTTTCCAAAGGATAAAAGGACCCCAAAAGTTATTGGGCAATTAGTCCTGAGTACGCTGATACCCCATATGTGGGGGTAAACCACTATTTGGGCACATGGCAGAGCTCGGAAGGGAAGCAGCGCCATTTGACTTTTTTGGCTGGAATTGAGATTGGACGCCATGTCGCATTTGGAGAGTCCCTGTGTGCCTAAACAGTGGAAACCCCCACAAGTGACCCCATTTTGGAAACTAGACCCCCCAAGGAACTTATCTAAATGTGTTGTGAGAGCTTTTAACCCCCAAGCGCTTCACAGAAGGTTATAACGTAGAGCCGTAAATTAAAAAATCATATTTTTTTCCACAAAAATGATCTTTTCATCCCAATTTTTATTTTCCAAAGGATAAAAGGACCCCAAAATTTATTGTGCAATTAGTCCTGAGTACGCTGATACCCCATAGGTGGGGGTAAACCACTATTTGGGCGCATGGCAGAGCTCGGAAGGAAAGCAGCGCCATTTGACTTTTTTGGCTGGAATTGAGATTGGATGCCATGTCGTATTTGGAGAGTCCCTGTGTGCCTAAACAGTGGAAACCCCCCACAAGTGACCCCATTTTGGAAACTAGACCCCCAAGGAACTTATCTAGATGTGTGGTGAGAGCTTTGAACCCCCAAGGGCTTCACAGAAGGTTATAACGTAGAGCCGTAAAATTAAAAAATCATATTTTTTCCACAAAAATGATCTTTCCACCCCCAATTGTTATTTTCCAAAGGGTAACAGGACCCCAAAAGTTATTGTGCAATTTGTCCTGAGTACGCTGATACCCCATATGTGGGGGAAACCACTATTTTGACGCATGGCAGAGCTCGAAAGGGAAGTAGCGCCTTTTTCAAATGCAGACTTTGATGGAATGGTCTGTGGGTGTCATGTCACGTTTGGATAGCCCCTGATGTGCCTAAACAGTAGAAACCCCCACAAGTGACTCCATTTTGGAAACTAGACCCCCAAGGAACTTTTCTAGATGTGTGGTGAGCACTTTGAACCCCCAAGTGCTTCACAGAAGTTTATAACGTAGAGCCGTGAAAATAAAAAAATCATATTTTTTTCCACAAAAATAATCTTTTTGCCCCAAATTTTTATTTTTATAATGGTAACAGGAGAAATAGGACCCCAAAAGCTATTGTTCAATTTGTCCTGAGTACGCTGATATCCCATATGTGGGGGGAACCACTATTTTGACGCATGGCAGAGCTCGAAAGGGAAGTAGCGCCTTTTTCAAATGCAGACTTTGATGGAATGGTCTGCGGGTGTCATGTCACGTTTGGATAGCCCCTGATGTGCCTAAACAGTAGAAACCCCCCACAAGTGACTCCATTTTGGAAACTAGACCCCCAAGGAACTTTTCTAGATGTGTGGTGAGCACTTTGAACCCCCAAGTGCTTCACAGAAGTTTATAACGTAGAGCCGTGAAAATAAAAAAATCATATTTTTTTCCACAAAAATAATCTTTTTGCCCCAAAGTTTTTATTTTTATAATGGTAACAGGAGAAATAGGACCCCAAAAGCTATTGTGCAATTTGTCCTGAGTACGCTGATATCCCATATGTGGGGGGGAACCACTATTTTGACGCATAGCAGAGATCGGAAGGGAAGGAGCACCGTTTTTAAATGCAGACTTTGATGGAATGGTCTGCGGGTGTCATGTCGCGCTTGGAGAGCCCCTGATGTGCCTAAACAGTAGAAACCCCCCACAAATGACCCCATTTTGCAAACTAGACCCCCCAAGGAACTTATCTAGATGTGTGGTCAGCACTTTGAACCCCCAAGGGCTTCACAGAAGTTTATAACGTAGAGCCGTGAAAATAAAAAAAATCATATTTTTTTCCACAAAAATGACCTTTTTGCCCCCAAATTTTTATTTTTATAAGGGTAACAGGAGAAATAGGACCCCAAAAGCTATTGTGCATTTTGTCCTGAGTACGCTGATACCCCATATGCGGGGGGGAACCACTGTGATCGCCTTACTGCGATCTTTGGGAGGCACAATGAACAAATCTACCAAAGGTGAAGAATTGGTTTTCTTTTTTACGCCGTTCCTCGTGCGGTATTAGTGATTAGGCGACTTTATTCCTCGGATCGGTGCGATTACAGCGATACCAGATTTACACCCTTTTTTCATGTTTAGCTTCTGTCACACACTAAAAGATGCTTTTTTTTTAAATAATTTTTTGTAAGAATTTTTTGCATCGCCGTATTTTGAGAGCTATCATTTTTCCATATTTCGGCCGACAGAGTTATCTGTGGGCTTATTTTTTGCGGGACGAGCTGACGTATTTATTGGTACCATATTCGGGCACATAACGTTTTTTGATCGCTTCCTATTCCGATTTTTGTGGAAGCAGAATGAACAAAAACCAGCAATTCAGGAATTGGTTTTTTTTTTATTTTTTTTCCCCCGTTCCGCGTGTGGTAAAATTGATAAAGCAGCTTTATTCTTCGGGTCACTACGATTTCAGCGATACCTTATTTATATATTTTTTTATGTTTTGCGTTTTTTACACAATAAAGAATTTTATAGAAAAAATAATTATTTTTGCATCAGTTTATTCCGCGAGCTATAACTTTTTTATTTTTTCGCTGATGATGCTGTATAGCGGCTTGTTTTTTGCGGGACAAGATGACGTTTTCAGCGGTACCATGATTATTTATATCTGACTTTTTGATCGCGTGTTATTGCACTTTTTCCAAGCGGTATAATGATACCGCTTGGAAAAAGTATAATTTACTACTTTTTTGTGTTTTTTTTTTACGGCTTTCACTGAAGGGGTTAACTAGGGTTACGCTTTTATAGATGGGATTTTTACGGACATGGCGATACCTAACATGTGTATTTTTTTTGTTTTTTATTTTTTTTATTACATAAAAATGTGTATTTTTTAGGGGATTTTTTTAAAATTATTTTTTAATATTTTTTTTACAATTTTTTTAAAAAAATGATTTTTTTCAACTTGTCCCTTTATGGGACTTTCACTTTTTTTACTTTTGGTTGCAGTTACAATGCATTGCAATGCTCTGGCATTGCAATGCATTGCAACTATAGTGGAAGCTGCTGTCTGTGACATGATCACAGCAGCTTCCCGTAGCTAGATGACCCGGAGGTTGTCATGACAACCCCCGGGTCATCAAGGCAGAGATCAGGCCCTGCGATTACATCGCTGGGACGCTGATCTGAGGCAGAGGGAGCACCCGACCCTCTGCCTCCCCCCCTGAGCTCTGCGATCGCGCTCGATCGCAGCAGTCAGGGGGTTAACAGCCAGGGGCGGTGGGGGCTCTGCTCCTGGCTGTCAGTGCAGGAAGCCTGGCCACTGCAGCGCCGGCTCCTGCACTGATCGCGCTGGGGAAGCTGAAATTTCAGCTTCTCCTGCGCGATCGCTGCTGTGTTTGGTCAGTCAGATTGACTGACCAATTACAGCGCTGTGAGTGCGGGGACCGACGGCAAAGGTCCCCGCACCGCTTGCCGTGCCTGTCAGCTGTCTGTGACAGCTGTCGGCACTGATCTACCACTGCGTGTTTACACGCAGTGGTAGATCAAAGGCATGACGTGCAGAGTCCGTCCTGGTGCCGGAACTGGCACCTTGCCATGACGGACTCTGCACGTCAGTGGACATTAAGGGGTTAAGCGACACTATTCTGTCCTCCTTCTCCTGGACCTGTCTTCTGCCTTCGACACTGTGGACCACTCCCTCCTGCTCCAGATTCTCTCATCTCTGGGCATCACAGGCTTAGCCCTATCCTGGGTTTCATCATATCTAACAGATCGAACATTCAGTGTCTCCCTCTCCCACACCACCTCCTCACCTCGCCCCCTCTCTGCCGGTGTTCCTCTAGGCTCAGTTCTTGGACCCCTAATCTTCTCCATCTACACCTTCGGCCTGGGACAGCTCATAGAATCCCACGGTTTGCAGTATCATCTCTATGCCGATGACACGCAGATCTACCTATCTAGACTTGACCTCACCTCCTTACTGACCAAAATCCCACACTGTCTGTCCGCTATTTCAGATTTCTTTTCTGCTCGCTGTTATGAATGTGCTAGAGATGGTTTCTGAGCAGAGGCTCCCTCTGGTGGTTACAGACAGTACTGAACCTTTCAGCGAGGAGTGGCAATCTGGGTTCACTGACTGGTCTGATATAAGGGAGGTTCCCTCCCATGATGGTTGCCGGTGATCAATTGTTCTTGTCTCAATTGTGGTTCCTGGTTCATTTGGAATTTTGCTGGAGCCTTGCCTGCATCTCCTGCTTTCAGATAAGATATTTTTTGCTTTTCTTTTTGTGCTTGCTTTTTGCATTGTTTTCTGCACTTTTGTGGAGATCAGCCAGGTCTGATGGGTTGCAGATTCCTAAACTAACGACACAACTAGAGGTAGCCGTGGAGCGTTCCTACGTTGATCCTAGACGCCTCGTCACAGCCTGAGAGATAACTACACCTAAAGGCAGAAAGATGAAAGCTATCTGCCCCGGAGCAGATCCCCAAAGAAAATAGGAAGCCCCCAAACATATAATGGCGGTTAGACAAGTTGAAAATACAAACATAGGCAGAAAATAGACTGAGTAAACGCTGGGGCCACAAGCTGACTAAATAGGATAGGACAGGAGAGATTACTTTCTGCAACCCAGAAAACCCTACAAAAATCCAACAATTCTGATTACAAAAATACTGAGACCACACGATCTCGCCATCCACTAAATCAGTTCTCAGTGTGAACAAAAACCAAGCCGCAGCCGCTGAAAAAACAGGAAAAAGCAAATGAACAAATAACAGTGGCTGCAGATAAACTGTGAGGAGCTCAGGCCCTTATCATCTCCCGCCTTGACTACTGCAACATCCTACTCTCTGGCCTCCCTTCTAGCACTCTGGCATCACTCCAATCCATCCTACATTCTGCTGCCCGACTAATCCACCTGTCTCCCCGTTATTCCCCAGCCTCTCCATATGCCAAGCCCTTCATTGGCTTCCTATCGTCCGGAGGCACCAGTTCAAAACCCTAACTATGACATACAAAGCCATCCACAACCTGTCTCCTCCATACATCTGTGACATGGTCTCCCGTTACTTACCCTCGCGCAGCCTTCGATCCTCTCAAGATCTCCTTCTCTACTCTCCCCTTATCTCTTCTTCCCACAACCGCATACAAGACTTCTCCCGTGCCTCCCTATACTCTGGAATTCTCTACCCCAACACATCAGTCTCTCTCCTACCATGGAAATCTTCAAAAAGAACCTGAAGACCTACCTCTTCCGACATGTAGGTAGATATTGGCACAGTTCAAGGGGAGGTGCACCAGTAGGTTCCCAAACCGTATCATATATATATCAAAAAACTGGGCACACTCGTAATCGTGTGATGATAACAAGTTTTAATACGTACACCTGATCACTAGTAACAGACGTTTCGGTCACTATCGACCTTCATCAGTGTACTAAAAGATAATAATAACAATAAGTGATTCAAATGTTTGTTTACAATATGGAGATGGAGTATAAACACAAAATATATATATATACAAAGTATATACAACAAGGGTCATAATGAATCGTAGTACATCTCAAAAGAGCCTATCCAATATCAGGATTATCAAAGTACTTAGGATAATGGAATACTGGAAAAAATAGGTAAATAGATGGACAGACATACCTAGTGGCAGAGTATACCCGGTGTAATGGGCTTTTTGGAGATTATGATCTGTGAATCTGATTAATATAATATAGTTGTGATGACACCGGACATATGCTAATAATAATTAAAGAAAGTGAAAGTAATGACATACCAGTTGTAATCAAAACCCGCTGTGAGCGACTATAATAGAAAACAGGATTATAATGAGTGGCTGTGAAGCAATGCCCATAAAGACGATAACAAGTGAAAAATAGGTACACATACCGCTCGAAATAAGCTCTCTCAATTTATTGCAAGAGACTGTTGTCTGTGGAAAAATATATTCATACGTGCCCATAAGATATGGAGCCAAGTAATGTGGATGGTATATCATTATATCACTGATGAAGCACTTACCCAGTACCGACTATGATATGTGAGGGGTCACAGTGACGCGGTATCCACCGCCTGTCTCGTGGTGGTAGGAAGTGGTTACTGGCCGGATTATATAGAGATTGCGGTCTGTAATACACGCAATGCGTCAAACCGGAAGTGCCCATACAGGAAGTGACGTCGGCGCTGCTTAGTAAAGTGTAGAGCTAGCGTTCTGCGTTCCACAGGGACCGCTTGCGTTCCAGCTAGAGAGCGCATGTCAAAGAGTTCGTGAAGGGGAGGTGCACAGTGAGAAAAAGAAACCATCCAAGATAAATATATTAGTAGCGATTCTGTAAGAGAAAACATAAGAATCAGTGAGCGGTATTATTTAAAGTAAAGAAATAGGCATTCTTGACATTCATATGCAGTGTAAATATAATAATCAGAGTAATTTAAAGAAAGGAATGAAGGTCATAATCCTTATTTAACCCTTTGGGATAAAGGGTATCTAATTCATGAATCCAATATGCTTCCCTCCGTTTAAGCTGAGTTATGCGGTCTCCCCCCCCGTCTTGATTGTGGTATGTGCTCTAATACTTGAAAGCGTAGTTGTGCTATATTGTGACCTTTTTCAATGAAGTGTTTCGGGATAGGTAATAACATATCCTTGCATCTGATAGTGGATTTATGTTTAGATATCCTATTTTTAACACTTTGTATGGTTTCGCCTATATAGAGGAGACTGTTATGTTTCGGTAGCTGAGGAGTGCAGGTAAAAAAAAGGCAATACACCAGAGCAGTTGGAATCTATGGGATTGCAGTACCCTGACTAACCACCACAACTAGAGGCAGCCGTGGAGCGTTCCTACGTTGGTCCTAGACGCCTCGTCACAGCCTGAGAAACTAACTACACCTAAAGATAGAAATAGGAAAGCTATCTGCCCCGGAGCAGAATCCCAAAGATAATAGAAAGCCCCCAAACATGTAATGGCGGTTAGACAAGAGGAAATACTAACACAGAAAGAAAATAGAATGAGCAAACGCTGGGGCCCAAACTATCTAAATAGAAAAGGACAGGAAGGGTACTTACTGCAATCCCAGAAAACCCTGAAAAACACCAACTCTACTAATTTCAAAATCACCTGAGATCACACGACCTCTACCACCTAAATTAGCTCTCTGGTGTAACAAAATCAAAACAGCAGCCACTGAAAAAACTGGAAAAAGCAAAAGAACAAAACTCAGTGGCTGAACTAAACTGAGAAGGCAGAAGCCCCCGGAGGGGACCAGAAGGCCCCAAAGAAGTGCAGGACAAAATGCAAAAATATAGCAACAACACAAAAGAAGAAAAATTCTTATCTGGTAGCAGGAGATGCAGACACGACACAGCAGGCTACAAGGGAAACTGGAATGAAGGATTCAGACCAGAACAATTGATCACCGGCAACCCTGATGGGAAAATGACTCCCTTATATAAGACCAGTCAGTAACACCTGATTCCCAGTCCTCACAGTCTTCACTAGTACCGCTTGTAACCACCAGAGGGAGCCTCTGCTCAGAACTCATCTCAAACCCATTCACAACAGGAGACCACAGGGGCACTTGATCAAGTATACCACATAGTTTGTGTTGCATGTGAAGTACTCATTGATGGTGTATCTTTTCCCAGACTGAGGATGATATACAGTGTTACCCTTGAGGACATTATTACATTGGTGGCATGAGAGACATGGGAATGTGCCTGTCTTAGGATTTTGTAGAAATCTCTAAGTATTAATAGGTTTGTTAGGGCCAATATCTGCCCTAACTAGACAGTCTCTTAAGTTGCGAGGTCGTCTAAAACATGGCATAAAAGGTTGTCTGAAGGCCTCCACTTCAGGGTGGGCGGATTGAAGAATATGCCAATGTCGTCGTATGGCTGTGTGAATTTTGTACGCTGCAGGATGATAATCGTGTACAAATGGTATTCTTGTCCCTTTATCTTGTCGTTGATTTCTATTAGGGGGTTGAATCCTGACTGTATGGGGTGGGTACCCTCTGTCTAAGAATTTTGTCTGCATTTCTTTGATCCTGGTTTGTTGTATAGTTGGGTCAGATACGATGCGTGTAACCCTCTGAATCTGGGATTGTGGAATGGAGCACTTCATTTTGGACGGGTGGAAGCTAGAGAAATGAAGGAGGCTATTTCTGTCGGTAATTTTGGAGAAAATATCGGTAGTGAGGTTACCATGTGGGTCTTTAACCACTAGGGTGTCAAGGAAGCTAATTTGTTCAGTGTCGTGGGTCATCGTGAAATCTAGGCCCGGCCAAGATGTTCTGAGGAAGTTAAAGAAGGTATTTAGAGTATTAAGGTCACCCCTCCACACACAAAAGATATCATCTATGTATCTTTTCCAGACCAGGGCATGGCGCTGGAAAAGATGATGTTGGTAGATTAATGTTTCTTCATAGTGTGCCATATAGGCATTAGCGTACGGGGGCGCGACGTTACTACCCATCGCAGTGCCTTTTGTCTGCAGATAGAAGGAATCTTCAAAGAGGAAAAAATTTTCAGTTAGTACTATGGATAGTAGGTCACTACATAGGTCAATACATGCCTGATTGAGTAAGGAGGCGTCGTGTAGAAGCTATGCCTTCCGTGTGGGGGATTGACATATATAAGTCTTTTACGTCGAATGAGACCAAAATAGCATCTGATGGTATAGGGGTGACAGCCTGTATGGTGTTAAGAAAGGATCCGGTATCTAACAAAAAGGAAGGAATCTTTTTAATTAGAGGGGTCATGATTTTTTCCAAATATATAGACAGTGGGGACAAAACAGATTCTGTGGAAGCAACTATGGGGCGTCCTGGTGGATTATTAAGGTCCTTATGTATTTTTGGAAGAGTATAAAAGACTGGTATGATAGGGTGTTTCTTAGTCAAAAATGCGCTTGTCTTACTATCAATGATGCCTAGATTATAATATTCATCAAGAATATTGCTGATTCTTGATTGGATGTGATTAGTGGGATTGCCCGATAGTTTAGTATAAGTGGTGGTGTCATTCAACTGTCGTTGAATTTCTGCGGTATAAGTTGTTTTGTCCATTACCACAATTGCTCCCCCTTTATCGGCCGGTTTGAAAACAATGTCCTTATTCTTTTGTAATGTAGCCAAGGCCTGTCTGTCAAGGGGTGAACAATTAGATGGAAAATGTATGTCACCATGGTTCGTGTCCCGACGTAGATTCTGGAAAGAGGTATTAATAAATTGTATAAATGTCTCTAGTGCATGTGAACCCATGGGTGGTCGGTAAGTACTTTTAGACCGTAGTTGAAGACTCTCTGCTGTTAGGCAATTTGGTGGAGGTACAATAGGTATAGGTATGTTGGCTGGATCCGAAAAATGTAATTTTAAACGTAATAGTCTATAAAATCTTTGTAGATCCATGTCCAACTTAAAAGTATTATTTCTGTAACTCGGGCAGAAGGACAGGCCTCGCTGGAGAAGTCTGTGTTCTGCTATGCCTAGTGACTTGGATGAAATATTTATCACCAGTGACTTATTACCTGTGAACGTGTCACTCGGGTTGAGTCCATGGTCCTTTGGCTGTCGTTTCCCCTCCTGGGCCTCTTCTTCTTTGGGATCGTCGCTGGCGGCCTAAAAAACGATCTTGGTAGGTAGATCTTTCGGGCCTCTCCAAATCCTAGCCGGATGTTGAAACATCTGGGGAGGAACGATAGTTCGCTCTGGTCGAGTATTGTCTTGAGGAGGGTCTGTCGCGCCATTTATAGACTCTATCCTGTTCGTAATCTTCTTGGTCCCGCTGGAATTTAGACCTTTTCCGTTGCTCGATGTCGCGGCGGTGTTGTAAGATGTTGGTCTCTATCTTAGATTTCAAAGTGTTGAATTCTTCAACAGGGTTTGTCGCAGTTAATTGGTCTTCTATATTTTTTATTCTTGCTCCACAGGATAGAATTTCCTTATGTAGATGCTCCAACGTTAGAACCATAAGATCAAAGGAACACTTATTAAGGATATGTTCGAATTTAGAACAGAATTCAGGTGAATCAGAAAAAAGTGTGGGGCGGAGTGATACCCTCAAGCCTCGTGGTATTCTCTGTGCTTTCAGATATTCAGATAGAGTGGCCCCGTGGAGTTCCAAATTCGTATGGTGTCTAAGTTCCCGCTCCCAGTCTCGACCCCTAGTTTCGCTCGGAGGAATTTTCAGAAAATCACTAGGTACTTTAGATAAGGCTATGATACTGGAAGCCTCTTCAGGATTATATGAGAATGTCAGTGAGGACATGACCCAAAATAGAAGAACGTGCTCAATATAAGGGATAATTGATGTAGGTAGATATTGGCACAGTTCAAGGGGAGGTGCACCAGTAGGTTCCCAAACCGTATCATATATATATCAAAAAACTGGGCACTATCGTAATCGTGTGATGATAACAAGTTTTAATACGTACACCTGATCACTAGTAACAGACGTTTCGGTCACTATCGACCTTCATCGGTGTACTAAAAGATAATAATAACAATAAGTGATTCAAATATTTGTTTACAATATGGAGATGGAGTATAAACACAAAATATATATGTAAGCTTTTCAGGGGATATAGCTCTGAGATCGCCGTCCGGGTAGACGGAATGGCATAGAAACAGTTCATTCAGAGACAGCAGTTCTGGTAAAAACTGGCCGCAACCAGCTTTATTAAAGTCCACAGCAAACAGATAAAACAAATCATAAACATAAGACCTGGGCTTGTCTAGCCACTTACTACACTTAGATAGATTTCCCTATCTATCCGGGTCCCGACTCTAACAGCCTGGGCCAAAACAACACATATGTTCAGCATTTACCAGCATGGAGTTTCACAGAGTCTCCTCCTTGTGTCTGAAGGCACCTTCAACGTCCAGACTTGAGAGAGCTCCCCTCCTATTCAGCAGCTATCCGCATGGATTCTCACGGAGACTACTCCTGTGTCCGGGGTACATCGAGCCCCAGACTGAGACAGCTCATACTCCTGGAGACTCCTTCTTGTGCCTGGACTCCTTGTCCAGACTAAGCGAGCTCTCTGACTGTGTTCGCAGACACCTACTTCTGGTCTCCTAATTAACAGCTGAATGGTTTCAGGCCTGAGCTGCAAGTGTGTACTGAATGTAAGGTGTAGTGACCTTTCTCTACCACTAGGTTTACAAAGCCACACATTTCCCTTATACCATACAGCACAGTACCTAGGTGAAATGTACACCCCATTCGACACATATTCCTTCACTGTCTCACATATCCCCCCCCTCTTCTCCAGACCGGAGGGCTGGTCATCCAGACCGGAGGGCTGGTCAACAATCCAAAAGAGACAGTGAACTCTGGACCAGTCATGGCCTTCATCAGCTTCATCTTCACTACTGTCATCTGTATCTTCACCTGAGCCATAGCCAACATCAGCTTTCTCTTCATCTGAAGCATCCGCACTACCCTGTACCCTCCCAGGCCTATGCTCTCTGCGGGCCTCGGGTATCCTGCACGGTTTCATCTTGACCTTAGGACCGGGCTCAGTTTCGATATAGTGCCTGGCCAGAGAAGTACGACCCGGCACATCAGAACACTTCTGCTGACTCTTCCTCAGAAACTCACGTACCTCCTGTCCTTGGTGCACTGACCATGTGTCACCAACTATCACAGAAGGTATAGGGGTTTTTTACTTTTCTCTAGTTCCCCTTGAACCCTCTTTAGCACATCTATTTTCTCGAACATCGGTGGACTCACAAAGTCTATTTCACAGACCTTAAGCTCCTCTGCCATGGTCTCTGACCATCCCAAGCTACTCTGTTCAAATAACTGGGACCGCAGAAGGAGCAGACCGCCCCTCCCTTGCAGTACACATAACTCATCCGCTAAGTCTCCAGCTGAATTGTAATGTTCTACCTTGACAACAGCATTCTTATATAGAGCCTTAGACTTATTGAGCAGCATTTGCTCTTGCAACGAAGAGATTCCCTGTATTCTTCCTTTTACTTCATTGACTTTCTCACGAAGATGCTCATGGCTTTTATCACACTCCTTCATCACAGTTTGGAGTTTTTTCTGAGAAGTAATCAATTCATCTGGTACCTGTTGGATGTCCTTTATGTCTTCGGCCCCTTCTTCAGGCTCTTCTGGTAGAACATGCTCAGAAGCCCTACCGTCAGTCTTACATTCTACCTCTTCAGTCACATCATTATGGTCTCCAATATCTCCATCTATTCCAGCTCTCAAGTTCTCCTTGATAGCTGCATCTGTATACTCAGAACCCGCCGGATTCTTCTCTTCCACCACGTTCTGCATCTCATCTGAGCTCCCGTGTGTCTGCAGCGGCAACGGAGTGACACACCGCTTTTCCCATTTGTTGGGACGTGGCTCCGATGTAGACTCCATGAAAGTGCGCTTGAGCTCACCAATGCCAGCCTGATGTCTCAAAATCTCATCTTGTGATTTATCCAGATCCTTGGTATCACTCGGGAACACTGCTGGGGCTCCGGGCGCCGAACTTCCAGCCTGAGCTTCACGAGTTGCAGCTACTGATCCGGACCGTAACCTGTCCACGCCGCTGTCTTCGGCAGAAACAGATTCCTGGACAGAGTCAGTCCCCATATCTTCAGTCTTGTTCCTCACAGCTTCACTTGAGACCTCAGCTTCTGATGAGGCATCTGGCTTGGTGACCACCACTTCCATGGCTTTTTCCACCTCTGCAGCATTACCTTCAGAGTCCTGGGCATGATGCAGCTCCATACCATACATTGATAACTTCTCATCTTCAACAGCATCCACTTGTGCTGTGTTCAGTTTCAGAGTCCTGCCTTTAAAGCTCAGCTCTCCTCCTTTCACCTTAGTCTTCGCCAGGGAACCGGCCAACTGTAAAACATCTTCAGATGCCATCTTCTGTCCGGCTGTAAGGTCAGCATCAGCTTTCTTCTCAGGACTCTCAACCTCCTCTGCTACCATGCCTTCCTCATTTGCACTGGTTGCTTTATGGTCATCAGATGATTCACTATCACTACCACTATCCCTGTCTGACCCCTTTTTCTCAGCCACATCTGGCTCACTTTCAGGGTTATACACTTCATTTTCATTCACATCCGCTCACTGTCAGGGTATACAATTATTCATCACATCTCATTTCACTTCATTTATTCACATCCTGCTCACTGTCAGGTTATACAATTCATTCTCATTCACATCTTGATCTGGAACCTTAGTTAACATGTCATCCACAACATTAACTTCACCATCTGGTCCCTCAAGTATGTGACTATGTGACAACCTCAGCACTATACTTCCATATAGCTCAGGTACTAGGAGCTGGCTCACGACCTCTCCCTGGACTTCAGTGTCCCTATACAACAGGTGAGTGTTTATGGCAACATGAGGAAACCTCTCCTCAGAGCCAGGCTCTTGGGAAACCTCATTTAGAACATTTATATTTTCCTGGGCCGTTTTAAGAGAGGGGTCTCGCCACTGCTCACTCTCAAAATTGTCACAGGACACAGGTAAGTCAGGGACACTCGGTTCCGAGAACCACCATCCTCGTCTCCCAACATCACCTGCAAAGGAATTTCATCACTATCACAGTCATCATTATTATCAATATCATTATCATGTATGTCAGTTCATCATCACTATCATGATCATCATCATTATCATATCAGCATCAGCATCATTATCATGGTCATCATATATCATCATCATCATCATATATTCTCTCTCATCATTATCACATAAGTTTAACGGCCCACTAGCATTGTGTTCCGCCCCTCGGGACTGCGCACCCTCAGTAGGAGCTTCATCACACTGTCCATCAGAAACATTTTCCCCCAGAGATCCTTAGATCGGGGAAAGTCATTACCCAATATAACGGGTTGCACCAGGTTCTTCACTACCCCCACTTCATATGAAACCTCCCCGAGTTTGGGGACCAAGTCCACGGCAGTCTCTGGGTAGACTTTGGTGTCTCCATGGAGCACACCACACTCAGGTGCTTATCAGGGATGAAGTCCCTATCAATCAGGCTGTCACATACGGAAGTCACTGGACTCTCTGAGTCCAAGAGGGCCTGTGCTGGGCAGTCATTTACAACCACCGGGGACCCCTGTGGTCCAGTCTCTTCGCTGAGGTGGACACACACACAGGTTCTGCGCAGAGAGAGAGGGATCTGCCAACATCACAATACATAGGCTCCCCCTCTATTGGACAGTTGGCTGCAATTTCACGACATCTCCAACACTGTCCATCACACTTTTCCACCCACATGTCCCCTCGGGCCCGAACCCGCTTATCAGCATACCCATGTCCCCAACAGCTGGAACGCTCTTACCGAGAGTTCGCGTCCGGAACTCTGAAGTGACGACCTCTCAGACGGCTGGTCACGGAGACAGTCTTTGCTGGCGAAGGCCTCTCCATCAGGCTGACCAGACGATTGGCGTCCTGGTGGTCTCCTTGTCCGACCTCTGCTGTACCTCAGGAGGACATGCTCGGGTGTAGCGGTCCACTATCACCTTTTCAACTCCATAATCAGGTTTGCTGACTGCAGACTCCCAACTGCATCTCCAGTCATGAACTCCCCTGGCACGGGCTGTCACCGTAACACCCAGCCGGGTAAGAATCTCCGCTTTCAGCTTGGCATAGTCTTGGCTGTCCTGCTCGCTCAGGTCAGCATAGGCCCTTTGGGGTTCTCCAATCAGATAGGGTGCGACCATCATGGCCCATTCAGATAGGGGCAGATTCTCCTTCTCTGCCAGTCCTCAAACCTAGTGAGATATACCTCCACATCATCACGAGGTGTCATCTTTTTCAGGGACCGTCTTACCGCCTTCTTTACAGCGGACAACGCAGGTGACTTTCACAACATTACTTTGGACGCGAAGTGCTAGAGCTGCAACTGCTCCAAAACAACCGGTTATTCTCCTGCTGCTGCTGCTGCTGGCACTGCAGTTGCATGCTCTGCTGGGCCTGTACCAGGTACTCAATGAGCTCCTCCATACTGCCGGACTTATCTGTCTCAACCACGGCAGTCTTATGTTGCACATTAACTTGCGCCATTTGTTCAAACAGCGCCTCCATGCTGTCATCCATGCTGTCAGACTTCTTGTCTCAACAACGGCAGTCTTCACTTTCAAGACATACACACTCCACAGTCTCTTTCCACAGAAATTCAGCTTTGCTGTGCAGACACTTTTTTTTTTTTTTCTGCAACTCTATTAGGCCATGTCTCTTTAAGACTGCCCAACAACTTTTCTTCTGCTGACACTCACAGTCATTCAAAGTCAGCTTGGTGCAAACACTTTCTTTTTTTTCTTTAACCATAGGCACGTCCTTAAGCTGTAATGTATGTAGTACAGTTCATATAGCGTCTTGTGCTTGGGTGCGATGAAAACACAGGAGTCACAGGTTTGATATAGAAAAGTCCTGTATTACTTCATACAAGTTGGCAGAAATAGTCACACAGTTTGCAGACACAGAAACAGGAGACACAGCAGGCCAGAGTAATCCAAGCTCAGCAATCACTCTCCAATACAGATTCAGGATCTTCTTCTCTGTTACCGTAAGTCCATGCAAACGTGGGTCTTTCAAAGAGCAGGGTTCAGAGTCCACAAGTGCTTCAGAGTTCCTCAGTAGGAATAGCTGGAGTACAAGGTCCAAGGCTTACAGGAGTCAAGTCACAGGTTCACTGCAGGCTAGATTCTGAAGCACTGATTGCTCAGCTGTGGCTGCTTAAGAAGCAAAGGAGAGAATCAGGGCGGGAACATGCAAGCTGGAAACTCCATTTTGACTGAGGGCAAGATAGCTGCAGCAAGACAGAAAGTAAAATGGCTGACGAACAAACTGAGTTTCAGGAATATATACATAGAACCTTACATTACTCCCCCCTTAAGGACAACCTCCGGATGACCTCAGACCAGGCTTGTGTGGGTACCTCTGATGAAACTGACGGAGCAAGCGAGGAGCATTAACGTTATTGACCGGTTCCCATGAGTTGTCCTCCACTGGGTAGCCCTGCCATTTAATCAGATATTGTAACTGATTTCTATACAACCTGGAATCTAAAATCCTTTCCACCACAAATTCTTCCTGACCATCGACTAGCACTGGGTCAGGGCAAGGAGAGGAACGTCCAGGAAACGTATTGGGTGTCGCAGCCTTTAGTAGGGATACATGAAAGACAGGGTGGATTCTCATAGTTCTGGGCAGTTGAAGACGACAAGCAACGGCACTTATAATTTTACTGATTTTATAGGGTCCAATGTACTTATGTCCCAACTTAGACGATGGAATCCTTAACTTAAGATTTCTGGTTGACAGCCAGACCAAGTCTCCTACCTTGAAAGCTGGTGCAGGTTTACGAAATTTATCTGCTGCTTTCTTGTACCTTTCTTGAGCCGATTCCAGATTTTCCTTTAGAAGATCCATATTCTTCTGTAAAGACGTGATTCTTTCAGCCACTGCTGGTAAAGGCGTTTCTATGGGAAATCGTGGTAGAATGTTAGGATGATAACCTAGATTAGAGTAAAAAGGAGACTGTTTAGTGGAGGCACTCTGAGAGTTGTTATACGAGAACTCAGCTAATGGAAGTAGATCCACCCAATCATCCTGTAGGTGGCAGATAAAGCAGCGGAGATACTGCTCCAGGGTTTGATTGGTTCGTTCGGTCTGTCCATTAGTCTGGGGATGAAAAGCAGAAGAAAGGTTTACTTTAATGTCCAATGCTGCACAGAAATTTTGCCAAAACCTAGAAGTGAATTGCACCCCTCGATCCGAAATAACCTCATCCGGTACTCCATGTAAGCGAAACACATCTTTAATCATCAAATCTGATGTCTGTTTTGCAGTGGGTAAGCCGACACAAGGGATAAAATGAGCTGCCTTTGTTAGACGGTCAACCACCACTAGAATGGTGTTCTTCCCCTGAGAGGTTGGTAACTCCACAATGAAGTCCATAGAAATGGATCCCCACGGGCGGGACGGGGTGGGAAGAGGCTGTAACAGACCAGTTGGTGAGGAGCGAGGTGTTTTGCATCTTGCACAGACCTCACATGAAGTGACATAATTCAAAACATCCTTCCTGCAAGTGGGCCACCAAAAGAAACGAGAAAGAAATTCCTGTGTCTTTAGAATTCCTCTATGCCCAGCTATCTTGGAATCGTGAATGAGTTGCAATACTCTTAATCTGACTGTTTCAGGAATATACAGACGTTGTCCCTGAATCCACACACCATTCTTAAAGACAAGACTTACGTCCCTTGGGGGTTGTGCCAAAAAGGAATCCGCATGGTATGCTTCCTTGATGTCCTTAAGTAGGTCTTGATTATGAATTACTCCTAGGAATCTAGAGTCAGGAAGAATAGTCTTAGGAGGAGTAATTGGACGTGTCTCTGCTGAGTAAATCCTAGAGAGTGCATCAGCCTTTCCATTGCGCGATCCTGGTCTATAAGAGATGATAAAATTAAATTGGTTTAAGAAAAGATTCCAGCGAGCCTGGCGAGGAGTCAGGCACTTAGCCGACCTGATAAACTCAAGGTTACGATGGTCTGTCAGGACGACTATTTGCTGTGCAGCTCCCTGAAGAAGGTGTCTCCATTCTTTGAAGGCGGCAATAATGGCCAACAACTCTCTATTGCCCACATCGTAGTTCCTCTCAGCCGAAGACAACTGCTGGGAAAAGAAGGCACAGGGATGCAAGACATTCTTCTCACCTGTTCTCTGAGAGAGTATAGCTCCAACGGCACAGTCTGAAGCATCCACCTCTATTATGAAGGCAAGCTCGGGGTTGGGATGTACTAGGATAGGTGCAGTGGTAAATTTATCTTTTAGACGGGAAAATGCTTCCTGGGCTTGGGGAGTCCAGGAAAACCTAGACTCTTTCCGGGTAAGTTGAGTGATAGGTGACACTACCTCAGAGAAATTTCTAATGAAACGTCTATAGAAGTTGGCAAACCCGATGAAGCGCTGTACCTCCTTCACATTTCTAGGACTTGGCCAATCCTTGATGGCTTGGGTTTTGCTTCCATCCATACTAATTCCTTGTGTAGACAGTACATACCCCAGAAATTGAATTTCGGTCCTATGGAATTCACACTTTTCAAGTTTGATGTAAAGATGATTTTGTCTTAGACGTTCCAAGACCATTCTCACATGTCCATGATGTTCCTCTGTGGAGTTAGAAAAAATTAGAATATCATCCAAATAAATTACCACGAATGTATCTAGGAGATCCCTGAAGATGTCATTCACCAAGTGTTGGAAAGTGGCTGGGGCGGTACTCAGACCAAAAGGCATAACTAGATATTCAAAGTGTCCATAGCGTGACCTGAATGCAGTCTTCCATTCATCCCCAGGTCTAATACGGACTAAGTTATAGGCCCCACGAAGATCTAGTTTAGAAAAAATTTTGGCATGTCGCACTCTCTCCAATAACTCAGGGATTAAAGGCAATGGATAACGGTTTCTAATAGTAACCTTATTGAGTTCCCTATAGTCTACGCATGGTCTCAGAGATCCATCTTTCTTCTTTACAAAGAAGATGGGTGCACCTGCAGGAGATGAAGAGGGGCGTATGAAGCCCTTGGCTAGATTTTCATCTATGTAATCCTTTAAGCCTTTAGCTCGGGCCCCGCCAGGGGGTAGATCTTACCAAAAGGTATCTCTGCTCCAGGCAATAATTCAATTGGACAATCATATGGACGGTGAGGAGGAAGCTGGTCAGCGTTCTTCTTGTCACATAAATCCACATAGTCCTGGTATACAGCTGGTAGTTCAGGGACTGACATGATTCCTTTAGGAACAGAGCAAGCTGAAACTTTTGGACTCATCTGTTTCTCTGGAAAGTGTAATTCCTTGGTCTCCCAGTTAATGGTAGGATTCTGAGCCTGCAGCCATGGTAGCCCTAGAATAATGGGAAAGTGGGGAGAAGAGATAAGCATAAAGGACAGTTTCTCTTGATGATCTTTACCCATAAGAACCCTCAAAGGCTCTGTTTCCTGATCCACTGGTCCAGAGGTCAGCAGGGAGCCATCCACAGTTTCCATCTGTACTGGAGTAGCCTTCTTCACTGAACGTATTCCCTGTTTCAGAGCAAAGGAGACATCCATAAAATTTCCACTTGCCCCTGAGTCGATCATAGCAGAGCTAGACACCCAAGCTGAGTCAACCCAGAGTTTGATGGAAAGAAAGCAATGAGAATTGTTTTTCTTACAACTCAGCTGGGACACCGCTGAGGAAACTTGAAAAATGGCAGCGTTTACACAGTCAACGTCCTCAGAGGTAACGGAGTTTAAGTCCGAGAAATCAAGATCTGTTGCTGCAGATCTCTCTGGAGTCTGAGGCTCGGACCTGACAGATCCCCTCTCGCAACACTCACAATGAATGAGTGCTGCAGTAGTCTTACGAGAACGGCTGGGGCAGTTTATAATGAAGTGCCCTGACTTACCACAATAGAAACATAGATTCTCCTTAAAACGATGTTCCTTGCGTGCATCACTAACCCGTCGTTGTAAAGAGTCTACCTGCATGGGTTCAGGTTCAGGTTCCCTTGTGATCCTACTCAAAGGTTCCTTAGCTGGAGAGGAAGGTAGGAAAAGGTTAGTACGATTGCTTTCGAACCATCTCTCTTGCCTGCGTTCAGTCAGACGAGTATCAATACGGATGCAGTAGTTAATAAAGTCACCTAACGCAGTGGGAGGGTCGGCACGAGCAAGTTCATCCTTAATCAGTGGAGATAACCCCTTTCGAAAAATAGATTTTTTGGCGGAACTGTCCCAGGTGGTATCAAGGGCCCATCTCCTGAAATCCAAGGCATATTCAGCTACCGAGTGCTTACCTTGGCGCAAAGCTAAATGGCTGCTTCAGCTGTTGCACCTCGATTGGGGTCATCAAACACCTGCCCCATGGCTGAAATAAAATCATCAAGGTGATTCAAACAATCATCCTCAGTCTCAATGAGAGGGTTTGCCCACATTAAAGCCTTGTTGGTAAGCAACATAATTATAGTAAGCACCTTAGATCGTTCAGTGGGAAATTGTGAAGCATGTGCAGAAAAAAAAAGATTGCATTGATTAATAAATCCCCTGAATTTCTCACGTTCACCGCCAAAACGAAAAGGGGGCAACTTGGGAATCCCAGCACTCGGGGCTACGGCAGGAGCCTGGACTCGCCCCTCTAGAACCTCAATCCTGGCTCGCAAATCCTGGGTAGTCTGTCCAACCACTTGCAAATTGTGATTATTGAGGTCCTGTAGGTTTGTAAAACGGGTCTTTATATTCTGCAAATCTGCAAGGATATTATCAGTCACTCCGCAAAGTTCCTTTATGCGGGCCTCCATTTTCCAGATCTTTTAAGACAGGATTACTGGAAGAAGAGGAGAGAAAAAAAAAATATAGTGTTCACCTGTGGCAACACTGCAGAGAGAAAAAAAAATTAAGGGAACTGCTCACCTGGAATGGTTGTGAGAAGTCACAACCACTATAATCACAGAAAGTTTCAACCAGACATCTGATATCCAGAGTTACAGCAGACAAAAAAGAGAAAAGAAAGGAAAAAAAAAAAACAATAGTGTTTACCTGTGGTAACACTGCAAAAAGAAAAAACTTAAGGGAATTGCTCACCTGGAATGGTTGTGAGAAGTCACAACCACTGTCATCACAGAAAGTACAACCGGACGTCTGATATCCACAGTACAGCAGACACAGCCTTCCAGACCCAGCAGACACTAACGTTTTGGCTTCAGAATCTTGTAATGTATGTAGTACAGTTCATATAGCGTCTTGTGCTTGGGTGCGATGAAAACACAGGAGTCACAGGTTTGATATAGAAAAGTCCTGTATTACTTCATACAAGTTGGCAGAAATAGTCACACAGTTTGCAGACACAGAAACAGGAGACACAGCAGGCCAGAGTAATCCAAGCTCAGCAATCACTCTCCAATACAGATTCAGGATCTTCTTCTCTGTTACCGTAAGTCCATGCAAACGTGGGTCTTTCAAAGAGCAGGGTTCAGAGTCCACAAGTGCTTCAGAGTTCCTCAGTAGGAATAGCTGGAGTACAAGGTCCAAGGCTTACAGGAGTCAAGTCACAGGTTCACTGCAGGCTAGATTCTGAAGCACTGATTGCTCAGCTGTGGCTGCTTAAGAAGCAAAGGAGAGAATCAGGGCGGGAACATGCAAGCTGGAAACTCCATTTTGACTGAGGGCAAGATAGCTGCAGCAAGACAGAAAGTAAAATGGCTGACGAACAAACTGAGTTTCAGGAATATATACATAGAACCTTACAAAGACTGCTCCAACAGACATTTTTGCTGACACACTTCTTTTTTTTTTTTTTCTACTGCTGCTTCAACAGACTTCACCTTTATGCTGTCTCTCGCCACTGTGCTGCACGCACATTCCAGCACCAATTGTATCAGCCACTGTGCTGCCCGCATTCTCC
>JARQOD010000001.1:793128460-793213941 GCA_033576555.1 Oophaga sylvatica | reverse complement strand
AGGTCACAGGCCTCATCTGTGTGCTGCTTATTCCACACAGCTCCATTCCCAGTGAGCAAACGTGCTTTACATGTACTGATATGCGGTTTAGTGTTTTTTTTCCTTTATATGTCTATGGTTATATAGAATTAGCACAGTCTGCAGCACACAACACACAGCTCTGTCAGTGCCCCCATAATGATGGCTAGAGAACACAAAACTCATAGACAGTGTCCTCATTATCCCATACTGCCTCCATAATTCCATACTGCCCCATAATCCGATACTACCCCCATAATCCCATACTGGCCCATAATCCCATACTGCCCCCATAATACCATACTGCCACTATAATTCCATATTGCCCCATGTTCATGGCCACAGAGTTCATTAATTTCAGCTTTGTCCATATCATAGACCTCTATGGTTCCTTTGGAGGTTCTGTGTGGATGCTGTTTCTCAGATGCTTGGAGCTATATCTTCTCTGTGCGTCCTGTGATAATGCTGCCTGGATCTATATCTTCTCTGTATGTCCTCTGATAATACTGCCTGGACCTATACCTTCTCTTTACATTCTCTGATAACACTGCTGGACCTATAATTTTTATGTTCGTCTTTTGATAACACTGCTGGACCTATATATTTTCTGTATGTCCTCTGATAACACTGCCTGGACCAGGGGCGGACTGGTGCTGCTGAACCGAGGCTCGGACGTGAAATGCAGGCAGGCAGGGCCAGCGTCATCACTCTGCGAGTGCCGGGGCCCACTCGCTGTCGGAGATACTGGCACACTGTGGGGCCCATGAGTCTGGAGGGCTCGATGCCAGCTGGGCCTTCCCCCTGTGCTTTAAACTGAAATACTTACCTCTCCTTGTTCCTCCACAGCTCCAGTGTCCATGACTCTCTGACGTCTCAGAGCATAGGGCGCGATTACATTATTATTACGCCCCCTCTGCGCTAAGCACTCTATAAAGTCATAAGAAGCTGAGGAGACTGGAGCAACGGAGCCTGAAGCAGTGGGGGAAGAAGGAGAGGTATTTGATTTTTTTTTGTATGTATGGAGCATTATATGGGGGTCCATTATTCTTTATGGATCATTATATAGAGCACCTTATTCTGGATGGAGCATTATATGGGGTCAATTATTATGTATGCAGCGTTATATGGGGCCCATTATTCTGATTGCAGCATTACATAGGGCCCTTTATTCTGTATGCAGCATTATCTTGGGGCCCATTATTCTGTATAGAGCATTATATGGGGCGAATTCACTATGGAGCATTATATGGGGCCCATTCTGTATGGAGCATTATATGTTGTCCATTATTCTATATGGAGCATTATATAGGGCCCATTATTCTGTAAAGAGCATTATATGGGGCCAATTCTACTGTATGGAGCATTAAATTGGGCCCATTATTCTGTATGGAGCATTATATGGGGTCTATTATTCTGTATGAAGCATTATATGGAGCACATTATACTGTATGGAGCATTATATAGGGCCCATTATTCTGTATAGAGCATTATATGGGGCGAATTCACTATGGAGCATTATATGGGGCCCATCTCTATGGAGCTTTATATGGGGCCCATTCTGTATGTAGCATTATATGGGGCCCATTCTGTTTATAGCATTATTTAGGGCCCATTATTCTATATGGAGCTATATATGGGGTCCATTATACTGTATGGAAGACTATGTGTCAGTTGAATTCCAACCAGAGTACACCTCATTCTACTTAATGTGTGTCTGATTAGGTGATCACCTTAACCAAATCTTATTTAACGAAGGAAAATATGAAAAACACTGCTGTGATGTTCACAATCCTTTTGCAATAGGACAAGCTGGATGGCAAAACAAGTGCTAGTAATATCCCAAAAGTAAAAGGAATGAAAAAATAACCATGCCAAATGAGTTGAAAAGAAAAGTCTTGAGTGAGGAAAAAAAGGGCTCATTTCTGGCTTTACTAACAGAGGGATACAGTGAGCGTCATGTTGCCTCCATCCTTAAAATTTCTAAGACGGCAGTCCATTACAACAAGGTCAAGCAGCAGACATTGGGGACAACAAAGCTACAGACCGGCACAGGGCGAAAACGACTCTCCACTGACCGGGATGACCATCATCTTATTCGAATGTCACTCAGCAACGGCAGGATGACATCAAGTGATCTACAAAAGGAATGGCAAATGGCAGCTGGGGTGAAGTACATGGCAAGAACAGTTCGTAACAGGCTCCTAGAGGCAGGGCTCAAGTCATGTAAAGCTAGAAAAAAGCCTTTCATCAATGAACAGCAAAGGAGAGCCAGGCTGAAGTTTGCCAAAGACCATAAGGATTGGACCATAGAGGACTGGAATAAGGTAATCTTCTCTGATGAGTCTAATTTACAGTTTTTCCCAACAACTGGTCGTCTAAGGCTAAGTTCACACGTTGCGGAATTGCCGCGGAAATTTCCGCGGCAATCCCGCACTTCTCTGCTGCGGGAAATACGCATTTTTTTTGTATGCGTATTCCCGCCAGAAACTAGCGTTTTGCAAGCGTAATTAGCTTGCAGAATGCTAGCGTTTTCCTAGCGATCTGTAGCATCGCTTGGAAAACTGATTGACAGGTTGGTCACACGAGTCAAACATAGTGTTTGACAAGTGTGAGCAACTTTTTACTATTGATGCCGCCTATGCCACATCAATAGTGAAAAGATCTAATGTAAAAATACTAAAAAAATAATAAATAATGATATTCTCACCTTCCGGCGGCCCCCGCAGCTTTCCCGCCTCTCAGCGACGCTCCCGGCCAATCGCGTTCCCAGGCGTCCTTTGCGACAGACCCCAGATGAAGTAGCAAAACGCGAGACCGCTACGTCATCTGGGTGATTCTCGCAAAGGACTCCTGGGAACGGGAGCATCGCTGAGAGGCGGGAAGGCTGCGGGGGCCGCCGGAAGGTGAGAATATCACTATTTTTTATTTTAATTATTGTTTTACCAGGGATATGGTACCCAGGGCCTGGAGGAGAGTCTCCTCCAGACCCTGGGTACCATCCGCACATGAACCGCTTACATTCTGCATAGCCACATGCGGAAAGTAAGCGGTTCAATGCATTCCTATGGCGGCAATTCCGCCGACATTACGCAAAATTAATGAACATGTTGCTATTTTTTCCGCGAAGCGTTTTTTTCACGGAAAAAAACGCAACATGTAGCCAGAACATGCGGAATCCATTAACATGTATAGGATGCTTAATGCTTGGGTTTTTTTCGCGTTTTTACCGCGGAAAATCGCAGAAAAAACGCGAAGAAAATGCAAATATTCCTGAACGTGTGAACTTAGCCTTATGGTTAGACGGAGACCTGGAGAGGCGTACAAGCCGCAGTGTCTTGCACCCACTGTGAAATTTAGTGGAGGATCGTGATGATCTGGGGATGCTTCAGCAAGGCTGGAATTGGGCAGGTTAATCTTTGTGAAAGACGTATGAATCAAGCCGCATACAAGGTTATCCTGGAAAAACAGTTGATTCCTTCTGCTCAGGCAATGTTCCCCAACTCTGAGGACTGGTTTTTCCAGCAGGACAATGTGCCATACCACACAGCTAGGTCAATCAATGTGTGGATGAAGGACCACCACATCAAATCCCTGCCATGGCCAGCCCAATCTCTAGACCTGAACCCCATTGAAAACCTCTGGAATGTAATCTAGAGGAAGATGGATAGTCACAAGCCATCAAACAAAGAAGAACTGCTCAAATTATTGTACCAGGAGTGGCATAAGGTCACCCAAAAGCAGTGTGAAAGACTGGTGGCAAGCATGCCAAGATGCATGAAAGCTGTGATTAATAATCATGGTTATTCCACAAAATATTGATTTCTGAACTCTTCCTGAGTTAAAACATTAGTATTGTTGTTTCTAAATGATTATGAACTTGTTTTCTTTGCATTATTTGAGGTCTGCAAGCACTGCATTGTTTTGTTATTTTGACCATTTCTCATTTTCTGAAAATAAACACAAAATTTATTGCTTGGAAATTCAGAGACATGTTGTCAGTAGTTTATAGAATAAAAGAGCAATTTACATTTTACTCAAAAATATATCTATAAAGAGAAAAGTCAGACGAATGGAACATTTTGCAGTGGTCTCTTAATGTTTGCCAGAGCTGTATATATGTGTATGGCTGGTGTCACACTTGCGAGTGTGATGAGAGAAACTCGCAGGAGTCTCTCACATCGATACCCGGCACTGACGCCGCACTCGGACCGGAGCGTGCAGCTGCATGTATTTCTATGCAGTGCTGGCGGCAATGCCGGGTATCGATGTGAGAGACTCGTGTGACCCGGCCTATGTGTGTATCTAGGTGCATATGAATGTATGTACAGTATATGGAACATATTTGTTTTTGGTACATGTATGATACTGTAAATGTAAAGAATAGGAAAATCACTCCGGCTGTTAAAAGGGTTATTCACCAAATAATGAAGTTATCCTCGATCCATAAGATCCAACCACTGCCCCCCAGAGATTCTGAGAACAGGGTCTGCAGTCTTGTCCTGGATGGAGCAGGGTTGTGCAGGCTCGGCCTCTGCTCTCTCCATTATCTATAGAGCTGCTGAGCGCTGTGCTCGGCTATTTACATCAGTTCCATAGACAATGAATAGAGCAGAAGTCAAGCATGCGCCCCTCCAATCCATTCATGGCTGCGGGTCCTGTGGTCAGTCCACTAAGTCAGTAAGTTATCACTTATCATTGGGAAAGGTGATAGCTTGATTTATTTGGGGAATAACCCTTTATCAGGCATATAATTTCATACAGTATATACATGGTTGGACTCAGCAGGATATATATCTCCAGCTCGGTAAAAACTATAAGTCTATATTATTAGAGGTGTGGGGAAGTTTTCCCCGGTGCCCTGTGACCTCTATGTGCGCCCCTGCTTGCACTGCGGTGATGATGAGGGCCATCAGAGGCGAGGCTCCGGGGGTCCCATGGCCAGATTGTCCTCATCCGGGTGGGACGGGGCCCAAGCTGTCAGTGGCCCCTGGCCTGGACCTCCAGGTTTCTGTACTTCCACCTACAATTGAATCCTCTAGATAAGGCCATACAGTATCCATGATATAGAGAGCCCAGAATAACCCTTTATATACAGGCCAGATAAAAGACTAAATACTTTACTGAGACAAGAATAAAATCAGACAAAAAATAACAGCTATGTATATATACTGATAAAAGGGAAACCCCACAGATGAGGCAAATGCTGAGACCACCCGGACAGGACGGATTCCAGGAGACCACTGACTCCAGCTCGTGCCCTCCAGTCCACAGACAGGGGCTGGTGAGGGTGAGCCGGCTCTCCCGCGCCCCCTGCTGGCGGCAGCTGCACTGACATCACCACGCCTTCCTTTTCTCCCTTGCGTCGCTCCTACAAGGCAAAAAAATAGAAAAAAAAAGCGAGAGGACGATGCGCATGCGTAATTGCTTGTGTTATCCCCTCCTGCTGCTAGTCCCAACAGCGGTGGTTGCTGTGGTACCGGGCGGAGGGAAGTAGGCGGCGCCCTCCGGACAGTCATTCACCGGTAAACAAGCTCCCCGAGGCGGGGGTGAGCGTGCGGCATGAGGGACCGGCTGACCGAGCTGTCAGCGGTAAGTGCGGGACACCGCGAGAAGTAACGGTTCTGTGTGGGAGGCGGCTGACTGGTGCCGGCCAGGAGGGACCCCCGAGCATGGAGGGGCTCAGCTGGGCGACAGATGCTGAGAAGTGTGTAGCGTGCTGAGCTTCCTGCCCTCCTGTGCAGACATGATGGGAGTGCGGCCGGGGCAGTGGGGTGGACGCACCTGTGTGAATGGTGCCCTAGCGCTGCGGTTACTGGTCCCATCATTCTGTGCTCATTGTCCCGGAGGAAAATCCTGTGTATTAGAAGCCTCCCTCCAAAGAAAACCTGCGGACGCATTCTGACCACAAGGGCTCAGGAATTATTAGTAATCGCCTTTATCAATTTGTTACTTTTTTTTTTCCTTAGTTTTTTTTGGCTATTTTTTGGATTTGCCAGTGGTGCGGCTAGTGCCCCAGGGGATGTGGCTGTTCTGTGTGCTATGTGCATTACCTCCATATGTCAGACTGTGACAAGACGGCATCGGGGGCCCCGGGCCCCTTCTTTATAGTCCAGCACATTCTATATGAAGGCTGATGGTCGCCAGGTCACTCTCTTCCCATGTGTCCATCATGTCAGATTGCTGGCCCCACCACGTGTCTGTAGATAGGGGGGTCGGATGTGTCCGCACTGACGCTGCGCCTTCGTCTCATTATACAGATGTATCGGGGCCCCGGGCCCCTTCTTTATAGTCTGTAGTCCAGCACATTCTATATAGAGGCTGATAGTCGCCAGGTCACTCTCTTCCCATGTGTCCATCATGTCAGATTGCTGGCCCCACCACGTAGCTGTAGATAGGGGGGTCGGATGTGTCCGCACTGATGCTGCGCCTTCGTCTCATTATACAGATGTATCGGGGGCCCCGGGCCCCTTCTTTATAGTCTGTAGTCCAGCACATTCTATGTGGAGGCTGATGGTCGCCAGGTCACTCTCTTCCCATGTGTCCATCATGTCAGATTGCTGGCCCCACCACGTAGCTGTAGATAGGGGGGTCGGATGTGTCCGCACTGACGCTGCGCCTTCGTCTCATTATACAGATGCATCGGGGGCCCCGGGCCCCTTCTTTATAGTCTGTAGTCCAGCACATTCTATATGGAGGCTGATGGTCGCCAGGTCACTCTCTTCCCATGTGTCCATCATGTCAGATTGCTGGCCCCACCCGTAGCTGTAGATAGGGGGGTCGGATGTGTCCGCACTGACTCTGCGCCTTCGTCTCATTATACAGATGTATCGGGGGCCCCGGGCCCCTTCTTTATAGTCTGTAGTCCAGCACATTCTATATGGAGGCTGATGGTCGCCAGGTCACTCTCTTCCCATGTGTCCATCATGTCAGATTGCTGGCCCCACCACGTGTCTGTAGATAGGGGGTCGGATGTGTCTGCACTGACGCTGCGCCTTCCTCTCATTATACAGATGTATCGGGGACCCCGGGCCCCTTCTTTATAGTCTGTAGTCCAGCACATTCTATATGGAGGCTGATGGTCGCCAGGTCACTCTCTTCCCATGTGTCCATCATGTCAGATTGCTGGCCCCACCATGTGGCTGTAGATAGGGGGGTCGGATGTGTCCGCACTGAGGCTGCGCCTTTGTCTCATTATACAGATGTATCGGGGCCCCGGGCCCCTTCTTTATAGTCTGTAGTCCAGCACATTCTATATGGAGGCTGATGGTCGCCAGTCACTCTCTTCCCATGTGTCCATCATGTCAGATTGCTGGCCCTACCACGTAGCTGTAGATAGGGGGGTCGGATGTGTCTGCACTGACGCTGTGCCTTCGTCTCATTATACAGATGTATCGGGGACCCGGCCCCTTCTTTATAGTCTGTAGTCCAGCACATTCTATATGGAGGCTGATGGTCGCCAGGTCACTCTCTTCCCATGTGTCCATAATGTCAGATTGCTGGCCCCACCACGTGGCTGTAGATAGGGGAGCCGGATGTGTCTGCACTGACGCTGCGCCTTCGTCTCATTATACAGATGCATAGGGGGCCCCTTCTTTATAGTCTGTAGTCCAGCACATTCTATATGGAGGCTGATGGTCGCCAGGTCACTCTCTTCCCATGTGTCCATCATGTCAGATTGCTGGCCCCACCACGTAGCTGTAGATAGGGGGGTCGGATGTGTCCGCACTGACGCTGCGCCTTCGTCTCATTATACAGATGTATCGGGGGCCCCGGGCCCCTTCTTTATAGTCTGTAGTCCAGCACATTCTATATGGAGGCTGATGGTCGCCAGGTCACTCTCTTCCCATGTGTCCATCATGTCAGATTGCTGGCCCTACCACGTAGCTGTAGATAGGGAGGCCGGATGTGTCTGCACTGACGCTGCGCCTTCGTCTCATTATACAGATGTATCGGGGGCCCCGGGCCCCTTCTTTATAGTCCAGCACATTCTATATGGAGGCTGATGGTCGCCAGGTCACTCTCTTCCCATGAGTCCATCATGTCAGATTGCTGGCCCCACCACGTAGCTGTAGATAGGGGGGTCGGATGTGTCCGCACTGACGCTGCGCCTTCCTCTCATTATACAGATGTATCGGGGGCCCCGGGCCCCTTCTTTATAGTCTGTAGTCCAGCACATTCTATATGGAGGCTGATGGTCGCCAGGTCACTCTCTTCCCATGTGTCCATCATGTCAGATTGCTGGCCCCACCACGTGTCTATAGATAGGGGGGCCGGATGTGTCTGCACTGACGCTGCGCCTTCGTCTCATTATACAGATGTATCGGGGGCCCCGGGCCCCTTCTTTATAGTCTGTAGTCCAGCACATTCTATATGAAGGCTGATGGTCGCCAGGTCACTCTCTTCCCATGTGTCCATCATGTCAGATTGCTGGCCCCACCACGTAGCTGTAGATAGGGGGGTCGGATGTGTCCGCACTGATGCTGCGCCTTCTTCTCATTATACAGATGTATTGGGGTCCCCGGGCCCCTTCTTTATAGTCTGTAGTCCAGCACATTCTATATGGAGGCTGATGGTCGCCAGGTCACTCTCTTCCCATGTGTCCATCATGTCAGATTGCTGGCCCCACCACGTAGCTGTAGATAGGGGGGTCGGATGTGTCCGCACTGACGCTGCGCCTTCCTCTCATTATACAGATGTATCGGGGGCCCCGGGCCCCTTCTTTATAGTCTGTAGTCCAGCACATTCTATATGGAGGCTGATGGTCGCCAGGTCACTCTCTTCCCATGTGTCCATCATGTCAGATTGCTGGCCCCACCACGTAGCTGTAGATAGGGGGGTCGGATGTGTCCGCACTGATGCTGCGCCTTCGTCTCATTATACAGATGTATCGGGGGCCCCGGCCCCTTCTTTATAGTCTGTAGTCCAGCACATTCTATATGGAGGCTGATGGTCGCCAGGTCACTCTCTTCCCATGTGTCCATCATGTCAGATTGCTGGCCCTACCACGTAGCTGTAGATAGGGGGGTCGGATGTGTCCGCACTGACTCTGCGCCTTCGTCTCATTATACAGATGCATCGGGGGCCCCGGGCCCTTCTTTATAGTCTGTAGTCCAGCACATTCTATATGGAGGCTGATGGTCGCCAGGTCACTCTCTTCCCATGTGTCCATCATGTCAGATTGCTGGCCCCACCACGTAGCTGTAGATAGGGGGGTCGGATGTGTCCGCACTGACGCTGCGCCTTCGTCTCATTATACAGATGTATCGGGGGCCCCTTCTTTATAGTCTGTAGTCCAGCACATTCTATATGGAGGCTGATGGTCGCCATGTCACTCTCTTCCCATGTGTCCATCATGTCAGATTGCTGGCCCTACCACGTAGCTGTAGATAGGGGGGTCGGATGTGTCCGCACTGACGCTGCGCCTTCGTCTCATTATACAGATGTATCGGGGGCCCCTTCTTTATAGTCTGTAGTCCAGCACATTCTATATGAAGGCTGATGGTCGCCAGGTCACTCTCTTCCCATGTGTCCATCATGTCAGATTTCTTGCCCACCACGTGGCTGTAGATAGGGGGGCCAGATGTGTCCGCACTGACGCTGCGCCTTCGTCTCATTATACAGATGTATCGGGGGCCCCGGGCCCCTTCTTTATAGTCTGTAGTCCAACACATTCTATATAGAGGCTGATAGTCGCCAGGTCACTCTCTTCCCATGTGTCCATCATGTCAGATTGCTGGCCCTACCACGTGTCTGTAGATAGGGGGGTCGGATGTGTCCGCACTGACGCTGCGCCTTCGTCTCATTATACAGATGTATCGGGGGCCCCGGGCCCCTTCTTTATAGTCTGTAGTCCAGCACATTCCATATGGAGGCTGATGGTCGCCAGGTCACTCTCTTCCCATGTGTCCATCATGTCAGATTGCTGGCCCTACCACGTGTCTGTAGATAGGGGGTCGGATGTGTCCGCACTGACGCTGCGCCTTCGTCTCATTATACAGATGTATCGGGGGCCCCGGGCCCCTTCTTTATAGTCTGTAGTCCAACACATTCTATATAGAGGCTGATAGTCGCCAGGTCACTCTCTTCCCATGTGTCCATCATGTCAGATTGCTGGCCCTACCACGTGTCTGTAGATAGGGGGGTCGGATGTGTCCGCACTGACGCTGCGCCTTCGTCTCATTATACAGATGTATCGGGGCCCCGGGCCCCTTCTTTATAGTCTGTAGTCCAGCACATTCCATATGGAGGCTGATGGTCGCCAGGTCACTCTCTTCCCATGTGTCCATCATGTCAGATTGCTGGCCCTACCACGTGTCTGTAGATAGGGGGTCGGATGTGTCCGCACTGACGCTGCGCCTTCGTCTCATTATACAGATGTATCGGGGGCCCCGGGCCCCTTCTTTATAGTCTGTAGTCCAGCACATTCTATATGGAGGCTGATGGTCGCCAGGTCACTCTCTTCCCATGTGTCCATCATGTCAGATTTCTGGCCCCACCACGTAGCTGTAGATAGGGGGGTCGGATGTGTCCGCACTGACGCTGCGCCTTCGTCTCATTATACAGATGTATCGGGGCCCGGGCCCCTTCTTTATAGTCTGTAGTCCAGCACATTCTATATGGAGGCTGATGGTCGCCAAGTCACTCTCTTCCCATGTGTCCATCATGTCAGATTGCTGGCCCTACCACGTGTCTGTAGATAGGGGGTCGGATGTGTCCGCACTGACGCTGCGCCTTCGTCTCATTATACAGATGTATCAGGGGCCCCTGGCCCCTTCTTTATAGTCTGTAGTCCAGCACATTCTATATGGAGGCTGATGGTCGCCAGGTCACTCTCTTCCATGTGTCCATCATGTCAGATTGCTGGCCCTACCACGTGTCTATAGATAGGGGGGTCGGATGTGTCCGCACTGACGCTGCGCCTTCGTCTCATTATACAGATGTATCGGGGGCCCCGGGCCCCTTCTTTATAGTCTGTAGTCCAGCACATTCTATATGAAGGCTGATGGTCGCCAGGTCACTCTCTTCCCATGTGTCCATCATGTCAGATTTCTTGCCCCACCACGTGGCTGTAGATAGGGGGGCCAGATGTGTCCGCACTGACGCTGCGCCTTCGTCTCATTATACAGATGTATCGGGGGCCCCTTCTTTATAGTCTGTTGTCCAGCACATTCTATATGGAGGCTGATGGTCGCCAGGTCACTCTCTTCCCATGTGTCCATCATGTCAGATTGCTGGCCATACCACGTGGCTGTAGATAGGGGCGTCGGTGTGTCCGCACTGACGCTGCGCCTTCGTCTCATTATACAGATGTATAGGGGGCCCCGGGCCCCTTCTTTATAGTCTGTAGTCCAACACATTCTATATGGAGGCTGATGGTCACCAGGTCACTCTCATCTCATGTGTCCATCATGTCAGATTGCTGGCCCCACCACGTAGCTGTAGATAGGGGGGCCGGATGTGTCCGCACTGACGCTGCGCCTTCGTCTCATTATACAGATGTATCGGGGGGCCCCGGGCCCCTTCTTTATAGTCTGTAGTCCAGCACATTCTATATGGAGGCTGATGGTTTCCAGGTCACTCTCTTCCCATGTGTCCATCATGTCAGATTGCTGGCCCCACCACGTGTCTGTAGATAGGGGGGTCGGATGTGTCCGCACTGACGCTGCGCCTTCGTCTCATTATACAGATGTATCGGGGGCCCCGAGCCCCTTCTTTATAGTCTGTAGTCCAGCACATTCTATATGGAGGCTGATGGTCGCCAGGTCACTCTCTTCCCATGTGTCCATCATGTCAGATTGCTGGCCCCACCACGTAGCTGTAGATAGGGGGGCCGGATGTGTCCGCACTGACGCTGCGCCTTCGTCTCATTATACAGACGTATCGGGGGCCCCTTCTTTATAGTCTGTAGTCCAGCACATTCTATATGGAGGCTGATGGTCGCCAGGTCACTCTCTTCCCATGTGTCCATCATGTCAGATTGCTGGCCCCACCACGTAGCTGTAGATAGGGGGGCCGGATGTCTCCGCACTGACGCTGCGCCTTCTTCTCATTATACAGATGTATTGGGGTCACTTTTCTGACCCCTGTAGAATAGAGCCGGAAATCCTTTGCTGCAGGAAATTGTTTCCTTTTTCCTCTAACATTTCTTTGGGGAAGGAGGGATATGGAGCCCAGATGTGTTTGTGGTTGTTGCTCGCTGACAATCGTGTGCGGGAGGGGAGAGACCTGCTGACTTTCAGTGTACTGGGAGCTACATAGAAATGGCAGCGACACATTGCTACATCAGATGTCATCATTTTCTATGGTGTTGCATTGGAAATAACTGCGACAAGTTGCAAATGTTTCCGAAGGTTTGGGATGTCTGTCGCGAGCAACTTGGCTGTTTTATTTGCAGCAAAATCGTAGCTTTGAAATAGTCGCACGGCGGCACGTCACTGTGTAGCCCCAGCGTTACTGTGCAGACCCATGAGCTGACTTGGGAGGCCGCGCCTCGTCTCCTGTGATACATGGGCTTGTTCAGGTGCTTATGTCCTTACACTGCCAAGACTGAGGCCAGACAGTATCCACAGCGACTTCGGGTTCTGACAGCCATATTTCACAGTCTGTAAACGGACCACATACCAAGGACTGACTACAGGTCCCCTGCCCCAGACGTACAAGCTTATACACTGCTCAAAAAAATAAAGGGAACACTCGAATAACACATCCTAGATCTAAATGAATGAAATATTCTCATTGAATACTTTGTTCTGTACAAAGTTGAACGTGTTGTCAACATAATCACACAAAAATCATCAATGGAAATCAAATTTTTGAACCAATTAAGGCCTGGATTTGGAGAGACCCCCAAAATGAAAGTGGAAACAAGTCAAAATGATACTCAGTAGTGTGTGTGGCCTCCACGTGCCTGTATGACCTCCCTACAACGTCTTGGCCTGCTCCTGATGAGGTTGCGGATGTTCACCTGAGGGATCTCCTCCCAGACCTGGACTAAAGCATCCGTCAACTCCTGGACAGTCTGTGGTGCAACGTGACGTTGGTGGATGGAGCGAGACATGCTGTCCCAAATATGCTCAATCGGATTCAGGTCTGGGGAACAGGCGGGCCAGTCCATAGCTTCAATGCCTTCATCTTGCAGGAACTGCTGACACACTCCAGCACATGAGGTCTGGCATTGTCCTGCATTAGGAGGAACCCAGGGCTAACCGCACCAGCATATGGTCTCACAAGGGGTCTGAGGATCTCATCTCGGTACCTAATGGCAGTCAGGCTACCTCTGGCGAGCACATGGAGGGCTGTGCGGCCATCCAAAGAAATGCCACCCCACACCATTACTGACCTACAGCCAAACCGGTCATGCTGAAGGATGTTGCAGGCAGCAGATCGCTCTCCACGGCGTCTCCAGACTCTTGTCACGTCTGTCACATGTGCTGAGTGTGAATCTGCTGCCTGCAACATCCTTCAGCATGACCGGTTTGGCAGTGGGTCAGTAATGGTGTGGGTGGCATTTCTTTGGGCGGCCGAACAGCCCTCCATGTGCTCACCAGAGGTAGCCTGACTGCCATTAGGTACCGAGATGAGATCCTCAGACCCCTTGTGAGACCATATGCTAGTGCCGTTGGCCTTGGGTTCCTCCTAATGCAGGACAATGCCAGACCTCATGTGGCTGGAGTGTGTCAGCAGTTCCTGCAAGATGAAGGCATTGAAGCTATGGACTGGCCCGCCCGTTCTCCAGACCTGAATCCGATTGAGCATATTTGGGACATCATGTCTCGCTCCATCCACCAACGTCACGTTGCACCACAGACTGTCCAGGAGTTGACGGATGCTTTAGTCCAGGTCTGGGAGGAGATCCCTCAGGAGACCATCCACCGCCTCATCAGGAGCATGCCCAAGCGTTGTAGGGAAGTCATACAGGCACGTGGAGGCCACACACAATACTGAGCATCATTTTGACTTGTTTCCACTTTCATTTTGGGGTCTCTCCAAATCCAGGCTTCCATTGGTTCAAAAATTTGATTTCCATTGATGATTTTTGTGTGATTATGTTGACAGCACATTCAACTTTGTACAGAACAAAGTATTCAATGAGAATATTTCATTCATTTAGATCTAGGATGTGTTAATTGAGTGTTCCCTTTATTTTTTTGAGCAGTGTATATGTGTGTGTTTATATACTGTATGTCCATGGTCCGAGCTCCCTGTTTGCACTAGAGTCCCTGTGTTGGCTGCCTGAACCCAGCCTTGGGCAGGTGAATTTGTTCTTCTGGCAAATCCTTACATAGGTGTGAATGTATCCAGCCTGCAGCCCCTTCCTCTGTGTTTCTGCAGATCAGCTTGTCCATCTCTGTGGTCCTAACAAGACAGGCTTCTGTTCTCAGTGCCAGTCTCTGCCCAGGACCATGCTTGGTGTAATTGGTGCCATGAGCCGAGGAGATCTCCTTATACTGTCCGGTGATTCTTTACTGTGGTTTGTAGCTGTAAAAGATTGAGAATGCGGCAGATTGTGTGAAATGTATCTGCAGCTCAGACACTTATCTACCAAGACTCCTCTGCAGGCCGAGAACAAAGTTCTGTCTCTCTGTTCCCAGAGTGTGGGGGGAAGGGCAGTAATCGATCACGTTTCACTCCCAGACTGTAGGATTCCTCTTTGGGAGGCGCTTGTCTCTTCTCAGCCATGTGCACATCTGCATTTTCACCGCGTTTGGTCCCTATAGGGAAAGACGTAATAAGAAGGAAGTTAGGTTGAAGGTGGAGTGAATGGAAGGTGGGACAGTGAAGGCCACAGCTGCTTTTCTGAAGACCCCCCAGTTATTGCAGAATACTTGCTAACATGGCATTGAAAGCCCATATTATCTAGTGACAAGTCGTGTCAGGCATGTTAGTGTGCCTGGACACTGGCTAAGGCCCCATTTCACGTTTGTTGCACACATGGGTTATTACCGTGTTTTTGACGGATACAGTTGTGCCTGATTAAGTTAGGCCAATGTCACAGTTCTGTGTGTTCCATTCATGGATGAAAAGTGCCATACAAGTCTATAGAGAATAAGATGTTGTATCTTTGTACCGTTTAGCAGTAGATAGTAAAAATATTAGACTTGAGAGCAGGGAGATTTGATTTAAATCAAACTGTTAAATCACGATTAATACGATTTAAATCACTAGTCAGTAAGGTTGATTTAAATCTGTATTTATCAAAGTTGTACAGAACGATATCTATTCATATGTGCGATATCATCCAGACCGGTAGTATCTAATTTCATCATGCGCGATATGCCCCAGACGGTGTATCTAATCCCATAATGCGAAACTACACTCAGCCCTGTATTAAGTTACATGCAGTTGTGTTCATGTTCTATGGAATAATCCCAGTGTTACTTCCACGATCAGTTACGTTTATTAAATAACAGCAGCACATGAACTAACGAATAATGCTCCGGTCGTCCTCAGTGACCTAATTGTCAGTATCCTTGGCAGTGCCCCAACAAAATGGTCCGCAATGGCTCGCTCGTGAGCCTAGAATACATCCTCTGTTATTACAAACACCTATAACGGAGGAAGAAAGTACACGTGATCGGGCCCGCCTTGCTTTACTACATGCGCATACGAAGCTAGCAGTTATATCAGCAGTTGCATGCTAGTGTTAAAGTGGAAATACCAAACATTTTACAATATATTTTTCAGATTTATTCTTCTATCTGCTTGCAATTAAGGAAGAATTCATGTAATAAACCTCAGACGCTACAACAAAAGATCCAACTTGTTTGTCTGTGGCTATGCTGCGTATTGTGCTCAAAGTTTCACTTCAATTTCTTGTCTGCTTGCCCTCCTCTCTCACACTTAGATTCACATTCTTCTTGTGTTGTGCACTGACAACCCTCCAAACAATCAGAAACATATTGTCTAAACTTCTTGAGATTGCACTGAAGGGTTGATTCTGTATTCATAGGTTTGTAGAACTGGATTTAAGGTCTTTTTCAACTCTGTTCATAGTTTAGAATTTTGCCGTAAGGAGAGGCTAGCACCTCTGCGGAGTCAAATTCAGTTTTGAGAACTGCTAAATAAAGCGAGCGTCTTGATAATATAGGAGAAAACTGCCCACTATCCTACAGAAACCTGAAGAGATGGCATGTGATGTACACATTCAAGCCTTATTCTACCGACTAAACAACTCATGCCTTTACTCAGATGGAAGAACCTTTGGATGGTAAAATATTTTCCTCAAAAAGCAGTTTATTGAAAAAAATCCGATTTAAATCAAAAAAATCCGATTTAAATCAAAAAAATCCGATTTTTTTGATTTTTTTAAAAAAATCATTGATTTTTATCCACCCTGCTTGAGAGTCCTCAGTGGTTGATACCTTTTAATGGCTAACTGAAAAGATGGTAACAAATTGCAAGCTTTCGAGACTACTCAGGTCTCTTCATCAGGCAAAGACAAGTCGATTAATCCGTGGAAAACACATGCAGCAGACGGATGGCACCCAAGTGATTAGCCTGGCAAGGATAGGAGAAGCTTTGTAATTTATTTATCCAGATTGGAAAAACACTGACCTACCTGGTACAATTTATTTTTTTTTTTTGCGTATATGAAAACACTGATGCTTGAATGAGGCCTTACAGTGTGATTACTGTTGGTAAGTACAGTCATGGCCAAAAGTTTTGAGTATGACACAAATATTAATTTTTACAAAGTCTACTGCTTCACTTTTTCTAATGGCAATTTGCATATACTCCAGAATGTTATAAAGAGTGATCAGCTTAACAGCAATTACTTGCAAAGTCAATATTTGGCTAGAAAATGAACTTTATCCCCCAAAACACATTTCAACATCATTGCAGCCCTGCCTTAAAAGGACCAGCTAACCTCTTTTCAGTGATTGCTCCATTAACACAGGTGTGGGTGTTGATGAGGACATGGCTGGAGATCAATCTGTCATGATTAAGTAAGAATGACACCACTGGACACTTTAAAAGGAGGCTGGTGCTTGGCATCATTGTTTCTCTTCTGTTAACCATGGTTATCTCTAAAGAAACACGTGCAGTCATCATTTCAATGCACAAAAGTGGCCTAACAGGGAAGAGTATCGCAGCTAGAAAGATTGCACTCAGTCAACAATCTATCGCATCATCAAGAACTTCAAGGAGAGAGATTCCATTGTTGCCAAAAAGGCTTCAGGGCGCCCAAGAAAGACCAGCAAGCGTCAGGACCGTCTCTTAAAAGTGTTTCAGCTGCGGGATCGGGCTACCAGCAGTGCAGAGCTTGCTCAGGAATGGCAGCAGGCAGGTGTGAGTGCATCAGCACGCACTGTGAGGTGGACACTCTTGGAGCAAGGCTGGTCTCAAGGAGGGCAGCAAAGAAGCCACTTCTCTCCAGAAAAAACATCATGGACAGACTGATATTCTGCAAAAGGTACCGGCAGTGGACTGCTGAGGACTGGGGTAAAGTTATTTTCTCTGATGAATCCCCTTTTCGATTGCTTGGGACATCAGGAAAACGCCTCATTCGGAGAAGACAAGGTGAGCGCTACCACCAGTCTTGTCTCATGCCAACTGTTAAGCATCCTGAAACCATTCATGTGTGGGGTTGCTTCTCAGCCAAGGGAATCGGCTCTCTCACAGTCTTGCCTAAAAACACAGCCATGAATAAAGAATGGTACCAGAATGTCCTCCAAGAGCAACTTCTCCCAACCCTCCAAGAGCAGTTTGGCGATCAACAATGCCTTTTCCAGCATGATGGAGCACCTTGCCATAAAGCAAAGGTGATAACTAAATGGCTCAGGGAACAAAACATAGAGATTTTGGGTCCATGGCCTGGAAACCCCCCAGATCTTAATCCCATTGAGAACTTGTGGTCAATCATCAAGAGACGGGTGGACAAACAAAAACCTAAAAATTCTGACAAAATGAAAGCATTGATTGTGCAAGAATGGACTGCTATCAGTCAGGATTTGGTGCAGAAGTTGATTGAGAGCATGCCAGGGAGAATTGCAGAGGTCCTGAAGAAGAAGGGTCAACACTGCAAATATTGACTTGCTGCATTAACTCATTCTGTCAATATAAGCTTTTGTTACTCATATGTTTGCAATTATTATATTTCTGTCTGTGATAAAAACATCTGTCAAACACACATAAAAACCAGAGGGCAGCAGATCATGTGAAAATATAATATTTGTGTCATTCTCAAAACTTTTGGCCATGACTGTAGTGTATCAAGCCTAGAATGTTTACAAGCCATAAACACAAACTGTGCTTTACTCACCAATCCCAGGTCCGGTGCTGAGTCTCTGCCAATACTGCTAGTGTCTGTTATTGTCTGAAGCTCTGACCTCATGTTAGCAGGGATGAAGGTGATTGGTGGGCTCTGTGGCTCTGCGCAGCTTGGTCAGACCTCAGTCATTGGCTGCAATGTCCTTGATGTGATGTCCGCTCTTCCCACAATAACAGACACTGGGAGCAGCGGTGGAGATTTGACATTGGACATGGGAGCAGGGGGAAGCACATTTTATCAGACGAGTACAATCATTTCCCAGTGTGAACAGTCAGGATAAAATAGATATTTAGATAGAAAGATGCTAGTGAGATATATAATTAGTGCAGTGCTTGTATAGTTTACTGTATATGTATTTAGCTAATGAATATGAAAAAAAATGGCGTGGGGGTCCCCTTTATTTTATTGTATTAGTTTAAGACATATGCCTCTGGAAGAGGGTTTTTTTCAAAACTGGAAGATCCCTTCAAAACATGAAAATTGTTTTATTAAAGGTGACTGTTTTAATATCGGTATGCTCTCTAGATGGCTAATGCAATAACAAAATTGCAAAATACTTCACTATAAGATTGTTTTCGGCACAGAAAATCAAAAGTTAAGGTGGCCTCTTATTTCTAACTTGATGTTCCCTGCCTGTTTAGGGACATGGAGAAAGATTTCGGCAAGTGGGGACAGGTCCTAGCTCCTGTTTCTCTCCTGTCAAATTGTGCACACATAATAGAGATGTGGACTTTCTGTTCAGGATAGACAAGCCACTGGACAATGGCATATGCCATGCAAGGAAAATAAAGTACTAGCAATTATAGTGCTGGCGAAATGCTGGCAGGGATCAGATCACAGTTACCAGACATGGCAGTTCTGTAAATGTCATGGGACTTTAGCCGTGTGGCTTGTGCAGGTGGCTAGCCTTGTTCTGGCTTCACTGACCACTCCTTCAGACAAATCGGACTTCCAGAGGCTGCTCTCTATATGATGGTATTCAGCGCGTGTCTGGAGGCCCATGGCCAGTCCCAACATCACGGTCAGTTTATAGAAGGACCGTGAATTTCGGATGTGTGAAACTAGCCGAGTTCTCGTGGTTCTGCAGCAGCATCTCAGCGGCTTCTTCCCCTTTCTGGGTCTTAGTGGTTCCTGCGGTTGATTAGTCACTCACTATACGTTATTAGGGTATGTGTCCAGATAGGCAGCGCTTTAGACACAGCGGATACCCGGCTCTGCCCAAAGTGCTGCCCCCTTTTGTACACGCGGTGATTGAATCACCGCATCCTATACATAGACTGTGCTATTTATCTTGCGGAGACTGAGCATCTTCGCAAGATAAATTGACATGCTGCGGTCTGGAAGGACGCGCCGGATGTCCGGATACGCAGGGAAGCCGGATGCGGCCCTGCACGCGTAGTGGAGATGGGATTTCATAAAATCCCCTCCACTATGCTGTAACATCTGGACGCTGCATCCAATCCACATCCTGAAGAAATCCGGAACGTGGAAACATACCCTTAGTGGCATACCGTTGTGCTCAATTCTGCCGGGGTATGTAAACTTTTGAGCACAACTGTAAATGTTTAGGTGTGAATTATATTGAGAATCTGCACTGCAGAATGAAATGCTTGTCCCTAATTCATGAGATGCAATCTACCGTACATTTGTGGTTTCTCTTCTGAATGTTAGTGTCTCCATGCTCTAATGTAAGTTTTCTATCTAGAATTTCTATTACACATAGTTTATTGTTTCACCATGTGATTGCTGGCACAGGGGAGCCATACTGTGAGTGTGAGATAACCAGTGATGAGACGATGGGGAGCTGCAGCCAGGGTGTGGTGTAACGTCCTCCCTTGTGCGGAGATGAGCTGTCATCATTAGTTGCTGACTGTTATTATAAGGCTGGGTTCATCAAATGTTTTCTTTTCTTTATGTACATTTGTAGTCACATTTTTAAAATAGTATTTTTAAAGTTCTGTTTTAAGCTTATAGAGATAATGACAGGAAAAATACCAAATCTTCAGCATTTTGAATCTTAACAATGCCACTGACATCAAAAACACCTTCCAGGGGTTTATCGCATGGATCGTTTTTATGCAAAAGTCCTAAAACCTGTAAATATCGGTTTCTTGTGTTGCTGTGTACCATTTTCACCCTTACTTTGCTTCCATGTGTTCCCATTTGTGCTGTACCTAATGTGACCTTCCAGATGCCGGCTCTGGACAGAATCTGTCTCCTAACTTCAGAGATGATAGTTTCTTTTCATGTTCCTCTACTAACAAGCTAACAAGCTGAGAAGAAGGCATCCTCAGTTATACTGCCACGTTACTATCGGGGCTCATCTCCTCTGACAAGCGGGGCAGGAAGCTTTTCCTGTTGGATGCTCTGCAGTTAACATAGGATCAATATACAGAGCATTGTCTGTGGGGGAGAGAATGACTGAGCATGTTGTCCACCAGCACTCATTAAAGGGAACATGTCAGCAGGATTTCACACCGACTATTTATATGTGCATGTAGTTCTTTCAAGGCCCAGACCTGTAATACCTTTACATGGCCAGTAAGTTTTGCCATTACTGAGAAATCTGCATTTGAATTGTTATGCAAATGAGGCAGTAGATCTTAAGGGCCCCGTCACACATAGCGACTCACCAGCTATCCCGACAACGATATGCACTTGTCAGGATCGCTGGTGTGTCGCTACATGATCGCTGGTGAGCTGCCAGTACAGCGACTATGCGGGTAACAAGCAATGCACGTCGCTTAGTTACCCGCAGTGTACGTTAGATACCAGCGCGCTGGTGCAGGGAGCTGGTAAGCAGCGAGTTTCTAAGCGCCGCGCAGCGCCTAGAAACCCGATGTGTACGTTAGATACCAGCTCGCTGGTGCAGGGAGCTGGTAAGCAGCGAGTTTCTAAGCGCCGCGCGGCGCTTAGAAACCCGCTGTTTACCTTGGTTACCAGCTCCCCTGCACCAGCGCGCTGGTATCTAACGTACACATCGGGTTTCTAGGCGCCGCCCGGCGCCTAGAAACCCGATGTTTACCTTGGTTACCAGCTCCAGTTTACTGATCGCTGGTCTCTCGCCTGTCACACGCAGTGATGCGCGCTGGCCAGCGGGAGACCAACTATGAAAAAATGGTCCAGGACATTCAGCGACGACCAGCGATACCCAGCAGGGGGGCTGCATATCACAGTAAGCGAGATCGCTGACTAGGTCGCTGTTGCGTCACAAAATCGGTGACGTTTCAGCGATCTCGCTTAGTGTGACAGGGCCCTTAGCCTCTGTCACGCCAGCTCTATTCCTTACCCAGCGCCCATTCCTGTTTGACTGACAGCTCCTTTGCTTGAAGTCACATGACTGTCAGTCAAGCAGGAGAGAGGCACAGGGCAAGAAATAGAGCTGGAGTGACAGAGGCTTCAGATCTACAGTCTCCTTTGCATACGTATTGAAAAGCAAAAGCGGAACAGACTGGCCATGTAAAGGTATTGCTGGACTTGTCTTTCAAAGAGCTACATGCACATAGAAATAGTTTGGGGTTGACATTCTGCTGACAAATTTCCTTTTAAGAGGACTTGAACATTGTTATATACTTTAAATACATGCTGAGGCCATATAATGTAAGTAAGGCCAGGTTCACATCGTTAGTGCATGCGTTAAACGGACAGACTAACGCTAGTCTCTTTTTGATCGCGTTTGTGCGATCACATTAGCGCATCTGCTCGTTCTGCACTATCCGTGACGGACCCTCGAACGCTGTAGACTGCGTTCGAGGGTCCGTCACAGCATAACGAGACATCGCTAACGCATGCCGATTTTGAAATGCATTAGCTTATGGCAGTCTATGGGTGCGTTAACGGATGCGTTACATCGCATTAATGCCGCTTTGTAACACATCCGTTAAACGAACTGCTATAACACGATGTGAACCTGGCCTTAATGTCGTAAATATCTTTTTTTAATGATTTTATATACAGATTTTTTTAGAATTTGGGGCTTTGATTGAATAAATGTAACGTTCTTTATAGGTTGACCGGTTCAGTGGCAAAAGCCACAATTGTGTTTCTAGTCATTCTCATTATGTCCTACATACCCTAAGCATACATGTGACCGCAGGTAGCAAGAGGACAAAAGCTATCCATTATAGAACTGAATGCTGCAACTATAAGGCCTCTTTTACACTTCAGTCGTGTGACCAAGGGCCTTCATTGAGAATTTTGCAGGAAAGGCCAAACCTTTGTATGATCTTTTGAAAAGTGAAAACAGTGATTACTTTGGTCCTTGGGGTGAGGAACAGTCAGTCAAAATCCGCCAAAGTGTGAAAAAAGCGGAACCGCCTTTTTTTCCATTGACTTGCATTAGTGGTGGATTTTGACGGATGGTCGTCCGTTAGGTCCGTTTTTTGACGGATCCGCCAAAAATTTGGCGTCCGCCGTTTTTGAAAAACGTCCAATGCAACGTTTTTTCTGTCTGCCAAAATGGCGGACTATTTGCTCTGCCGTCACCATTACAGTCTATGGCCGTGTCGGCCCATGCGTATGCACTCCGTTTTGCGGGGGATTTCAGACGTATGCCCCGACGGGGACACAGAACGCAATGTGAAAGCACCCTTACACAGTTGCAACAGTCTTGGATCTGCACTTAGCAGGTGCCATGGGTTCATATGGCTTAGTCTCTAGTGGGCCAGACAGCCTGGTTTAGGACTTGTACTCATCTGAGTAGAAATCGGATGAGTGCAATCTGATTTTAAAAAAAATGCACTCTGAATAATGTTATTTACTGATTCAGTGTTCATCTGAGATTTTTTTTCTCAGCTTGGATCGGACTGAGAAAAAAATTGCAGCATGTGGTGAGTGGCTGCGTATATCGGGCAAGACTCGCCAATGCAAGTCAATGGGTGCGAAAAAAAAAAAATTGCACAGACGTATGCCGTCTAAATTTTTTTACTCTCCCATCTTATAGGAGACTTGACATTTTATCAGACGAGTACAATCATTTCCCAGTGTGAACAGTCAGGATAAAATAGATATTTAGATAGAAAGATGCTAGTGAGATATATAATTAGTGCAGTGCTTGTATAGTTTACTGTATATGTATTTAGCTAATGAATATGAAAAAAATGGCGTGGGGGTCCCCTTTATTTTTATTAACCAGCTGAGGGAAGGCAGACACCTGGGGGCTAGTTAGTGTTATTATTTTGGGAAAGGGCCTATATCCATAATGGTTCCAGGCTACTAATATCAGCTTATAGCTGTCTGCGTAGCCTTTACTGGTTATTTAAAAAGAAGGTACCCCCCCAAAAAAAAAAAAAAAAGTGCATTCCCCCCTCTATTTTTAATAATCAGCAAAGGCTAAGCAGACAGCTGCATGCTGATATAAAGAGGCCATGGATATTGTCCCACTCCCAGACTAAAAACACCAGCCCTCAGCCACCCCCAGAAATGGAGCATTCATTAGATGAACTTTCTCACACTGTGAGCGGTGATGTCAGTAAGGTTAACAAAGTTCAGCCGACTCACACAGAGGTTACCGTGAGAACTGCCGGCTCTGACCTCCGTTAACCTGATATCACTGCTTTTCAATTGTTATTAATAACTTGGGAAGAGCCGTTGATAGTGGACACTTCCCAAAATAATCACACCAGCCCCCAGCTCTCGGCGTTCCCACTGTAAGTAAAAAAATAAAAATAAGGGGTATCCCACACCATTTATTAAGAATAAATTATTTATTTAATAGGTATAAAAGGCTAAACACTAGTGATGAGTGAGCGTTCTCAGATAAAATGTTTTCAGACCATGCTCGTGTGCTTAATAGACTATCTTCAGCATGCTTGAATACTGAAATTGCCTAACAAACAGGCAATCACTGCATGTCTTGCAGCTGTTGAACAGCCACGAGACATGCAGCCACGACGACTGGAACATAGTATTCAAGCATGCTGAAGAGACTCTGATAACATCTTAGGCCTCTTTCACACTTCAGTCGTGCGACGTCAGTCAAAATCCGCCAAAGTGTGAAAAAAACGGATCCGCCATTTTTTGTTGGTGGATCCGCTTTTTTCCCATTGACTTGCATTAGTGGCGGATTTTGACGGATGGTCGTCCGTTAGATCCGTTTTTTGACGGATCCGTCATAAATTTGGCGTCTGTCATTTTTGGAAAACGTTCAATGCAACGTTTTTTGTGTGCGTCAAAATGGCGGACTATGGCGGATCCATCAAAAGCTGGATCTAACGGACGACCATCCGCCAGCGGATCCGTTGCTCCCATAGAAAATCCATTCAAAATGCCCAGAACACTGTCCAGGGTCTCTCTCTCATTCCTTTTTTCCTTGGAGAACTAGCTTTCAATGACATAGAGAATGATGTATACATAAGTGTGTGTTACTTGAAGACGTAGACATAACGAGATGAGCAACGTTGAAGACCATAGATCAGTCAAGGAAACAGTGCAGAATATAAGACCTTGATTACTTCCCTTCTAAATCAAAGAATTCCAGCAGTGCAATCAGTTCAGAATTGGGAGCAACCATCCTCACCTTTCTCCTTTTCAAAGAGCTGTGCCAGAAGTGGTCTTCGTGGAAGATTCATGGCCAAAAAGCTGTACGGTCAACATAAAAACCAGGCCAAACAACTAAACTATGCACAAAGATACAGAAAAATATCAGTAGGTGCTCTGGACTTAGGAGGCCAAATTTGAATTTTAAATTTTTGGCAGTAACAGAAGACAATTTGGTTGCCCAAAGGCCGGAGAGCAGTACAATAATGAGTGTCTGCAGGCAACAGTGAAGCATGACAAAGGGTATTTGTAAGTTTCTGGCTGCATTTCATCAAATGGAGTTGGAGATTTGGTCAGTATTAAGGCTATGTGCCCACGTTGTGTTTTTTAAGCGTTTTTGCCGCGTTTTTCTGCGGTGGAAACGCTTATTAAAACGCTAACAAAATGCATCCCATGCAATCCTATGGGGTTCCGCAGTTGCTGTGCCAATGCTGCGGATTTTTCCGCTGCGGAATCGCATAGCGGAAAAATCCGCAGCATGTTCATTATTTTAGCGAAATCGCGGCGATTCCGCCGCCATAGGATTGCATTGAAACGCTCACTTTACGAATGTGGCCATGCCCACCATGCGTAAAGTGAGCGCTTCATGTGCGCTTGGTACCCAGGGCCTGGAGGAGAGGAGACTCTCCTCCAGGCCCTGGGTATCATATTCCTGTAAAAATTAGAATAAAAAATAGGGATTTACTTACCCCTGTCAGCCCCCAGAGTCCTCCCGATCCTCAGTGGCACTGCCGGCAAGTTCCGTTCCCAGGCGTGCTTAGCAAGAATGACCTTTGTGACGTTGCGGTCGAGTGACTGCTACGTCGCAGAGGTCATTCTCGCTAAGCACGCCTGGGAACGGAACTTGCCGGCAGCGCCACTGAGAAGATCGGGGGCCGCCAGGAGGTGAGTATATCTATATTTTTTTAATTTTTTAAATTATTTTTAACATTCATCAATAGTAAAAAGTTATAATAATAGAGTAGTTTGCGCACATAAGAAACTAAAAAGAACGAGAGGAGGTACTAGAGAAAATATGAAAGTGTATTTGAAAATGCTACATAAAAAAACTGCAATAAACATCCAAAGAGAGTCTGTAGATAAAATGGCTGATAAATAAATAGATAATTGCACTATATTGCACTAATATTCTATTGCACTAAACCCCGTGAGAAGAGAGTGATTAGAAAAGCCTCTGCTCAATAAATGTCTCCAAAAATTTGTGGAAATAACAATGACAGAATACAAGCATATAGCCAAAGAATATGCGAATATGACAGGATTACATCAATATATATATAAATAGACACCACATGAACCCAATATAGTCCTCTATGAAGAATAGGGCAGCATATGGAAAATGCGTTTAGGTCAGATGAACAATCCTTTGGATACCGATAAAAAGGTAACATCATCACTATGTGTCCAGCACATGTGCACCTTGATACCTCTGAATGCTGAATCCATCTTTACCTACTCTCCTGCAGATCAGGTCAGCTGACTGTATGGCACGGATATAAAAGGACCAACACTCAAGAAAGGACCATCCTTGACGAAGGAAACCGTGTTTCCGAAACGCGTAGGAAAGTTGTGGTCCTTTCTACCATTGGTACTCATCCAGTCACGTGCCATCACATGACCATCCGCATCACGGCAGGTCCTGTGTCCATCTGGGTGGAATTCGAGCTACCCACGCAGACACAACACTGTCCGCCATACATTTATTGAGCAGAGGCTTTTCTAATCACTCTCTTCTCACGGGGTTTAGTGCAATAGAATATTAGTGCAATATAGTGCAATTATGCACATTGTTGCATTTTGGTACGCTCGGCGCACCGTCAATAGGTCACAGGCGCCGGCAAACGCAACCTGCGTACGGCCTGCGAACCCAATGCTAAAGATAGGGTGCGCAGGTCACATGCAGCGTCATGCGCCCATAGGCAGAGCTATCGCGAGGAGGCGCGGCCGGGGACAGAGCTTAGCGGCGGCCGTGCGCAGACCGACGCAGGTGGGTCAAAAGCTAGTGTGAAACTAGCCTAACACTTCGATTTATGTAAACATTCTCACTTTGCAGCATTTTTTCATACCTTTGCACAGGACTGTCTGTATATATACAGTATGATATATTTGATGTTGCACCTGTCTTTTCTGTACTGGCGTGGATTGTGGTAATTTCTGGTCTATAAATTGTTAATCTACGTAATGTTTCATGAGGCAACTTCTGGGACATAAAGCATGAAGTTGTTTTTTCATTTCCGTTCCTAGCTCCACCTGGAATAAATCACCACCTCCACAATTGTTGCCACTGAATAAGATTTTCCATGTTTTCTTATATTTTTATACTCCAATGCTCAAAGGTGTTTTCTTTAACTCCTATTTCGTCCTGGATGGTAATCTAGATGCGGCGTTTGGCTTGCCCATACACGACTTGTATCTGTATTTGTCAGTGACACATTTAGATGAGGCCTTGGGATGTACATTCCATTAAGAAAGCATCAATTCATTTTCTTCCAGCTGTTTTTGCTCTGTTATGTCACTTGACAAACGTAGCTGCCCAACATACGGAGTCTATAAAAATAATGAAATAAAATGTCCAAATTAAAACAATAGGTTCAGTTACATGCTTGTGTTAGTCCGTATGGCAGCAGAGCAAAAACCAAATAAATGGAAACACGGCATTAAAGTGGAGGCAGAGAAGGAATGTACAATTTCCAGGTGCGGAGGTCAAGTGAATGGGAGCAGTAATCTGCAGCATCCCCTAGGCGATGTATGTCGCTGCGGCAGCGCTCACCCTTTACTTAGCTTACATCCTACCGCTGCTAGAGCAGTGCTTGGTGTCAGACCCCCAGCAATCTCATGTTGATCTCTCATATCCAGTTGAAACTAAAAGTTTACATACACTATATAAAAAAAAAACATGCATGTTTTTCTCAATGTCTGACATGAAATCAGAATAATCCTTTTCCGTTTTAGGTCAGTTAGGATTACCATAATTATTATTTTTTGCCAAATGCCTGAATGATAGAGAATGTTTTAAGGCATTTTTAGTGCTTACTGCAAAGTCAAAAGTTTCCATACATTTCATTAGTACAGGGTTCGACAAACCCGGTCGCCAGTGGCGCCTAGAAAATCATGCCTGGCGCCCGGGGAATTAAAGAGGAAAAAAAAATTTTTTTACTCAGCTGATTAGCAGCTCCTCCTGCGCCGTCTGGATTGCCTCCGCTGCGCCGCACTGATTGGCTGCCACCATAATTCTGTTTACTGCCGCTAGCCACTAGCAGCATGTTTGTTATGGGAGGCAGGGCCGGCGTCAGCACCCTGCCAACCCGGGCAAGTGCCGGGGCCCTGAGCAGGCGGAGGGGCCCACTCGCCGTCAGGCACCCCGGCGCCCGTTAGTGGAGGAGAGCGGTGTCAGCGCCGCCACTGGGCCCCTCCCCCCCCGCTTGCTCAGGGCCCCGGCAGCAGCTGGCACAATACTTACCTCTCCCTGTGCCTCCGCTGCCGCAGCTCCGGGCTCCAGGGGGCGCCGGCGCTTCCTCTCACAGCAGCGCCGCTGAATGACGTCATCATTCAGCGGCCGGCTGTGGCAGAGAGCGCGTGGACGCCGGACAGGTGAGATGTGATGTGTGTGTGTGTCTGTGTGTATCAGTGTGTGTATGTAGTGCTTTGTGTGTGTGTGTGTGTGTGTGGTTATGTATGTATGTATGTGAGAGAGTGCTTGTGTGCTGCGGTTCTGTCTGTGTGTGATGATGGGCAGGCATTGATGATAATGGGCAGGCATTGATGATGATGGGGAGGTGATGATGATGATGGGCAGGCATTGATGATAATGGGCAGGCATTGATGATGATGGGCAGGCATTGATGATAATGGGGAGGCAATGATGATGATGGGGAGGCCATGATGATGATGAGGAGGCAATGATGATGATGGGCAGGCATTGATGATGATGGGGAGGCGATGATGATAATGGGCAGGCATTGATGATGATGGGGAGGCAATGATGATGGGCAGGCATTCTGGCTCCTAAATTTTTTGGCTGGCTCCTAGATTCTGAACAACTCTGTCGACCCCTGCATTAGTATTTGGTACCATTGAATGATTTGGGTCAAACGTTCGGGATATCCTTCCACAAGCTTCTCACAATAGTTGGTCGGAATTTTGGCCCATTCCTCCTGACAAAACTGGTGTAACTGATCCAGGTTTGTAGGTCGCCTTTCTTGCACCTGCCTTTTGAGTTTTGCCCATTAATTTTTGATAGGATTGAGAGCATGGCTTTGTGATGGCAACTCCAAAACATTGACTTAGTTATCCTTAAGACTCTTTGTTACCATTTTAGCAGTATGCTTCGGGTCATTGTCCATTTGGAAGACTCATTTCCGTCTAAGCTTTAACTTTCTGGCTGATGTGTTGAGATGTTACTTCAGTATTGCCACATAATCTTCTTTTCTCATGATGCCATCTATTTTGTGAAGTGCACCAGTCCCTCCTGCAGCAAAACAACCCACAACATGATGCTGCCACCACCGTGTTTCACAGTTGGGATGGTGTTCTTAGGCTTCCAAGCTTCTTCCTTTTTCTCCAAAAGTAACAATGGTCATTATGCCCAAAAAGTTCAATTTTAGTTGTTTCAGACCACAGGACATGTCTCCAAAAGTTAAGGTCTTTGTTCCTTTGTGCATTTGCAAACATGAATCTGGCTTTTTATGTTTCTTATGGAGTAATGGCTTCTTCCTGGCAGAGTGGCCTTTCAGCCCATGTTGATACAGTACTTGTTTCACTGTGGATATTGACACAATCTTACCAGCTTCCACCATCATCTTCACAATGTCTTTTGCTTTTGTCCTTGGGTTGATATGCACATGTTGAGCCAAAGCATGTTCACCTCTGGGACATAAAACCCGTCTCCTATCTGAGCGATATGATGGCTGGACATTCCCATCTTGCTTGTACTTGCATATAATTGTTTGTACAGATGAATGAGGCACCTTCAGGTATCTTAAAATTGTACCCAAGGATGAGCCAGACTTGTGCAAGTCCACAATTCTCTTCCTGATATCTTGGCTGATTTTAGACTTTCCCATGATGCTACACAAAGAAGCAGTGTGTTTCAGGTGTGCATTAAAATACATCCACAGGTATGTCTCTAATTCACTTAATGTTGGCAAAAAACACATGACATCATCATATGGGCAGTATAGAATTTTTTAAAAGCATAGTAATCTTAGTGTATGTAAACGTTTGACTTTGCAGTAAGTAATAATAATGCATTAATACATTCTTTCATTATGCTGGCATTTGTCAAATATTAATAATTGTTAATCCTAATTGACCTAAAAACGGGAAAGGTTTATTCTGATTTCATGTCAAATATTAAAAAAAAAAAACACGCATATGTGGCTTTTTATATAGTGTATGTAAACTTCTAGTTTCAACTGTGGATAGGTCGTCAATATGTGAGTCCCAGACCACCCTTTTAATTATATACATACACCCTATTAAGTACTTCTGTAGAGGATTACAACATCTTTCTTATTTTTATTATAATCTCACGTTTGCTTGTTTTTATAGGCTAAAGCATCTGAAGAAGATGGGGATTCAGTTGTTGTTATTGAGAAGGAACAATTTATGGATGACTTTTTCCATCAGGTATGAAGGAACTTTCCGCTCTATTAAATTATTTTTCATTAGATAAGTCCTGTGCGTAGACTATTTCCTGCTACTCTAGACAAGTCGATGGGGTAAAAAAAATCCACAATTTTAAATAGATGTGATGGCTTTATTCAAGCGATTGTCTCATTGTTATTAACCAATTGCTCCAGGTCTGACTCCCTGACACCTTCGGAAAAGAGCTTTTACAAGGGGAAGGTGGTGTAGTACACTGACGAGCAAAAGGTTAACAATGTTTTAAACTTTTGACTTTCAGGCTCCATATCTCACCATCCACTACTGCTTTGAACATGAGGCTACCATCATTTTATAGACAATCATCTTGGCTATCTCATGCACAAATTTGACTTGCCATATTATTAGTTATGTAGATTCTTATCATTTCACTGCATCGTTACTATTTTGCTCCTGGTAGTGGGAAAAATATTTTTCTTCCTGTAAACTACAAAATGCAACCTGTTCTCACATTTACTAATAGCTCAGTGTATTATTAGGTTGATTCCCAAGCGAAAGATCACTGGTTCGACTTGAAGAGCAGCCGTGAAGAAGATTTCCCAAGAAGAAAGAAACTGCATCATCCAGCTCATCGATAGCGGGCCCTCAGCCAATAAAATTGCCAAACTGCATCATGTGAATGCCATGACAGATGAAAGAATATGAAATTAAGCCAGTCCATCCATTCAGAAGCCAAAAGGTGGACGTCCAGGCAAAATTTCTGAGTCAACAAGTCGGCTCATCCCAAGGTCTATTAGTTCTGGGGCGACAAACGCTGCAGTGGAGGTGGCTCATATGCTTCGTAATAGTGAGATGAGAGACGTCCATGTTATCACCGTGTGACACACGTTACAAAAGTCTAGGCAAAAGGTGAAGAATCCTTAACTTCAATATCGTCATAAGAAGCATTGGCTTGAGTTTGCAAAAAATTATGAAAAGTTGACAGTAGAAGATGGGAAACGTGTGATTTGGAGCAATAAGACAAAAGTCAATAGACTAGGCTCTAATGGGTGTAAATGAATCTGGAAGAAACAAGGGGAAAAGGTGCTAACAGATTGAGGAATTGAAGGAAATATGTGGTTGTTTCACAGCCTAAGGCGTTGGATACTTGACCAGGATTGATGGTGGTCTCAGTGCTGAGCTATAAGTGAGTATCCTACAAGACAAGTTACTTCGTACACTCGAGTACTTCAAGATAGGCAAAGAACGGGTTGAGAGACAATGAAGTAGAGGTGCTGGAATGACCCCACAGTCCCCAGACCTCAACCCAATCAAACCCTTGTGAGTAGAGCTAAAGAAAAAACTGTATACATGCCCAAGTGAGTCGACCAGTATGCACCAACTTTGGGAATGTGTAGAAGAGAATTGAGATCAAATTTCGGTCGAGACAAGCTTGAATCTGATCGATAGCATGCCTAGAAGGAATCGGGCAATGTTGAAAGCCAAAGGTGGATTTACAAAATACTAACAAAATACTAAAAAAATAAAGTTTGGATTAAGAGCAAAACAGTAATAATAAAGTGACATGACTTGAATCTGCTTAACTAATCATCATATGCAAAATAGTTGCAAATCAAATGTATGTATGAGATATCCAAGATGATTGTCTATAAAATGATGGCAGTCTCACATTGGAAGCAGCAGTGGATGGTGAGAAATGGAGCCTGAAAGTCAAAAGTTCAAAGCATTGTTACCCTTTTGCTCGTCAGCGTATTTCATGGCAGCCATTTAGATGAATAGCCATCCTTCTTGTAGGACTGCTTGAGTCAACCAAAACTCTGATGCAGAGCAGTTCTCCTTTCTGACTCCCAGAGTAAGACCCCAAGCAGTTCTAGGTTATTGATGATCTTGATGAGAAAAAGCTCTCCAAAAATGGCGAGCACTGAAAAGAAGAAAGTTGGAGTAGTTTTCAGTATACAATATATATTATGTACTTGTGTCAACTCGGAAAAGTTCTTTTCTCTAAAAGAATTTTGAAAATAAATTAAAACCAGATATTTGAAGGAGCAATATCAAGTTTCTTTTATGTTAAATAATATTTAGTTTGTATATTTCAATAGCTGATTGATGGATGTAAGAGATTAGATTTAATTGCTCATCTAAACTAACACTCCCAAGCCATTTGTTTTAAAGCAGCTTTTGCTTTTTATGTCATGATGGCAATATTGCTCGGATATATCATTACTTTGTGATTTGTGGGACATCAACTTCTTGAACCCTCACCGCTTTGCTCTTTCTCATTTTTTTTCTTGCTCAGTCATATGTCCAGGTACACATGTGAGCTGACATTGGCCTCGACTATGTGAACAGTCTTTCAGTAGCGCTATGCCTGCGCCATCTGCAGTTGGAACAGGCTGTTACATACAGCTGGCCTTCAGCTGTAATTGTCAAAACCACAGCTTTCTGAGATCTCGGACATTTTAACCACTCAGACACTGCAGACCATAGTGCTCACTTCCTCTGTCAATCCATAACCCATTCCCAACATGGCAAATTGCATTATTTTTTTTTCCCTCACCTTCTTTCAAGAGCCGTTATTTTTTTATTATTTTCCAGTCCACATAGACGTATCAGGGCTTGCTTTTTGTGGGACGAGTTGTACTTTTGAAAGACACCATTAATTTTGCCACACAGTTTACTGTAAAATGTGAAAAATGTCTTAAGTGCAGTGAAATTGCGGGGAAAAAAGAGAAATGGAATGCTGACATTGTTTTCTAGAAATTGTTTTTGCAACGTACATTTTGTGGTAAAAATTACTTGGTAGTATGATTCTTCTTGTAAGGCTGGGGTCAGATATGTGAGAAACTCGCATGAGTCTCGCATGTCAATACCTGGCACTCGGTCCGGAGCGTTCTTCAGCATGTATTCTCTGCAGCCGCACACTCCGGTCATGAGTGCCGGTGGCAGTGCCGGGTATTGACATGCGAGACTCGTGCAAGTTTCTCACAGGTCTGACCCCGGCCTAAGGCCACGTTCAGCTTTTGGTTAGTATTTTATCTCTGTATTTGTAAGCCAAAATCAGGAGTGGCACAATAGAGGAAAAGTACAATACAAACACGTCACCACTTCTGCATTTATCACCCACTCCTGGTTTTAGCTTACAAATACTGATTTAAAATGCTGAACATGTGAACATGGCCTCAGTACAATTCCAGCAATGCCAAGCTTGTCCAGATTTTTTATTTTTATTAATTTAGAAGTGAAAAATAAAATCTGAAATTTAGTAAAAAAAAAAAATCTGATTGTGTCACCATTTTGGTAGACCCACCCATAATGTTTTCAATTTTTCTCAAAGTTTGCAGTTTGCTGGTAGATCTTGCTACATTTCCCCAGGTAGATTTTACTTTTTCGTTTTTTTCAAAGTTTGATGCCCCTAGTTATATACTTACTAGCCACTGTTTTCATCGGTGATCAACACCGCTCCAGTTGGTCTTCTGCAGGTTGTGACTGATCAGATCGGTCCAGTGCTTTCTGGAGCGATCCTGATATCACAGCCTCAGTCTATGAGAGCCAGAATGGGTCCAGAACAAGGCTCTCCTAGACTTACATTGAGATTTTGTGATCGTTAACTTTAACTTCCGGTCAGCCAGAAGTTGTGGTCACAAGATGGCGGATCGAGACCACAGCGGCGCCAGCAAGAGCGGAAGATAGCAGCTGCTTAGTACAATACCGGTAGCTGGGAACTTGCATTAATCGCACCACTCCAGGGCTGGAATTTAGCAACAACGCTGTAGTGGTGCTTTAAATTACTTTGTGCCATAATAAATCAGTGAACCAATGATAATACAGACCATGTGCCATGGTTATTGGAACCACACTGCACAGTGCCCTAACGTGTGTTTCACGTGTAGCTTTGTCAGGGGGGTCACCCCTGGTCTGTGTTATCAATGGTTCCAAATGTACATACATTGAATTATATAGGCTGACTCCTCTTGAAATATACAGTACAGACCAAAAGTTTGGACACACCTTCTCATTCAATGATTCTTCTGTATTTTCATGACTATGAAAATTGTAGAATCACACTGAAGGCATCAAAACTATGAATTAACACATGTGGAATTATACATTACACTTTACAAAAAAGTGTGAAACAACTGAAAATATGTCTTATATTCTAGGTTCTTCAAAGTAGCCACCTTTTGCTTTGATTTCTGCTTTGCACGCAGAAAAGGTGAACGGCTGGACTCTACATGCCTGGTTCCCACCGTGAAGCATGGAGGAGGTGGTGTGATGGTGTGGGGGTGCTTTGCTGGTGACACTGTTGGGGATTATTCAAAATTGAAAGAATCTAGAATATAAGACATATTTTCAGTTGTTTCACACTTTTTTGTAAAGTGTAATGTATAATTCCACATGTGTTAATTCATAGTTTTGATGCCTTCAGTGTGATTCTACAATTTTCATAGTCATGAAAATACAGAAAAATCATTGAATGAGAAGGTGTGTCCAAACTTTTGGTCTGTACTGTATGCAAGTGGCCAAATGATAGTACTGTGACTACATTGCACGGCTATGTCTCTGCTATAAAATTATGTACCATAAGTATGTCTGGTATTGTATAACACATTAATGTGCAATGTTATATGTATGCTTATCAATTTGAATCATGACCCACACTGCCTCAAATAGTTTTTACAGGGTTTTTAGGGGCTGATTTGTAATTCTGTCTGTGTGTTATAGATAATAAAATTGTTACAAATTAAAATATCATTGTACAATTATTTTAACTAATTCAAAGTGTTGGTAAGAGTTTGAAATGATCTTATATTGGGTGCCTCCACATATATATATAGGAAAGATGTGTATCTTCGTACCGTGTTAGCCAGTAGATAGAAAAATATTTAGACTTGAGAGTCCTCAGTGGTTGATACCTTTTAATGGCTAACTGAAAAGATGGTAACAAATTGCAAGCTTTCGAGACTACTCAGGTCTCTTCATCAGGCATAGACTAATACAACATCTGATTCTTCAGATGTTGTATTAGTCTATGCCTGATGAAGAGACCTGAGTAGTCTCGAAAGCTTGCAATTTGTTACCATCTTTTCAGTTAGCCATTAAAAGGTATCAACCACTGAGGACTCTCAAGTCTAAATATTTTCCACATATATAAAATTTATTTGAAACCTATAGAAATGGGTCTCTATGTCCTTGCTGTTATATTAATTGCTGTTATTCAGGAGATGTATGATTAATTAAAGGGAATCTGTCTACAGGATTTTGCCACTCAAGCTATTTATTTGTGCATGTACCGGTAACCTTTCAAATACCAGTCCTGTAATATCTTTACATGGCCAGTCTGTTCCTCCATTAGTAAGAAATCAGTGTTTTAATTGATATGCAAATAATGATGAAGATCTGAGGCCTCAGTCACTCCAGCTTTCTTCACCGCCCAGCACTGCCGCCTCTTCCTGCTTGTCTGATGGCTCCTTTGCATGAAGTCACACAGCTTAGACGCTGTCAGTCAAGCAGGAGGCGGCAATGCTGAGCAGGGAATAGAGCTGGAGTGACAGAGGCTTCAGATCTACAGCCACATTTACATAGCAATTAAAATGCTGATTTCTCATTAATTGAGGAACGGACTGCCCATATAAAGGTATTGCTGGACTTGTCTTTGAAAGAGCAACATGCTCATATAAATAGTTTGGGGGTGTGACATCCTGCTGACAGGAATGCGTTAAATTGTACAACTTGTCACACAAAAACAAGTCCCCTATATACATTAACAGAAAAAAAAAATGGTTACAGCACTTTTTATGCTATAATAGTACTATACATGCTTCTTTGTCAGGGACAAAATGTCATTTGTTAAGCGGGTAATTCCAAACTTTCAAACCGCTTCCTTCCTGGTGAAAGTAGCAAATGAAGCAATTAGTCCACTTCTGAATGTAGAAGCAGGGCAACATACGGTAATTCCCTAATTTTATGTTGTTTGCTTTTTTAGGTAGAAGAAATAAGAAATCACATTGCTAAAATATCAGAAAATGTTGGCGAGGTGAAAAAGAAGCACAGCACTATTTTATCAGCACCAAACCCAGAAGAAAGTAAGCTCTTACAAAACACATGTTTTACAGTTAATTCACCTTGTTTTTTTTTGGTCCATAATTTTGTTGGGTAATTTCCTAAAGACTGTGAGCCACTTTGACGTGGTAATATTATGTACATACCTATTCTGTTTACACTTGGAGACTATCAGAGGTGTACAGTCATGGACAAAAGTTTTGAGAATGACACAAATATTAATTTTTACAAAGTCTACTGCTTCACTTTTTTTAATGGCAATTTGCATATAATCCAGAATGTTATAAAGAGTGATCAGCTTAACAGCAATTACTTGCAAAGTCAATATTTGGCTAGAAAAGGAACTTTATCCCCCCAAAACACATTTCAACATCATTGCAGCCCTGCCTTAAAAGGACCAGCTAACCTCTTTTCAGTGATTGCTCCATTAACACAGGTGTGGGTGTTGATGAGGACATGGCTGGAGATCAATCTGTCATGATTAAGTAAGAATGACACCACTGGACACTTTAAAAGGAGGCTGGTGCTTGGCATCATTGTTTCTCTTCTGTTAACCATGGTTATCTTTAAAGAAACACGTGCAGTCATCATTGCAATGCACAAAATGGCCTAACAGGGAAGAGTATCGCAGCTAGAAAGATTGCACCTCAGTCAACAATCTATCGCTATCATCAAGAACTTCAAGGAGAGAGGTTCCATTGTTGCCAAAAAGGCTTCAGGGCGCCCAAGAAAGACCAGCCAGCGCCAGGACCGTCTCTTAAAAGTGTTTCAGCTGCGGGATCGGGCTACCAGCAGTGCAGAGCTTGCTCAGGAATGGCAGCAGGCAGGTGTGAGTGCATCTGCACGCACTGTGAGACGGAGACTCTTGGAGCAAGGCCTGGTCTCAAGGAGGGCAGCAAAGAGCCACTTCTCTCCAGAAAAAACATCATGGACAGACTGATATTCTGCAAAAGGTACAGGCAGTGGACTGCTGAGGACTGGGGTAAAGTTATTTTCTCTGATGAATCCCCTTTTCGATTGTTTGGGACATCAGGAAAACACCCATTCGGAGAAGACAAGGTGAGCGCTACCACCAGTCTTGTCTCATGCCAACTGTTAAGCATCCTGAAACCATTCATGTGTGGGGTTGCTTCTCAGCCAAGGGAATCGTCTCTCTCACCGTCTTGCCTCAAAAACACAGCCATGAATAAAGAATGGTACCAGAATGTCCTCCAAGAGCAACTTCTCCCAACCCTCCAAGAGCAGTTTGGCGATCAACAATGCCTTTTCCAGCATGATGGAGCACCTTGCCATAAAGCAAAGGTGATAACTAAATGGCTCAGGGAACAAAACATAGAGATTTTGGGTCCATGGCCTGGAAACTCCCCAGATCTTAATCCCATTGAGAACTTGTGGTCAATCATCAAGAGACGGGTGGACAAACAAAAACCTAAAAATTCTGACAAAATGAAAGCATTGATTGTGCAAGAATGGACTGCTATCAGTCAGGATTTGGTCCAGAAGTTAATTGAGAGCATGCCAGGGAGAATTGCAGAGGTCCTGAAGAAGGGTCAACACTGCAAATATTGACTTGCTGCATTAACTCATTCTAACTGTCAATATAAGCTTTTGTTACTCATATGTTTGCAATTATTATATTTCTGTCTGTGATAAAAACATCTGTCAAACACACATAAAAACCAGAGGGCAGCAGATCATGAGAAAATATAATATTTGTGTCATTCTCAAAACTTTTGGCCATGACTGTATGTTGTAAAAACTCCTATTGTATACCTCTGACGGAAAGCTTCTTTATGTCCCTTCTTGGCATAGGCAGGCCTCAATCTCTCAAAGCACAAATCTACACACTTCTGGGCATTGGAGTTCTGTGTGGAGGGAGCCCAGGCAGCACTCTGGTTTCCTTGGGACCTTTGCTCTCACTGCTTATCAAGACTGCCAGTGTCTGGCAATTATCTGATATTTCCAGACTTTTTTTCATGTGGATAGCTCATCCTAATAAAATATTCTGGATGTGAGGTCTACATCCAACATTCTGCTGTGTCCACCAGCTCTCTTGTAGTATTATTATTATTATTATTACTGTTATTATAGCATCATTTATTCCATGGCGCTTTAAATGTGAAAAGGGGTACACATAAAAAAAGTACAATAATCTTAAGCAAAACAAGTCACCGACTGGTACAGGAGGAGAGAGGACCCTGCCCGCGAGGGCTCACAGTCTAAAAGGGATGGGTGAGGATACAGTAGGAGAGGGTAGAGCTGGTTGTGCAGCAATTTGATGGTTACTGCAGGTGATAGGCTTGTTGGAAGAGGTAGGTCTTCAGGTTCAATCTGAAGGTTTACACGGTAGGTGAGAGTCTGATATGTTGGGGTAGTAGAGAGTTCCAGAGTAGGGGGGATACGCGTGATAAATCTTGTATGCGATTGTGTGAAGAGGAGATAATAAGAGGAGATTAGAGAAGGAGATCATGTGAGGATCAGAAGTTGCGTGCAGGTAAGTACCGGGAGACGAGGTCAGAGATGTACGGCGGACACAGGTTGTGGATGGCTTTGTTTGCTCTTGTTTGCCATGGTTAGTGTTTTGAACTGAAGTCTCTGAGTAATGGGGAACCAGTGAAGGGATTGACAGAGAGCAGAGGCCGAGGAATAGCGGGGGACAGGTGGATTCGTCGGGTAGCAGAGTTTAGAATAGATTGGAGGGGTGCAAGAGTGTTAGAAGGGAGGCCACAGAGCAGGAGGTTGCAGTAGTCAAGGTGGGAGATGATGAGGGCATGGACTAGGGTTTTTCCAGGTTCTTGGTTGAGGAATGTACGGATCCTGGAAATATTTTTGAGTTGAAGTTGGCAGGATGTGGTTTGAAGGAGAGATCAGAGTCAACTGAGTTAGCCAGTTATTTAACTGATAGGTCCGTTGTGGGGGTGGGGTTCAAGTGAGATGGGGAAAGATGTTGAATTCTGTTTTGTTCATATTAAGTTTTAGAAATCTAGCTGAGAAGTAGGATGAAATAGTGGACAGACATTTGTGGCATTCTTGTTAGTAGGGAGATGATGTCTGGTCCAGAGAGGTGTATCAGCAAGGCTTCATCGCTGTACTACCTTCTACTTGTACAGCACATGATGGATCTCTTACTGTTTGTGCTGACAGACACTGATGCTAACTCTGCCGAAGGGGCCGCAAATTAAATTTTCATTGCAGTTATCAGAAAAAAAACAATTTGCGCTGCCAGCAGATTTTGTGGCACTTTTCAGTCACCAACAAAATGTCACTACATTGTGATACAAAACTTTATCACTTCCTCCACACATTATACAAACACCCAAAGGGAGAAAAGGAGTGACGTCCGACACATGCAAGCAGATGCTGCCCAAAATTATTGCATTCGTAATGCGAGCTAGCAGTACACTGGGATTTCATAACAAATGTCAGCAGGTGCTCCTCCTAGTGTTTAAAAGTTGAAAATACTAAACCTTTTTATAGAATTTTTCATATTTCATACAATTAAAAAATAAAGTATTAAACCATTCATATTTTAATTTCTTTTTTTTTTCAACAATTGAAAAAAGTAATTACAAGTTCCCTTTTAAGAATTATTTTCAGTGTAAGGAATAACTAGGAGTCTTAGAAGTGATAATATGGTCCCCACCCAACCCTTATCTCAAAATCAAGTCTGCCTGTTGATTACCTGAAGAGACTGAAGGATTTGTGAGTCTTCATCCAAGAAGATCTGTAGTTAGTTCTCCAAGATATTTGGAACAATCTCCCAGCCGAGCTACTTGACAAACGATGTGCAATCGTACTTAGAAGAGTTGATGCTATTTTGAAGGCAAAGGATGAAGGATGGTCACACCAAATACCGATTTGGTTTAGATTTCTGTTTTGTTCACATGCTATTTGGTTTTAAAAAATAAACTATTAAAGGCAATCTGCCAGTAGGATCAACCCTCGTAACAGTGTATATGAGTATGTAGGTCATAGAAAGTATATCTACGATCTTTTATCTAATTCCAGACAAATCTATATTTCCTTTTTCCAAATATCTTTATTTAAATTTTTAAATAACAAACAGTAAGAGTTACAACGTTTTGAAACAAATAAGTATAACAGCTTATACTAAGACTAACAGTATAGTGAGTTACCTATGTTTAATGTAAAATTAAATCTACTAAACTGTAAACTAACGTTGATAAGAAAAATGTTTCGACACAGAGCGCTTAATAAACACTAAATAAATTAACAATATTAACAATTAATATTCTAATAAGATGTTAAGAAGTAAAAGGATGAGAGCACTAATATTGAGATTAAACATTTCAGATTAATTTCTTCATAGAGAAAACGATTTGTACGCGTGTTAGACCCCATAAAGAACAAAATAGTATTTGTCATAGTTGATCAACTATTTTGGAAGAATTAATTTCAAAAGTTGCGATAGAATTTTGGTACTAAATAGATACTAATAGGATTTAGAAAAAAGATCTAAAATCTAACATCATTTGAAGACTAAAGAATTAGTGAGTTACAAAACTAATGTCAATTAACAAAGGTGAATTAGAGCATCCAATATATGAAGTAGATTCCTAAATCGCATACTTCCAGTGCAGAGGAAGTTCCAGAAAATTTTACCATTAACACTCGTATGGAGCTCTAGACGCGATTTTGTAAAAGGATCAGTAAGAGGCATGATATTTGATTGATAAGTCATTAACTTGTGCATTGCAATTCGGGAAAAGTATATTGTCTTCTCTCCAATTAGTCTCAAAGGATAACATCTAAGTTTCATTTTAATTAGTATTTCTTCTGATTCCAAGATTTGTTCATTGGTTGTTAATAACAAGCTAGTCATATCCTGTTTATAAACTTTTCCTCAAAAATGTAAGGTATTCTTTTTAGTGTGCAAGTTTCCAATGTGTGTAGACCAATAGTTCATCCTTTTCTATTTGCACGTTTTTACCCACATACAGATCCCCCAACCACAATACTGGTTTTAAGATGGGGATTCTATCCATATCAAAAAATCTTAAAGGATATTTTCAGCTACCTATAATATCAATTGAATGTTTCTGGCCAAAATATCCAGGCAAAAGTGATATATAGATTGCGAGACATTGACTTATTAAGAAGACTAAACAGAATAGAAAATAGTGGGGATATTTTGTTATAAAACTTTTCACATCTTAGAGCGGACTGATCCAATTTTATACCAACAATTAAGGTAATTAGCTTCCTACTTTAGGTTAATCAAATTGGCAAGAGCAAGTACCCCTATCAATTGATTATACCTTCACTATGCTAAGCTATACTCTCTCTTTTTATTTAATAAGCTATTAACTATAGATTGCAATTTCCTAATAAGTTTCAATGGAAAATTGGAATTGCCTAATATTTATAAAATCTGGATGTTCAAGGTTTGAAAAGGTAATTCATACCAGCCAGGAAGAGTTGCTTCAAAGTTTGTTAATTCCATTTGGTTCTTAAATTTTTTCACATTCATTTCTCATAGTTTTACATAAAACTTTGTTATTATGATCCATATCATGAAGACATCTTTCCCATTTCAGTTGGAAATTACTTTAAACTAGAATTATTTGTCCAAAGAAAAATTTTAAAACTTTGGAATTAAATCGTTGATTTTATGATTTACTGAAAATCTCTAAATTAAAAGACAGTGTTAGAATTAAGGTACGATAATTTACTTAGTATGTTACAAAAAGATTATCTTACATAGGCCTTCGTTTTCGCTACTTTTCCATAGATTCTTATAGCTCCTATAAGTCCGCAGTCTCTCCAGCATGCAGAGGAAGTTCCAGAAAATATTCTAGCCATCTTAACAGGTGTCAGGTACCACCTAGACGCGATTTTGTAAAAGGATTCATGTAAAGAGTCACTGATATTTGATGAATAAGTCAATTTAAAGGCTTGTTGCCATTGCTTACGGGAAATAGGTATATTAAGTCTTTTTCCCAATTAGTCTCAAATGGGACACCTTTAACATCTTAGTCTTCATTTTAAAAGTTGTATATACTTCTTGATTTCCAATAAGACTTTTTTTCTTGGTTGCATAATAACAAGCTAGTCAACTCCGTTATAAAACATTTTTTCCTCAAAAATGTAAGAATATATTTTTTTAGTGGTGCAAGATATCCAAAATCGTTATGTAAACCCAAATATTGTTGATAGGTCTTCATTACAGATACATTTTTTTACCATCATATAGATCTCCCACAACCACCAAATTAACTGTTTTCCAAGAACTTGGATTTCTTTATCCATGGTCATTCCAAAAAATCTTAAAGGAATATTTTTAGATACCTCATATTTTTTCCCATTTTGAGTCTGCTTCTTGGCCAAATATATCCAGGCCAAAAGTGTAGCTGATATAGTTTGCGAGACATGACTTATTGGACAGAAGATGAAACACAATTTAAAATTAAATTAGTGAGAGGGATATTTTTGTTATAAAATTTTTCAATCTCAAACCAAGCCGGACTGCTACCTATTTTAAACCAATAGTGATATTGTTTAATTAGAGTTGCATAGTAGTAGTTAATCAAATTTGGAAGAGCAAGTCCTCCGTTAATCTTGTTTTTCGTAATAGTGCTAAAAGCAATTCTCTCTCTTTTTTTATTCCAAATAAAGCTATTAACTATAGATTGCAATTTCCTAATAAGTTTCAATGGAAAATTCAAAGGAATAGCCCTAAGGATATAAAGAATCTCTGGGAGTGTAAAGAGTTTGAAAAGGGTAATTCTACCCACCCAGGAAGTATCTTGCTTCATAAAGTTGTTTAATTCCATTTGGGTGTCTTTAATAATTTTTTGCATATTAATCTCAATAGTTTTACAATAAACTCTTGTAATTAAAATACCCAAATATGTAATGGCATCTTTTTCCCATTCAAAGTTGGAAATTTCTTTAATACTAGAAATTATGTTGTCACTCAGGAAAAAATATAGAACCTTGGATTTTAACTCGTTGATTTTATAGAATGATACCCTCGAAAACTCTCTAAAGATTTGAAAAACAGTTTTGTTAGAATCTAATGGAGTCGATAGACTTAAGATAACATCGTCCGCAAAAAGATTAATCTTATATTGATTCTCTCCTATCTGAATTCCCCTTATTTTTCCATTTGTTCTTATGCATTCCGCTAATGGTTCCATAATCATTGCAAACAACAAGGAGAAAGCGGGCAGCCTTGTCTCGTCCCGTTTGTTATTAAAATTTGTTTAGAAAGGTGGTTATTCGTATAGACATTGGCAGATGGATAAGCATATAAAGCCGTAATCATTTTGATTGTATTGTAATTAAAACCAAATTTATATAAAGTAGCTGTCAAAAAATCCCAATTTACTCTATCGAAGGCTTTTTCTGCGTCTAAAGCCAGAAAGACAGATGGTATTTTGTTTGTTTTAACCCCTTCACCCCCAAGGGTGGTTTGCACGTTAATGACCGGGCCAATTTTTACAATTCTGACCACTGTCTCTCTATGAGGTTATAACTCTGGAACGCTTCAACAGATCTTCGCGATTCTGAGATTGTTTTCTCGTGACATATTGTACTTCATGATAGTGGTAAAATTTCTTCGATATACCTTGCGTTTATTTTTGAAAAAAACTCAAATATGGCGAAAATTTTGAAAATTTTGCAATTTTCAAACTTTGAATTTTTTTTCCCATAAAACAGAGAGATATGTCACACAAAATAGTTAAGAAATAACATTTCCCACATGTCTACTTTACATCAGCACAATTTTGAAACCAAAATTTTTTTTTGTTAGGAAATTATAAGGGTTAAAAGTTGACCAGTGATTTCTCATTTTTACAACAAAATTTACAAAGCCATTTTTTTAGGGACCACCTCACATTTGAAGTCACTTTGAGGGGTCTATATGGCAGAAAATACCCAAAAGTGACACCATTCTAAAAACTGCACCCCTCAAGGTACTCAAAACAACATTCAATAAGTTTATTAACCCTTCAGGTGCTTCACAGGAGCTGAAGCAACGTGGAAGGAAAAAATGAATATTTAACTTTTTAGCCACAAAAATGATCTTTTACAAACTTTTTTTTATTTTCACAAGGGTAAAAGGAGAAAATGGGCAGATAAAGTTGTTGTGCAATTTCTCCTGAGTACGCCAATACCCCATATGTGGGGGAAAACCACTGTTTGGGCACACGGCAGAGCTCGTAAGGGAAGGAGCGCCGTTTGACTTTTTCAAACTAAAATTGGCTGGAATTGAGATTGGACGCCATGTCGTGTTTGGAGAGCCCCTGATATGCCTAAACAGTGGAAACCCCCCACAAGTGACACCATTTTGCAAACTAGACCCCCTAAGGAACTTATCTAGATCTGTTGTGAGCACTTTGAACCCCAAAGTGTTTCACAAAAGTTTATAATGCCTGGGTGTGAAAAAAAAAAAAACAATTTTCCACAAAAATGATTTTTTAGTCCCAAATTTTTGATTTTTCCCAAGGAAATTGGACCCCAAAAGTTGTTGTCCAATTTGTCCTGAGTACGCTGATACCCCATATGTGGGGGGGGGAAACTGTTTGGGCGCACGGCAGGGCTTGGAAAGGAAGCAGTAACGTTTTGGAATGCAAACATTGATGGGGGTCATGTTCCGTTTGTAGTGCCCCAGATGAGCCTAAACAGTGGAAACCCCCACAAGTGACCCCATTTTGGAAGCTAAACCCCCTAAGGAACTTATTTAGATCTTTGGTGAGCACTTTGAACCCCCAAGTGCTTCACACAAGTTTATAATGCCCGGGCATGAAAATAAAAAATCCTAGTTTTTTCCCACAAAAATTATCTCTTAGTCATTAATTTTTTATTTTCCCAAGGGTAACAGGAGAAATTGGACCACAAAATTTGTTGTCCAATTTGTCCTGAGTACGCTGATACCCCATATGTTGGGGGGAACCACTGTTTGGGAACATGGCAGAGCTCAGAATGGAAGGAGCACCATTTGACTTTTTCCAACCAAAATTGGCTGGAATTGAGATTGGACGCCATGTTGCATTTGGAGAGCCCCTGCTGTGCCTAAACAGTGGAAACCCCCCACTAGTGACCCCATTTGGGAAACTAGACCCCCTAAGGAACTTATCTAGATCTTCGGTGAGCAATTTGAACCCCCAAGTGCTTCACACAAGTTTATAACGTAGAGCCGTAAAATTAAAAAATCATATTTTTTCCACAAAATTGATCTTTTCACCCCAAGTTTTTATTTCCCAAGGGTAACAAGACTCCAAAAGTTATTGTGCAATTTGTCCTGAGTGCGCTGATACCCCATATGTGGGAGTAAACCACTGTTTGGATGCATGGCAGAGTTTGGAAGGGAAGGAGCGCAGAATTGGCTGGATGCCATGTCGTGTTTGGAGAGCTCCTGATCTGCCTAAACAGTGGAAACCCCCCACAAATGACACCATTTTGGAAACTAGACCCCTCAAGGAACTTATCTAGATGTGTGGTGAGCACTTTGAACCCCAAAGTGCTTCACAGAAGTTTATAACGTACAGCCGTAAAATAAAAAATCTTTTTTTACAAAAATGATTTTTTCGCCCCAATATTTTATTTTCACAAGGGTAACAGGAGAAATTGGACCCCAAAAGTTGTTGTCCAATTTGTCCTGAGTACGCTGATACCCAATATGTGGGAGTAAACTACTGTATGGGGCACGTCGGGGCTCGGAAGGGAAGTAGTGACGTTTTGGATTGCAGACTTTGATGGAATGGTCTGGGGGAGTCATGTCGCATTTGGAGAGTCCCTGATGCGTCTAAACAGTGGAAACCCCCCACAAGTGACCCCATTTTGGAAAATAGACCCCTCAAGGAACTTATCTAGAAGTGTGGTGAGCGCTATGAAGCCCCAAGTGCTTCACAGAAGTTTTATAACATACAGCCGTAAAAACAAAAAAATCATTTTTTTTTTTTACAAAAATGATTTTGTCGCCCCCAGTTTTTTATTTTCCCAAGGGTAACAGAAGAAATAGGACAAATTGCACAATAACTCTTGTGGTCCAGAGTACGCTGATACCCCATATGCGGGGGTAAACTACTGTTTGGGCGCATGGCAGAGCTCAGAAGTGAAGGAGCACCGTTTGACTTTTTCAGCGCAGAATTGGCTGGAATTGAGATCAGACGCCATGTCACATTTGGAGAGCCCCTGATGTGCCTAAACAGCAGAAACCCTCCAATTCTAACTCCAACCCTAACCCCAACACACCCCTAACCCTAGTCCCAACCCTAACCACAAACCTAACCCTAACACACCCCTAACCGTAATCCCAACCCTAATCCTAATCCTAACGTTAGCGCCAACCCTAACCCTAGCTTTAGCCGCAACCCTAACCCTAACGGGAAAATGGAAATAAATACATTTTTTTAATTTTATTATTTTTCCCTAACTAAGGGGGTGATAAAGGGGGGTTTGATTTACTATTTATAGCGGGTTTTTGTGATTGGCAGCTGTCACGCTAAAAGACGCTTTTTATTGCAAAAAATAGTTTTTTGCATCACCACATTTTGAGAGCTATAATTTTTGCATATTTTGGCCCACAGAGTCATGTGAGGTCTTATTTTTTGCGGGACGAGGTGACTTTTATTGGTACCATTTTTGAGCACGTGACATTTTTGATCGCTTTTATTTCGATTTTTGGGAGGTTAGAATGAACAAAAATCAGCAATTCATGAATTTCTTTTGGGGGAGGCGTTTGTACCGTTCCGCGTGTGGTAAAATTGATAAAGCAGTTTTATTCTTCAGGTCAGTACGATTATGGCGATACCTCATTTATATCATTTTTTTAATGTTTTGGCACTTTTATAGAATGAAAACAATTTTATATAAAAAATTATTATTTTTGCATCGCTTTATTCTGCGAGCTATAACTTTTTTTATTTTTTCACTGATGATGCTGTATGACGGCTCGTTTTTTGCGGGACAAGATGACGTTTTCAGCGGTACCATGGTTATTTATCTCGGTCTTTTTGATCGCGTGTTATTCCACTTTTTGTTCAGCGATATGATGATAAAGCATTGATTTTTTTGCTTCGTTTTTTTTTTTTTTAAGGGGTTCACTAAAGGGGTTAACTAGTGGGACAGTTTTATAGGGGGGGTCGTTACGGATGCGGCGATACCAAATATATGTACTTTTATTTTTTTTTTTTATGATTTTTTTTACCACTTTTTATTTTTATTTTTTTTAACTTTTTTACTTTGTCCCAGGGTGGGACATCACTGTATTTTAGCAGATCGCTGGTGTGACAGTGTGCGCAGCACTCTGTCACACCAGCGATCGCTCTGGCAGTGCTGCAGGCTTCTCAGTGCCTGCTCTCAGCAGGCACTGAGGAAGCCGCCTCCCTGCAGGACCCCGGAGCCATCTTGGATCCGGGGACCTGGAGGGAGGACGGACCCTCGGAACAGTGCGACACATAGCCCCCTGCCTGCTCGATCCTCCCCTGTGCCCCGGGTACACCGCGATCATGTTTGATCGCGGTGTGCCAAGGGTTAATGTGCTGGGAGCGGTCCGTGACCGCTCCTGACACACAGTCACGGGTGTCAGCTGTGATAATCAGGTGACACCCGGTGGCGATCAGCTGCGCTCCCCCATGACATACTATTCCATCCATGGGAATTAGGTCCAGGGTCACATGGACGGAATAGTACGTCTGATGGAATAAAGGGGTTAATAGAATGTATTAAATTAAAAATTTTCCTAGTACCATCAGTTGTTTGACGGCCCTCGATAAATCCCAATTGATCTTTATGTATTATGCTCGGGAGAATTTTTTTCAATCTATCTGCAATAATTTTGGAGTAAATTTTCACATCAGTATTAATTAATGATATGGGCCTATAATTTTTAACTAGTTCTAAATCTCCCTTGGGTTTCGGTAGTAATATTATAGTAGCTTTTAACATTTCTGGTGGAAATTCACCTACTGATGAAGCTTTGTTGAAAACTTGATTTAGATATGGAGTCAAAAGGGAAGCAAATGTCTGGTAATATATTCATTTATATATCCATTGGGTCCAGGAGATTTCTTAGTTTTTAATTTCTTGAAAGCTTCACTAATCTCATGGGTAGTAAATGGGGTATCAATAAAGGACAATTGATCTTTAGTAAGTTTAGGGAGGTTAATATTAGAAAGGAATTTTTGAATGTTTTTTTTCTCCGGTTGTTGGGTATCTTAGCGAATTTTAGATTGTATAACGATGCATAATAATTTGCAAATGTATCTGCGATATCTTTCGGATGTTCAGCCAATTTTCCATTATGTTTGATTCTATTAATCCTATTTCTAACTCTTATAGCCTGATATCTCTGTGCCATAAGTCTAGTCGGTTTATTAAAAGAAGAATAAAAATTTGCTTTCATAGATCTTGCATATTTATCATAATCTTTAAAAAGAGCTGATCTCAGATCAATTCTCAGCTCAAGAATATCTGAATGTATACTCAATGAAGGTTTTGTTAATTTTTGTTTAATCTCTTTTATCCGTTTAAGATCAAATCTGTATTTCCTAACATGTAAATGAGTTAAGATCTTTTGTCTGGATATAGATCTCCCTGAGAATCTTCACCAGGAGCCTAGTTTAAATAAAAGGGAGTGCTGCCAGTGTGAGACCTGTAATGACTGACAGTCTGCTCTCCTCACTGCGGAGCTGCGTGTGATTATAACTAATACAGTACAGCGGAGCTTAGCTTCGTCTCATTACAGCACATATGAGTTGTAGTATTACTGATGGGTAGGGGAGGTAACCTTGATAAATGTTATCCTTATATTGGACATAATTGACTAACTTTGTGCTTATTTTTTGTTCTATAGTATTCAGTAGACACATATAGATAAACCTAGGCGATATATAAACATTTTTTACATTCTGTCCATGTTCTGCCTGCTTACCACACAGTAAAAAGATTGAGAAGCCATGACTGGCGCAGGGGTAGTATTACTGACAACTTGTGATAATGTGTGCAAACTGTATAGCGCTGCGGAATATGTTGGCGCTGTATAAATAAAGATTATTATTATTATTACTTCCATTTAAGAATGGCTAACATAAAACAAAATTTCAAAAAATATCACAGAAAAAAGATACAGCCTTACCAACTCCATGTTAGATTACCAATGCACTTAGGTGTGATGCACAATGCCTGCTATCTGTGTGACTGGTGCCCTATGTAAGCTCCATCTGGGTGCATGTTTAACTGTCTGCATCAGTATTTTGCACCTGTACTGCCCCTGACATTATCATGGGGGTCTGCTGCATCCTGCCAAGTCCATTGGTAATCCAACTTCCATTTAAGACCGCATGTTAATACCACTTAATATTTCATACATGTAAAGAAGAAGACCAAAGATGATTTGAAAATAGCAGGAAATTGCAGCAGTAGGTTTGAAGAGTAGCTGTAACCAGATTTTGTCAATGGTTTTCACATAATGTACATTGTGTTAAAATGGTTTTCCAAAGTGTCCCTGCAGCACCTCCATTTGCTCCAATATAGGAGCATCAGTTGCATGATTAATTTTCTGTTGGTCTGAAATTTGTACAATTGGATCCTGTGTTAGTATTGTCTGTAAAGCTGATGCTTCTCGTTCTTTTAGCGCTGTAGTGTAAAGCACAGTGGATAGAGCAGTAGTCTGAGCCTCAGATGAGACGGGGTGCATTTCAGATGCAATCATAACTGTCAGTGTTGTATTTTTATTCTCAAAGTATTTAATATGGCGTATGTTTAAAATATTTCGTCTTAAGTTCATCCATGTGTAATTAATTTCACTTTGTTTCTGGTTTATTTTAATGCATTTTTTTTCCTGTCTTGAATCCTAGCTGTAAAATGGACAAGCAGCGAATTAACTCATTGTGCAAAACGTATGCACTTACTGCTTCTTTGTCATTGATATTGCTGAAGCAGGTTTTTTTCCTGTTCTAGACCTGGGCACTTTTTTTTTCAGCAAATATAGTGAAGATTTTGAAGGCTTTTGGTATTGTGTGTGTGTGCTTGTTTCAAGAGTGTTAAGGTTATTTCACGGTACACCAGACCACAGAATATTGCAAAATCTTCTGACATTAATATGACCAATATCCTCCTGTTATTTCAGAAACAAAGGATGAACTTGAAAGTCTTAACAAAGAAATAAAGAGTATTGCCAACAAAGTAAGAACAAAGTTAAAGGGTAAGTATGTCTGTGACGTCCTGATCCTACAGCAGCTGAATATAAAATCTGTACGGTCAGCCTTCACTTCTGTAAGGGCTCGTTCAGACTACTGCATTATACAAAAGTCCAAACAAGAATCAGACCGCAGTTGGAACAACGTTATTCTATAGGCGAATTCTGATGACCATGAGAAAAATGTCAGCATGAACTATTCTCTCCCGGACTTCAGAGTAGACTATTCTAGTATGGTGGTGTGCAAAAAAAAATCTGATTCCAGACAGATCATTATTATTGCATCCAATTATTACAGCTACATTGCCATTATTAACCTAGGTATGTGTATTTGATCATGTACATTTCAAAGTGTTGATGTATCAATACAGGTGAGACACAGATGGCCGGCGGAAAGCAAAAAGGATGAAATTGTCTGGGTTTTCTGAATGAAAATCAGACATTCTCATACTCTCGTCTGGACCTGGCCCTAGTCTAACAGAAGGGTGCTGGAGGGATGTTAAGTCAACTACACAACTCAAAAAAATAGTAGTTGTGCTAAAATATTGCTAGAACTGGTGACAGCTCTGGTTTAGCAGTGTGGTTGGGGTATGTTACATCCTATTCCCACTCATCTGAAAAATGTGTTGAATAATGAAAGTCTCACTTCCCTTTTGTGGTGACCTTTTCAAACTTTCATTGTTGATGGTTTCCCCTCACCGTAGAATGCATCCAATTTTTACCTGAAACTTAGTGTTATTAGGTTCTGTTGATTGTTTACATTGTCCTTGTCCAATTTATTCCTTGCAAAATATAATTGAAACATTTGGGGTTTCAGTGTTGCTCATAGCCAATAATCAGATTCCATTTTTTAAGTGGAATCTGTCAGTAGTATCAACCCTCCTAAGTAGGCTATATGGGCATGCCGGTCATAGAAAGTAGAATAAAATGATGCCTTGATATGTGCGATCCGATACATAAAATCCACGTTTTGGAACTGAACTGTGAAGACCTATGTTATGTGCTGGACATAGATCTGAGGATCTGCCTCCATACCGTAAATGAAAGAGGGCATTACATGTGTGAGACATATAGATCAGAAGAGCAGACTGTCAGTCATTATATGTCTCACACTGGTAACTCCCCCTTTCATTTAAAATATTTACAGCTCCTTTACATATAAGAAAAACCTGTATTTCTCTTGAATAAGAAATCGTATCGAAGTTATCAAGGTGTCAATTTATTCAGCATCCTATGACCTACATGCCCATATAAACTGCTTGCGAGGGTTGATCCTACTGACAGATGCCCTTTAATTTCTCTAGAAGACAAAATCGGAACACTCTATGGTGAAGTCCTGGTGATGAGAGAAAGGGGAAAGCATATGGGCACAACTCTGATGAGAGTAGTAGTAAAGTCTTATTCCTCATATATACTGCTCTTCCACTCGTTAAAGCCAACAAAGCAATCATTAAAACAATTGCGAGGCAAAACATTTTTAAAAAAATGCTGAGAAGGTGTAGAAAAACAACAATTTATTATGACAGCTACTCATTTCAAAATAAATCGTATTTCTTTGGAGCAGAGCTCAGCTCGTGGCTGTTAATCCCGCTGTCAAACTGACAGCTGCAATTAATACATACCGGTACGGAACTATTGTTCGCTTGCACTTTTTTTTTTTTTTGCAGTTTCAATGCACTTGGGATTTTTTCCACTTTGCAGTGCATCACATGATAAAATGAAAGGTGTCATTCAAAAGTACAACTCTTCATTTAAAGGGAATCTGTCACCCCATTTTTGCCCTATGAGATAGGGCCACCGCCATCAGGGGCTTATCTACAGCATTCTGGAATGCTGTAGATAAGCCCCCGATGTCACCTGAAAGTGAAGAAAAACAAGTTATAAAATACTCACCCAGGGGCGTTCCGCTGTCCGGTTCGGAGGGAGTCGCAGTCTGGTTCGGCGCTTCCCATCTTGTAGCGAAGCCAGCCTCTTCTTTCCGTCCCGTTGCAGCTCCTGTCCAGGCGCACTGCTCTGCCCTGGTGAGGGCAGAGCAGAGTACTGCAGTGCGCAGGCGCCGGACCTCTCTGACCTTTCCCGATGCCTGCGCACTGCAGTACTCTGCTCTGCCCTCACCGGCTTCGCTACAAGATGGGAGGCGCCGAACCAGACCGTGACTCCCTCCGGACCGGACCTGACTGCGGAACGCCCCTGGATGAGTATTTTATAACTCGTTTTTCTTCACTTTCAGGTGACATCGGGGGCTTATCTACAGCATTCCAGAATGCTGTAGATAAGCACCTGATGGCGGTGGCTGCAGCTTATAAGGCAAAAATGGGGTGACAGATTCCCTTTAAAAAACATCCCTCATACAGATATGTGGATGGAAAAATGAAAAAGTTATGGCTCTTGGAAGAAAGGGAAGAAAACCACAAAAAAGTAAAATATCCAGGATTTGAAGGGGTTAAATAGTGTTTTGACAGGCTGATCTGAAAACCCATTTTTGATGTCTGTGTTTAGTCATCCTTTTCCTAGCATAGTTCTTCCAGCGTATTGTAAATTTACTGCTTCATTGTGGTCTAAGGGGTAAGGTTTCTCCTTGTGGAGAGTGACATACCAGCTCTGGCGTGTCAAGGTAAGGAGGCTTATTCGCCGTGCAATGCTCCTCTGGGAAATTTAACATGCAAATTGCCTCTTCAGAAAAAAAGAGGACTTGAACTCTACAGCGCCACCTACATTGTAACAAACAAATAACAAAAGAACTACTGCAATTTGAAAACTGACTTATAAAAAATTTCACCTGTCACTAGAGATTCAAAGCTATTGCTCTTCTGCGTTAATAGACCGCAACACAAACACTTCAAATTGCCACATTAAAAACAATCTTTTAAATCAGGAAACATGGAGAACGTTAGAGTACATTTAGCTTTAGTATTCAGCTTTGAATCAATTCATCCTGTTCCAGATAATTCGTACAAAATATTATATTCACTTTCTTGATAATTGCCTATTATATTTCTAATGGAAACATGACCTTCATTAAACGTGATAAGACAGAATTGAAATGTATCCATGTTTTTAGTAGTTTTAGCATTTTTTTCCTTTTAACTAATCTCCTGTCTTTCTTTTTTAACAAATTGCTTCTGGGACGTCAACCTGGTCTTCCGATAGGCGTTTGTAAGGCTGTCTTTAGGGCAACCTCTAGCCAGAAACCTTTTTTTGTAGGAGACGTGTCTGTGTATTAAAATCCACATCTCAAGAGCAGTTTTTCTCTCTCACTTCATTGGGGGACACAGGAAACCATGGGTGTTTGCTGCTGCCACTAGTAGGTTGACAGTATGCAAAAACAGTTAGCTTGTCCCCAGCAGCATATACCCACCAACTGGCAGAAAGCTAATCAGTTTTAGCTTTGGGTCAGTAGGAGGTGGACGCAGGGCTTCTCTCAGCCCCGTTTCTTCCTTTTTAGGTTTTGTTGTTTATATTAATAATCTTTATTTTCCAGATTAGGCTTGTGATTCTGTGCTACGGAGTGGTTGTCACTCCGCTTTGTCCCCTAGAGACTGGGAGCACAGTGTGGGATTGCGTCACTATTGTACCCCCTCGTGTCTACCAGGCAGGACCCAACTCCCTCTAACACATCAAGAGTATTTGGGGCATCCGTACTGAGGACAGGTGGGGCTGGTCCTTGCCACTACACCCAGCCCTCTCGCCCTTCAGAGCCAGTTGTGCAGGGTAGGAAGACGGAACCATTATCTGACAGTTGTACGAAGATGTCAGTTGCCCGGAGGTCTGCATTCAAGCCCCTGATGTTCATCTTCCATCACCAGTTTGCGAAGAGGCATGTGGGATCAGCAGGACAGGTATTCCCATGGCAGTGCAGGGGGCTCCTTTAAAATAAAAAAAATTCAAACAATAAAGGATAGGGTTATACCCTGTTATTAGCTTGTGTTCCAGTCATAATCCCTGCTCCCTTGTCATCCCTCATCCCCCTGCAACTTCCATATTTAAATTTAGTCCCCGGCCGCGACTTGGACCTTCCACAGGGCTAGGCCACACCTCTAACAGGCCGTCCAATCGCGCGCCGACTCTTCAGTGAAGCCCTGCCCACTACTGCTGGCCAATCAGAGTGGCCCTCTATCCTGGGACACTGCAATGCTGCCCGCCGTTTTTCTGCCATCCCCCTGCCTCACTGAGCGGAAATCTGTGCGCGTCCTCAGGCTACTGAAATTCCAAAAATCGTGCCCGTATCAGTTCATCGTCTAGCTTCTCATCACCATCGCCGTCCTCCAGGATTCCCTCTTGCGGACCAAATCGAGCATGCAGGAAAATACCTCATGTCAGCTTTCCTCGATGCAGCCGCCTGTTCTGCCCTGGCAGCCGGCAACATTATCACTTTCCGCAGGGTCTTATGGTTGAAAGCATGGAATGTGGACTCCACATCAAAGAAGTCCCTCACCGGTCTTCCCTTCCATGGTTCTCGTCTCTTCGGAGCGGATCTGGATAAGATAATCTCCAACACCACAGGGGGTAAGAGCACGTCTCTACCCCAACAGAGCCAAACGTCCACCCCGTCGCAGAGTTCCATTTCGTCCCTTTCGGAGTTTCTCGCCTCAGAGTAACACCCAACAGGACAAGTCTCCAGCCCGTCAACAGAGGAAAAGGCCTTCCTTTAAACCAACCCCGGCTTGGAGTCCAAGAACCCACCAACGCTGGCCACCCAGATCAGGTTCCAACAGATTCTACTCTGCAGTACGGGTCACTCCAACCTGGGAGGACTCTCAGGGTGGGCGGCAGTCTCCTTCAATTTTGGGAGGAATGGCTATCTGTAATCGACTACACCTGGGTCAGAGACGTCGTCTCCTACTTTTGCAAGATAGAATTTTCTATTCTCCTTTGCTTTCATTTTTTCGAGTCCCACCCACCGAAAAATGCTTCACTCATCCCAGGGTTTTTCGAGGCTGTCGATTCGCATTCCAGGGTCGGCATCATCGTCCCCATTCCCATACGAGAGCGCTTTTCAGGTTTCTATTTAAACCTGTTCGTGGTTCCAAAGAAGGATGGTTCAGTTTGTCCCATCTTGGATCTCAAATTATTAAACAAATATGTGCGTCACATCAGGATGGAGTCCCTGCGATTGGTAATGGCCTCCATGGAACCAGAGGAATTCCTCTGCTCAGTGGACATTCAGGATGCCTACCTGCACATTCCCATTTTCCCTCCGCACCAGATTTTCCTTCGCTTCGCGATCCAGGGATTTTATTTCCAGTTCACAGCACTGCCGTTTGACTTAGCCACCGCCCCCAGAGTTTGTACTAAAATAATGGCAACAGCTGTGGCCATTCTACGCAGCAGGGGCATCCTCGTCACCCCCTATCTAGACGACATTCTCATCAAAGCCACATCCCCCTCGGCATGCCAGGAGAGTCTACAGATTACTCTGGACACCTTTTCTTGTCTGGACTGGATTATCAACACCACAAAGTCTTCTCTGATCCCGGTCCAACGTATTGTTTTTCGACACCGCCCAAGCAAAAATTTTCCTACCCAAGGAAAAGTCTCTAGCTCTCATGCGCAGGATTTGTTCTCTGAGGCCGTTCTCCTTGTTCCCTGCGCTTCTGCATGAGCGTACTAGGCAAGATGGTTGCTTCAATCGAAGCAGTTCCATTTGCTCAATTTCACACACGCCCTCTCCAACTCTTCTAGCAAGATGGGACAGGTCGATCCGTTCCCTGGATTGTCTTGTCTCAATTCCCTCGCGGATAAAGAAGTCCCTGGGATGGTGGGAGTGTTCCCCATTGGTCCATCACTGGAGGTCTTTCCTACCTATTCGCTGGAAAATAGATGCCAGTCTTCTTGGCTGGTGAGCAGTATTTCAAGACTTAACAATACAGGGACGATGGTCCGCTCTGGAATCGTCTCTTCCGATCAACATTCTGGAACTCGGAGCAATATTTCTTGTTCTGTTTCATTGGCAGGAGCTCCTCTACGGTTGTCCGATTCGAGTCCAGTCCGACAATGCCACGGTGGTGGCATATGTCAATCACCAAGGGGGAACTCGAAGCCAGGCAGTGATTTCAGAGGTCGCTTGGATCCTGTCCTGGGCCGAGAAGAATGTCCCAGCAATTACTGCGGTACACATCCACAGAGTGGACAATTGAGCTACAGACTTTCTCAGCCGAGAAGGTCTCGCCGCCGGCGAATGGTCACTGAACCCGTCAGTCTTTCACAGGATCTGCCTCAGAAGGGGGACTCCGGACTTGGACCTCATGGTGTCCAGACTCAACCACTCTATCCAGATCTCGCGACCCGCTAGCGATCTGATCCGATTCACTAGCAATATCCTGGGCACAGTTCTCCCTCCCATATTTGTTTCCACCTCTACCGCTAATCCCCAGGGTAATCAAAAAGATAAAAGCGGATGGAATGCCCGTCATACTCATCGTTCCGGACTGGCCCCAAAGACCCTGGTATGCAGAGATGGTCTTCTCGTGGAAACTCCCGGATCTTCCGGACCTTTTGTCGCAGGGGCCACTCTTCCACCAGAGTTCTCAGTCACTCAATTTAACGGCATGGCTGTTTGAAACCGCAGTTCTAAAGTTGGTCGGTTTCTCTGATCAGGTCGTCCAGACCATGATTAAAGCAAGAAAACGTTCATCCTCTCGCGTCTACCACCGTATATTTAGAGCCTTCTTTCGCTGGTGTGAAACTAATTGGATCGCTCCAATGGTTTTTCATCTCCCATCCTGTTTGTCCTTTCATGAGTCGGATCAGGAGTCTGGACTGTCCCTTAGTTCTCTTAAAGGGCAAGTGTCGGCCCTTTCCATCCTTTTGCAAAGGAATCTGGCTGTTCGCCGACAGCTCAAAACATTCATTCAAGGAGTTGCTCACTCCATTCGCCCCTACCCGCCTCCAGTAGACACATGGGATCTTAATTTAGTGCTCAACATCCTACAGGCGTCTCCTTTTAAACCACTGCTTGAGATCTCTTCCACATTCCTTTGTTGGAAGGTTGCTTTCCTAGTCGCTATTCTATTAGGCGAGTTTCTGAGCTTGCAGTGCTCTCTTGTCGTTCTCCATACCTTGTTTTTCACCAGGACAAGGTGGTCAGTTCCATACTTCCCAAGGTAGTTTCTGCTTTTCATCCCAAGGAGTACATCGTCCTTCCTTCTTCTTGTCCTTCCCCCTCTCACCCCTGAGAGCGGTCACTGAACAAAAACTGGACCTGGTAGGAGCGCTCCGTTTTTACTTGTCCTGGACAGAGCCTTTCAGGTACACAGATTCTCTGTTCATCATTACAGAAGGTCCACGGAAGGGTCTCCCTGCGTCCAAATCTACCATTGCTTGCTGGGTCCGTTCTGCCATTCTGGAAGCTTACCGACTAAGAGGCATAGTTCGCCTACTCCACCTGTACGGTGGAGGCTTCCTGGGCAGTTCGTCACCAGGCGTCAGCTTCGCAGCTCTGCAAAGCTGCTACATGGTCTTCCATTTATACATTTGCCAAGTTCTCACACTCATGCTTCATCGGATGCGAACCTGCAAGCTGCAGTGGCCTGAGCTCTGGTTTGAGGGTATTATTTTTATTTTTTTCCCACCCTTGGAACTGCTTTTGGACATCCCATGGTGTCTTGTGTCCCTCAATGAAGCGATAGAGAAATGAAGATTTTGGGTACTCGCCATAAAATCTTTTTCTCTGAGCTTTCATTGGGTGACACAGCACCCGCTCTTGTTTACTGTTGTGTTGGGTTCTGTTGTTTTTCCAGTACATTTGTTTTATGATTTTTGCTTCTCCTACTGCTTTCACACTAACTGATTAGCTTACTGCCAGTTGGTGGGTATCTGCTGCTGGAGAGGAGCTAACTTATTTGCATAGTGTAAACCTAGTGGCAGCAGCATACACCCATGGAAGGCTCAGAGAAAGATTTTACGGTGAGTACCCAAAATCTTCATTTTCTGATCCGCCAATACTGGCCATATGGGACATGTTTAATCCACTTAGTGACGTGACCACTACCGAATTCTAAATAGCTTTTGACATGCTTATTTAAAAAAAAAAATATGTGGATGTCACAATCTTCTGATACTTCACCTAATTCATGTATCTGAAACTTCTCACTGTATCTTTTTTTTTTTTTTTTTTTCTTTAGATGTAAGTTCTTTATACTCTAGTATTGAGTATAACTTGGGTATAGAAGTCGTAGAATATTATTTGAACAGTAACAGTGAACTTCCCAATGATCATATTGTTTTAATACAGAGTATTACATTTATTTTGAATCACAATGTTTTTTTCTTCTGAGGATGTGACATACCGGCAGACGGAGGGATTGTGCAATGGGGATTCGTTTCACGCCAAGTTATGCAAACTTGTTTATGGGGCGTTTCGAGTCCCTGTTTTATTGCTCCCTTCTTTCTGCTCTTGGGTCACATATTTTTATAAACCTTTTTTTGATGATTTATTTTTCATCTGGTCAGGTATTGTTCCTTGGCATATGGTTTTTAATCCGACCTGTTCTTTCTTCAGCTATCCAATTTCTAGATCTCACAGGCAAGATTGCTACATCCACATTTTGTTTAGAATGTGCATGTTAACAGCCCTTTGGAATTTTATAGTGGTCATCTACCTAAGTGGATCAAAAAATGATTCATATGTTCAGTATTGGCAGATCAGAAAGAACTGCAATTTAGATGCGGACTTTAATACACAGGCACATGTCCTAACTAAAGACAGCCGTTCCGGCGCCTATCGGAAGACCAGATTGACGTCTCAGAATTAATGTATTATAAAAAGAAAAAGGAGATTAGATAAGGAAAAAATGCTAGAACTACTGAATTCGTATAAATTTCAGTTTTGACTTACAACCACATTTAATGAAGGTCATGCTTCCATTAGAAAGCAATTATGCAATTACCAAGAAACAGAATATAATATTTAGGAGCATTAAATCATTAAAAAAATTATCTGGCACCGGGACGAATTGAGTCGACGCTGCATACTAAGGATAAATGTGATCTACCTTTTTTTTCTAATGTTCTATGTTTCCTGATTTAAAAGGTTTGTAAATATGGCAATTTGAAGTTTGTATTGTGGTCTGTTAACGCGTAATTCTCTAGTGATTGCTAAGATTTTTAAGATTTGTATTTATTACAATGTCCATGTAAAATTTCCATAATAAAACTTGTATAACTATATTGTATTTTGTTTATTTCATTATAATTTGCTTTTTCATCTACAGATCTTACATATAATTTTCATTTCTTTGTATTATGATTATAAACTATTCATATGTTCTGTTGTAACCAGGAGGTGGGATATGTGATTTCCTTAGGTCGCAGCTTCCTTTATAAGTTTTTTATATATACTTCTTTGTATGACAGCCTGAGGAAGAAATCGGATGGATTCATGCTTGTTGTTTTTCTCCACTTTCTCATCATTGTCTTTGTGACAATGCCCACCACGTCTTTTTTTTTTTTTTTTTTTTCTTCAGTTTTTGCCTTGCAATTCCTTTAATTTCTCTGTAGATTACAGGAAAGAGTGACCGGATTGTTTGCTGTGGACTACACAAGCACGTTCTGTTAAGTTTGTGCGTTCAGTTTTTGTTATTCACCTTTCTTAGAGTTGTATATGTTCAAATGTAAAATATAATAATCAAACAAAATATAATACCTAAAATATTGCCATACCTATTGTCCTTTCTCTGTTTCCTATTTGTGCTTCCTGGCCCTGCGACCCCGGACTGGCTGAGCAGACTTCGTACAGGAAGATCAGAACAGAGGGTTTCACCTTCCGGGTTACTGGAGAGGGCGACTATGCTTTGTTAAGAGAGTCTGTGTCCTTTTCATAATGACTTGTATTACCTAGTGAACTTTTTTTTTAAAGGGGTTGTTCAGTGACCGTAACAATTTAACCTCTGGATAGGTGATGGCTTATTGATTGCTGGGAGTCCAACCACTGGGACCTGACCCTAACGGCCTTACATGGAACCTTTATCCCCATTAGAATGGAGCATTAGTGTGCATGCTCGACTGCTGCCCCATTTATTTCCTATGGGGTTACTGAGCTCAGGGTAGGCTCTTTTCTGGCAGCCCCATGAAGAATTGATGGGGCTGCCGTCGGATGTCTTGTTGCTCCATTTTATAAAGGGGATAAAAGTTTCCCGTCGGGGATAAAAATTCCCTGCTTTGCCCATCGGTGCGGCTCCCTGCGGTGGGCCTCACACAAAGAATCTGTGGTTTGGTCATAACACCTTTAAGTGTTTGCTTTGTAGCGAATTATGCAAATTGGTAGAGGAAAACTATATATCTTTATTTGTGCAGAAATATGTACAATGTATAGTTGTGATATCAGAATAAATAGCACTTTATATGTATAATTTTGTTGTAGCTATTGCGCAAACAATTGACCAAGATGAGAATGCCAACAGGTCGTCTGTGAATTTAAGGATAAGAAAATCTCAGGTAAGGTTGACATTTAAACTTCGTAAACTTAATTTCAATTACAAAATATCCTACTAATATTGACCTATTTAAATGGCACTTCCTATAGAGAATATGAATCCAAAAAAGCATTGGAAGCATTTTGCCAAAAGTTACAATTCTTTATTAGACAAAATCCACACATTACTGACAATAGACGGTTAAAATACCTAAAAAACGGGATGTATATTCAGTATGCTCCCATTGCTATATATGCAAACTGTTATTGATATATGACCTGAAGTCCTAAATCAAGGTAGATTCTGCTACCATATGCCATTAAGCTACAAATAGACTACACAAGAAGCAGTAATAAATGCATGTTAAACCAGATTAAACAGTGGTATTATATGTTAATATTAGAAGTGGCTTACCACCTTCAATATTTTAACCACTGCTGACCAATATATACACACTAGGTAGTATACTGCTAATTAATAGTATTAAGTCTTCATGGTGATATATATAGTGTAGTTATGAAAGTGCCAAAATAACGAGCAACATATTGTCAAAATGACTAATTATAGTAAGGTAATGCCCGCTATAGCCCCATAAATACACTCATATGGTATAATCAGAGCTGTACTATAGTACTGGTCATAGAGCATATACAACCTTAATAGGGGAACTCCAGGCTCCTATTAAGGTTGTATATGCTCTATGACCAGTACTATAGTACCGCTCTGATTATACCATATGAGTGTATTTATGGGGCTATAGCGGGCATTACCTTACTATAATTAGTCATTTTGACAATATGTTGCTCGTTATTTTGGCACTTTCATAACTACACTATATATATCACCATGAAGACTTAATACTATTAATTAGCAGTATACTACCTAGTGTGTATATATTGGTCAGCAGTGGTTAAAATATTGAAGGTGGTAAGCCACTTCTTATATTAACATATAATACCACTGTTTAATCTGGTTTAACATGCATTTATTACTGCTTCTTGTGTAGTCTATTTGTAGCTTAATGGCATATGGTAGCAGGATCTACCTTGATTTAACCCCTCTCTGCCATCAGACGTACTATTCCGTCCATGTGACCCTGGACCTAATTCCCATGGACGGGATAGTACGTCATAGGCGATCAGCTGCGCTCCCGGGGGGAGCGTAGCTGATCGCCGCCGGGTGTCAGCTGTATATCACAGCTGACACCCAGCACTATGTGTCAGGAGCGGTCACGGACCGCTCCCGGCACATTAACCCCTAGCACACCGCGATCAAACATGATCGCAGTGTGCCCGGGGCACAGGGGAGGATCGCGCAGGCAGGGGGCTCCCTGCGCGCCCCCTGAGACCCTCAGAGCAGCGCGATGTGTCGCGCTGTTCCGAGGGTCCGTCCTCCCTCCAGGTCCCCGGATCCAAGATGGCGCCGGGGTCCTGCAGGGAGGCAGCTACCTCAGTGCCTGCTGAGAGCAGGCGCAGAGGAAGCCTGCAGCGATGCCAGAGCGATCGCTGGTGTGACAGAGTGCTGTGCACTCTGTCACACCAGCGATCTGCTAAAATACTGTGATGTCCCACCCTGGGACAAAGTAAAAAAGTAAAAAAATAAAAATAAAAAGTGGTAAAAAAAAATCATCAAAAAAAAAAAAAATATTCCCCAATAAATTCATTTCTTCCTGTAAATAAAAAAAACAAAACAATAAAAGTACACATATTTGGTATCGCCGCGTCCGTAACGACCCCCCCTATAAAACTGTCCCACTAGTTAACCCCTTTAGTGAACCCCTTAAAAAAAAAAAAAAAAAAAACTAAGCAAAAAATCAATGCTTTATCATCATACCGCCGAACAAAAAGTGGAATAACACGCGATCAAAAAGTCAGATATAAATAAACATGGTACCGCTGAAAACGTCATCTTGTCCCGCAAAAAACGAGCCGTCATACAGCATCATCAGCGAAAAAATAAAAAAGTTATAGCTCGCAGAATGAAGCGATGCAAAAATAATGATTTTTTATATAAAATTGTTTTTATTCTATAAAAGCGCCAAAACATAAAAAAATGATATAAATGAGGTATCGCCATAATCGTACTGACCCGAAGAATAAAACTGCTTTATCAATTTTACCACACACGGAACGGTATAAACGCCTCCCCCAAAAGAAATTCATGAATTGCTGATTTTTGTTCATTCTAACCTCCCAAAAATCGAAATAAAAAGCGATCAAAAATGTCACGTGCTCAAAAATGGTACCAATAAAAACGTCACCTCGTCCCGCAAAAAAATAAGACCTCACATGACTCTGTGGGCCAAAATATGCAAAAATTATAGGTCTCAAAATGTGGTGATGCAAAAAACTACTTTTTGCAATAAAAAGCGTCTTTTAGCGTGACAGCTGCCAATCACAAAAACCCGCTATCAATAGTAAATCAAACCCCCCTTTATCACCCCCTTAGTTAGGGAAAAATAATAAAATTAAAAAAATGTATTTATTTCCATTTTCCCATTAGGGTTAGTGTTGCGGCTAAAGTTAGGGTTAGGATTGGCGCTAAAGTTAGTATTAGGGTTATGGTTGGGATTAGGGTTAGGGGTGTGTTAGGGTTAGGTTTGTGGTTAGGGTTGGGACTAGGGTTAGGGGTATGTTGGGGTTAGGGTTGGAGTTAGAATTGGGGGGTTTCTGCTGTTTAGGCACATCAGGAGCTCTCCAAATGTGACATGGCATCTGATCTCAATTCCCGCCAATTCTGCGTTGAAAAAGTCAAACGGTGCTCCTTCACTTCTGAGCTCTGCCATGCGCCCAAACAGTAGTTTACCCCCGCATATGGGATATCAGCGTACTCTGTACCCCAAGAGTTATTGTGCAATTTGTCCTATTTCTTCTGTTACCCTTGGGAAAATAAAAAACTGGGGGCGACAAAATCATTTTTGTAAAAAAAAAAAAAAAAAAAATGATTTTTTTGTTTTTACGGCTGTATGTTATAAATTTTCTGTGAAGCACTTGGGGCTTCATAGCGCTCACCACACTTCTAGATAAGTTCCTTGTGGGGTCTGTTTTCCAAAATGGGGTCACTTGTGGGGGGTTTCCACTGTTTAGGCGCATCAGGGGCTCTCCAAATGCGACATGACGCCCCCAGACCATTCCATCAAAGTCTGCAATCCAAAACGTCACTACTTCCCTTCCGAGCCCAGACGTGCGCCCATACAGTAGTTTACTCCCACATATTGGGTATTAGCGTACTCAGGACAAATTGGACAACAACTTTTGGGGTCCAATTTCTCCTGTTACCCTTGTGAAAATAAAATATTGGGGGCGAAAAAATCATTTTTGTAAAAAAGATTTTTTATTTTACGGCTGTACGTTATAAACTTCTGTGAAGCACTTTGGGGTTCAAAGTGCTCACCACACATCTAGATAAGTTCCTTGAGGGGTCTAGTTTCCAAAATGGTGTCATTTGTGGGGGGTTTCCACTGTTTAGGCAGATCAGGAGCTCTCCAAACACGACATGGCATCCAGCCAATTCTGCGTTGAAAAAGTCAAACGGCGCTCCTTCCCTTCCAAACTCTGCCATGCACCCAAACAGTGGTTTACCCCCACATATGGGGTATCAGCGTACTCAGGACAAATTGCACAATAACTTTTGGAGTCTTGTTACCCTTGGGAAAATAAAAATTGGGGTGAAAAGATCAATTTTGTGGAAAAAAATATGATTTTTTAATTTTACGGCTCTACGTTATAAACTTGTGTGAAGCACTTGGGGGTTCAAATTGCTCACCAAAGATCTAGATAAGTTCCTTAGGGGGTCTAGTTTCCCAAATGGGGTCACTAGTGGGGGGTTTCCACTGTTTAGGCACATCAGGGACTCTCCAAATGCAACATGGCGTCCAATCTCAATTCCAGCCAATTTTGGTTGGAAACAGTCAAATGGTGCTACTTCCATTCCGAGCTCTGCCATGCGCCCAAACAGTGGTTCCCCCCCACATATGGGGTATCAACGTACTCAGGACAAATTGGACAACAACTTTTGTGGTCCAATTTCTCCTGTTACCTATGGGAAAATAAAAAATTAGTGACTAAGAGATAATTTTTGTGGAAAAAAATAGGATTTTTTATTTTCATGCCCGGGCATTATAAACTTGTGTGAAGCACTTGGCAGCTCAAAGTGCTCACCAAAGATCTAGTTAAGTTCCTTAGGGGGTCTAGCTTCCAAAATGGGGTCACTTGTGGGGGGTTTCCACTGTTTAGGCTCATCTGGGGCACTACAAACGGAACATGACCCCCATCAATGTTTGCATTCCAAAACGTTACTGCTTCCTTTCCAAGCCCTGTCGTGCGCCCAAACAGTTTCCCCCCCCCCACATATGGGGTATCAGCGTACTCAGGACAAATTGGACAACAACTTTTGGGGTCCAATTTCCTTGGGAAAAATCAAAAATTTGGGACTAAAAAATCATTTTTGTGGAAAATTGTTTTTTTTTTTTTTTTCACACCCAGGCATTATAAACTTTTGTGAAACACTTTGGGGCTCAAAGTGCTCACAACAGATCTAGATAAGTTCCTTAGGGGGTCTAGTTTCCAAAATGGTGTCACTTGTGGGGGGTTTCCACTGTTTAGGCGCATCAGTGGCTCTCCAAACACGACATGGCGTCCAATCTCAACTCCAGCCAATTTTAGTTTGAAAAAGTCAAACGGCGCTCCTTCCCTTACGAGCTCTGCCGTGTGCCCAAACAGTGGTTTTCCCCCACATATAGGGTATTGGCGTACTCAGGAGAAATTGCACAACAACTTTATCTGCCCATTTTCTCCTTTTACCCTTGTCAAAATAAAAAAAAAGTTTGTAAAAGATCATTTTTGTGGCTAAAAAGTTAAATATTAATTTTTTCCTTCCACGTTGCTTCAGCTCCTGTGAAGCACCTGAAGGGTTAATAAACTTCTTGAATGTGGTTTTGAGTACCTTGAGGGGTGCAGTTTTTAGAATGGTGTCACTTTTTGGTATTTTCTGCTATATAGACCCGTCAAAGTGACTTCAAACGTGAGGTGGTCCCTAAAAAAATGGCTTTGTAAATTTTGTTGTAAAAATGAGAAATCACTGGTCAACTTTTAACCCTTATAATTTCCGAACAAAAAAAAATTTTGGTTCCAAAATTGTGCTGATGTAAAGTAGACATGTGGGAAATGTTATTTCTTAACTATTTTGTGTGACATATTTCTCTGTTTTAAGGGAAAAAAAATTCAAAGTTTGAAAATTGCAAAATTTTCAAAATTTTCGCCATATTTGTGTTTTTTTCAAAAATAAACGCAAGTTATATCGAAGAAATTATACTTCTAACGTGAAGTACAATATGTCACGAGAAAACAGTCTCAGATCTCAGAATTGCGAAGATCCGTTGAAGCGTTCCAGAGTTATAACCTCATAAAGAGACAGTGGTCAGAATTGTAAAAATTGGCCCGGTCATTAACGTGCAAACCACCCTTGGGGGTGAAGGGGTTAGGACTTCAGGTCATATATCAATCACAGTTTGCATATATAGCAATGGGAGCATACTGAATATACATCCCATTTTTTAGGTATTTTAACCGTCTATTGTCAGTAATGTGTGGATTTTGTCTAATAAAGAATTGTAACTTTTGGCAAAATGCTTCCAATGCTTTTTTGGATTCTTAATTTCAATTACATTTAACTTTTTTTTTGTATAATTCTGCTTTTCCGTTATTTACAACGAATAATGAGCCTAATTTGGATTTGCTGGGATGACTTGCTGAAATCTAATATCTAGCATACATGTATTGTTGTGGGCACACTTTATTATAAAGTGTCTATTGCGCAGTCATGTGTACACACACTGACACTTATACACTGATACTAATAATCCCAAATATGCGCACACATTCAGTAACAGGTATACAGCGTTCATCTCTGACCTGACTGTTGTTTATATATAATGCCATCTGCTGGTAAAAGGTGAATATCTTCGATGTAATGCTGACCTTTCTCCAGCAGATGGCAGACTGCATTATACAGAGTGTACCTGAATATGAGCCATGGTGGAGGTTTTAAGCCTTTAACTCCCCTTTGTGTATAACCATTTATCTCATCACTCGAGACAGATTTCAATGTTGTGACTAATATAGCACAGTTCTCACACTAACTTCTTCCTCAGCAAGCACCATTTTCACTGCAAACTGGAAGTTTGTTACATTTTCACAGAACTCCTGTTTTCATGCAGCTTTAAGGCTAGGTTCACACTTGCGTTTGGGTGCTCTGCGCAGAGCTGCGTACTTCTTCCCTTCAGACCCGCATAGATGCGCATGCGTCCTGCGTACCGATCTTTAACATTGGGTACGCAGGGACATGCGTTGTATGCGGATGCGGCCCCGTGCGTCGTTTTGACGTGCCTGACAATCGCACAGGAACGCAACATGTCCTGGCTTGGGACAAAAGTTTGTATCCAAAATGTATCTTTACTCCAGATTCAGTGGTTTGCAGTCAATAGTGACTGCAGACTTTCCTATGGGACTTCGCTTTGGGAATAACTTACTGATTGCTGGGAGTTCGACCTCTGGGATGCAAATGATACCAAAAGCTGGGATCAAGAGTGCGTTCTGCAGAGTTCTCATGATTCCGGACCCCATTTATAGGATAGCCCAGGGTCCCAATGGTTAAGTATTCAGCAATCTTTAATGATTTTCAGTTCTGGAAATGATAACATATAGTTCTTGTAATGTTGAAGTATACATTAATGTATAATGTTTGTGTTTCTTGTTTCCCAGCATACAGTATTGTCAAGAAAATTTGGGGAAGTTATGACTGCATATAATGAAACCCAGATTCAGTTTCGAGAACGAAGTAAAGGACGAATACAACGTCAACTAGAAATAAGTACGTTGCAGCCTTGCCTGTTGTCAAAATGCTCAGGAAATGATTACACATAAAAGGATGAGACTATTTTGGAAGTTAGTAATTGTCCCAACTATTTCATGACATTAGAACAACACTGATTGTTTTTGTTTTGTTTTTAATCTGTCTTGGCTGCTGTTTTATAGTTTCAACATTTTAAGACTGAAAAAGGACATGCGTCCAGAGTTGATCCCATGGAAGTCAAAAACTCCATTAGGCAGATGCTATTTGTGCCATTTTTTTAAGAAAAAAATTATTTCCTACCAATTTTGGAAATTAGACTATTTCTGTAGTCCAACTTATCTATAATATAACATTTTTCAAGAAAATCATCCTAGCCTTGAACTTGAATTGACAATTATCACGTTATGGCAGATGGTTCCATAATCTCCATCCTCCTAAATTAATAATCGCTATATGTGATTATAAAATAATTTTTACCCTAAACACGGAGGATGCCTCTTTATCATTGTTGCAGGCATGTTTATAAATGAATCATTATAAAGACCTCTGTACTGTCCCCTCATATACTTGTACAATGTAATAACATTACCCGTAAGCCTTTAGGTTTTTTTTTTTTTAACAAAATAACCCCAAGTTTGATAGCCTGTCTTAATACTGTAATGTATCCATTACCTTGATAACCTTGGTTGCTCTTCTCTGTACTTTAGTCCAACTGTGTCCTCCTCATACACTGGAGCACACAGTATTTTAAGTGTGGCTGCTGCTTGCTTCTGGTCACTACAGGTGAGCTTAACCCCTTTACAACCTATGACTTATATGTACGTTATAGGTACCCTCCCCCTCTTTAATACAGGCTCCAGTGCTGAGCCCGCACCTTTTCAGGCACATAACAGCTGATTTGATCAGCTGTCATGTGTCCCTAAACAGCCGTGGGTGGAATCACGATTCACCGTGGCTATTAACATGTTAAATGCCGCTATCAATCTGACAGTCGCATTAAACATGCCTGCATCAGAAACGCGTCATTAACTCCGCCCACTGGTGCCCCTGTCACATGATCGCGGGGCACTGATGGGTTGGCATGATAACCAGTGTATTGCAGGAGACCCCTATGCTTGTCACTACTGAATTGCTATGAGCGCTGCCCAGTGGCCTGCTCTCACAGCAGATGAATATTTGCGTCAAGTCTCCTAAGATGACTATTGAAGTAAAAAATAAAAAAAAAGTTTTTAACAATATTAAAAGTTTAGGTCACCCCTTTTGCCCTATTAACCCCTTCCCGACCTGTTGACGCCACGTAGGCGTCATGAAAGTCAGTGCCAATCCGACCCATGACGCCTATGTGGCGTCATAAAAGGATCGCGTCCCTGCGGGCCGGGTGACCGTGGTCACTGAAAGGTCACCCGACCCGCAGGCACAGTACCCTTTGTGCTTCACCACAGGGGGGTTGGCTTAACCCCCCCCCCGTGGCCACGATCGCTCTGATTGGCTGTTAAAAGTGAAACAGCCAATCAGAGCAATCTGTAATATTTCACCAATGAAATTGGTGAAATATTACAATCCAGCCATGGCTGATGCTGCAATAGCATCTGCCATGGCTGGAGACAAAGATCCGACCCCCCCCACATCGAGTCACGGTGGCGATCGGCCGCCGCCACCGAAAGATGGCAGCAATCGGTCACCGCCGTCACTAGCAGCTCCCCTCGTCCTGGCCTCCGCTGCCCCCACCTTCCGATCTCCCCCCCCCCTCACTTCCGACCCCCATACTCACCTCTCCCGGTCCACCGATGTCCCTGGATCCTTCCCGGCGGCTGCCCGGGATTCTTCATGGGCGCCGCCATCTTGGAAAATGCATGCATGCATGCATGCGCAGTGCGCCCTGCAGAGTCAAATTTATTTTGATCACTGTGATAAACTGTCAGTGATCAAAATAAAAAAAAGTAAGTGAACCCCCCCCCTGTCATAGGTAGGGACAAATAATAAAGAATTTTTTTTTTTTCTATTAGGCCCTGTAACACGTTGCGGATTGCTGCGGATCCGCAGCGGATTTTGCTGCGGATCAGCAGCGGATTTTGCTGCGGATAAGCAGCGGATTTTGCTGCGGATCGCAGCGGATTGCGGATTTTGCGTTGCGGATCCGCAGCGGATTTCGCGCTGCGATCAGCAGCGGATTTCGCGCTGCGGATCCACAGCAGATCCCGAAACCATGTACAGTACAATGCAAATAAATGGTAAAAAAAAAACTCTGTGCACATGCTGCAGATTTTTCAGCGCGGATTTGCTGCGGTTTTAAATCCGCAGCATGTCAATTCTTTGTGCGGATTCTGCAGCGATTTTACACCTATTCCATTATAGGTGTAAAACCGCAGAGAAAAACCGCAGCAAATCCGCGCTAAATACGCAGGTAAAAGGCAGGTCATTTTACCTGCGGATTTTAGAAAAATCCGCAAGTGAATCCGCAACGTGTGCACGGGGCCTCAGGGTTAGGTTTAGGCTGGGTTCATATTGCATTATGGCAGTCCGTTAGATGGACTGCGTTTCACCGCGGTATAACGCGGTGTAACGCAGTCCGTTAACGCTGCCATTCACCCCATTTGTGTGCGCATCGCAACGCATGCCGTGAAGCGGCATGCGTTCACGACGTGTCGTCATTCAGTGACGGAGCCTTGGACGCAGGCTACAGCGTCTGGGCTCCATCACCGCTAGCACAGATGAATCATCGCTGATTCCTCTGCACTAGCGGTTATAGCATAACGCGATCGCGTTATGCTATACCGTTACCAGCCCGTCAACGCTGCGTGTTGAACGGGCTGGTAAAACGTAATATGAACCCAGCCTTAGGGTTAGAACTAGGGTTAGGGTTAGAACTAGGGTAAGGGTTGGAATTAGGGTTAGGGTTGGAATTAGGGTTAGGGTTGGGATTAGGGTTAGGGTTGGAATTAGGGTTAGGGTTGGGATTAGGGTTAGGTTTGTGGTTAGGGTTAGAGTTAGGATAAGCGTTAGGGGTGTTTTGGGGTTAGGGTTGGGATTAGGGTTAGGATTGTGGTTAGGTTTATGGTTAGAGGTGTGTTGGGGTTAGGGTTATGGTTTGTATTAGGGTTAGGGGTGTGTAGGGGTTAGGGTTGGGGTGTGTTGGGGTTAGGGTTGGAGTTAGAATTGAGGGGTTTCCACTATTTACGCACATCAGGGGGTCTCCATACACGACATGGCGCCACCATTGATTCCTGCAAATTTTGCGTTCAAAAAGTCAAACAGTGCTCCCTTTATTCCAAGCCCCGACGTGTGCCCAAAGAGTGGTTTACCCCCACATATGGGGTATCAGCGTACTCGGGAAAAATTGCACAACAACTATGGGGGTCTAATTTCTCCTGTTACTGTTGGGGAAAAAAATTGGGGACTGAAAGTTATTTTTGTGGAAAAAAAATGATTTTTTATTTTCACGGCTCTGAGTTATAAACTTCTGTGAAGAACTTGGAGATTCAAAGTGCTTACCACACATCTAGAGGAGTTCCTTGGGGGATCTAGTTTCCAAAATGGGGTCACTTGGGGGGGGTTTCTACTGTTTAGGCACATCATGGGTTCTGCAAACGTAACATGACACCCGCAGACCATTCCATCAAGTCGGCATTTCAAAACGTCACTACTTCCCTTCTGAGCCTCGACGTGTGCCCATACAGTAGTTTTCTCCCACATATGGGATATCAGCGTACTCAGGACAAATTGGACAACAACTTTTGAGGTCTAATTTCTCCTGTTACCCTTGGGAAAATAAAAAAATTGGGGACTAAAAGATCATGTTTGTGGAAAAAAATGATTTTTTTATTTTCATGCCCCGGCGTTATAAACTTCTGTGTAGCCCTTGGGGGTTCAAAGTGCTCACTACACATCTAGATAAGCTCCTTGGGGGGTCTAGTTTCCAAAATAGGGTCACTTGTGGGGGGTTTCTACTGTTTAGGCACATCAGGGGCTCTGAAAACGCAACATGACGCCCACAGAACATTCCATCAAGTCTGCATTCCAAAATGGCGCTCCTTCCCTTCTGAGCTCTCCCATGCGCCAAAACAGTGGTTCCCCCCACATATGGGGTACCAGTGTACTCAGGACAAACTGTACAACAACTTTTGTGGTCCAATTTCTCCTTTTACCCTTGTGAAAATAAAAAATTGCGGGTTAAAAAAATCAGTTTTTGAGGAAAAAAATGATTTTTTTATTTTCACGGCTCTGCATTACAAACTTTTGTGAAGCATGTGGGGATTCAAGGTGCTCACCACACATCTAGATAAGTTCCTTGAGGGGTCTAGTTTACAAAATGTGGTCACTTGTGGGGGGTTTCTACTGTTTAGGCACATCAGGGGCTCTGCCCGCCCGCAGACCATTCCATCAAGTCGGCATTTCAAAGCGTCACTACATCCCTTTCGAGCCCTGACGTGTGCCCAAACAGTGGTTCCCCCCCACATGAGAGGTATTAGCGTACTTAGGACAAATTAGACAACTTTTGGGGTCCAATTTCTCCTGTAACCATTGTGAAAATAAAAAATAGTGGGCTAAATCATTTTTTGAGAAAAAAAAATGATTTTTTATTTTCACGGCTCTGCGTTATAAACTTTTGTGAAGCACCTGGGGGTTCAAAGTGCTCACTGTGCATCTACATAAGTTCCTTAGGGCGTCTAGTTTGCAAAATGGGGTCATTTGTGGGGGAGCTCCAAAGTTTAGGCATACAGGGGCTCTCCAAACATGACATGGTGTCTGCTAACGATTGGAGCTAATTTTCCATTCAAAAAGTCAAATGGCGCTCCTTCCCTTCTGAGCCCTGCCGTGCGCCCAAACAGTGGTTTATGACCACATATGAGGTATCGGTGTACTCAGGAGAAATTGCCCAACAAATTTTAGGATCCAATTTATACTGTTGCCAATGTGAAAATGAAAAAACTGAGGCTAAAAGAAAATTTTTGTGAAAAAAAAAGTACTTTCTTTTTTTTACGGATCAATTTGTGAAGGACCTGGGGTTTCAAAGTGCTCACTATGCATCTAGAAAAGTTCCTTGGGGGGTCTAGTTTCCAAAATGGGGTCACTTGTGGGGAAGCTCCAAGTTTAGGCACACAGGGACTCTCCAAATGCGACATGGCAGCCGCTAAATATTCCAGCATATTTTCCATTCAAAAAGTCAAATGGCGCTCCTTCACTTCTGAGCCCTGCCGTGCGCCCAAACAGTGGTTTATGACCACATATGAGGTATCGGTGTACTCAGGAAAAATTGCCCAACAAATTTTAGGATCCATTTTATCCTGTTGCCCATGTGAAAATGAAAAAATTGATGCTAAAAGAAAAATTTTGTTGGAAAAATTAAAATGTCCATTTTTTTCTTCCACGTTGCTTTAGTTCCTGTGAAGCACCTGAAGGATTAATAATCTTCTTGAATGTAGTTTTAAGTAGCTTGAGGGGTGCAGTTTTTATAATGGTGTCACTTTTGGGTATAGACCCCTCAAAGTGACTTCAAATGTGAGATGGTCCCTAAAAAAAATGGTTTTGTAAATTTTGCTGTAAAAATGAGAAATCGCTGGTCAACTTTTAACCCTTATAACTTCCTAACAAAAAAAAAATGTTGTTCCCAAAATTGTACTGATGTAAAGTAGACATGTGGGAAATGTTATTTATTAACTATTTTGTGTCACATAACTCTCTGGTTTAACAGAATAAAAATTCAAAAATTGAAAATTGCGAAATTTTCAAAATTTTGGCCAAAGTTCCATTTTTTTCACAAATAAACGCAAAAATTATCGACCTAAATTTACCACTAACATGAAGCCCAATATGTCACGAAAAAACAATCTCAGAATCGCTATGATCCGTTGAAGCGTTCCTGAGTTATTACCTCATAAAGGGACTGTCAGAATTGCAAAAAATGGCCAGGTCATTTAGGTCAAAATAGGCTGGGTCATGAAGGGGTTAAATATAAAACAATAAAAAAAATCAAACATAGACATATTTGGTATCGCCAGTCCACTGGTCCACGCTTGTTTATTCTGGAATCATTGAATATTATAAATAATGGTCTGTCTATCATGGTACTTGACTGTTGCCAATGAAAAAAGTACATTTAGTTAATGGATAGTGGAATAATAATAAGTTCTACAAATGAATGTGATTAAAAAAAATGTCCCTGTGCTGGGATAATTTTATAAATGTGCCCCTGCTATGTGCTGGTGTAATGGCTGTGTCTGACCGTGCAGGGACATGGTCTGATCATACCACAGCTCCTGGGCAGGGCAGGAAGCAAAAAGAGTATACAGACAGGACAGCAGGGGATCACAGCTATTGCCTTTTAAAAATTTTCCTGCCTGTTTAAAAACTTTTTACCTCACAGAATCATCTGCGATCCCGTTCTGTAATGTCTGTATAATCTTTTTCTTCCTCCCCTGCCAGGAGCTGTGTTATGATCAGACCATGTCCCTGCACGGTCAGACACAGACATTACACAGTACACAGCAGGGGCACATTTATAAGATTATCTCAGCACAGGATCATATTGTTAACACATCCAATTGTGGAAATTATTATTATTCCAAGATCTATTAATTAAAAAGTACTCCTTTCTTGGGACAACCCCTTTAATTCCTGCAATACTCAGCTCAGGGGTGTATGCCATAGAAAATTGGTGAATTTTCTATTTTAGTAATTTTGAAGTACCGTGTTTCCCCGAAAGTAAGACTGTGTCTTACTTTCTTTTATCCCCAAAAACCCCACTATGTCTTACTTTCGGGTATGTCTTATATTGAAAAAAAATTACCTGTATCTAACCCAGTGTGATACAGTACCACCTGCTGTATTTAATCCAGTGTGACACCTGCTGATACCCACTGGGTTACATACAGCAGATGATACCCCAGTATGCCAGTGTATATGTTTTACTGATGTATGTTACTGTGTATACGTCGCCGCGTCTGCCATCTACCACCAGAAAAACTCACCTGAGTTTTCTGCAGCCGCCTTCCGCCACGGGCTCCGGCTCCCTGCAGCCGCTGGTCCCGCCGTCCTCCGTCGCTCCGTTCGCCCGCAGTCCGGGCTGAAGTTCTCGCGCGCTCTATTTAAATTTCTTCTTCGGTCCGAAACGTCATCACGTTGGTCACTCACGTGACCGGAGGCTGCAGTGATAGACAGTTCTCTCCGGCCTCCGTCACGTGAGTGACCAACGTGATGACGTTTCGGGACGAAGAAGAAATTTAAATAGAGCGCGCGAGAACTTCAGCCGGGACTGCGGGCGAACGGAGCGACGGACGGCGGGACCAGCGGCTGCAGGGAGCCGGAGCCCGTGGCGGAAGCGGCAGTGGTAGATGACAGACGCGGCGACGTATGGAGAGGGGGACGGTGCGGACGTGGGCAGGAAGCGCGCGCAGCTAGATGAGAGAGAGGCGGCAATACCCCGTGTTTCCCCGAAAGTAAGACATATGTCTTACTTTCGGGGTACGGCTTATATTAGCCGACCCTCTGAAACTCCCGATACGTCTTACAATCGGGGTGTCTTACTATCGGGGAAACACGGTAGTACTGCAATTGCTGCTGGGATAACAAAGTGACATTTGAGAATGTATGGTGTCCTTATCGTGTCAACTTCATGGATTCTCCTGATAATACTGAAGAGCATCCCACGGGTCATCTGGCCATCCACGGAACAAGACAGCCAAAAGACTGAAAACACTGGTCCATGTGCCGCATACTGTATATAGCGGGCTCATTGTGTATATAGGGTGCTGTGTGGGGGATCATACTGTATATAGGGGTGCTGTGTGGGGGATCATACTGTATATGGGGTGCTTTGTGGGGATCATACTGTATATTGGGAGTGCTGTGTGGGGGGATCATACTGTACATAGGGTGCTGTGTGGGGATCATACTGTACATATGGGTGTTGTGTGGGGGATCATACTGTACATAGGGGTGCTGTGTGGGGGATCACACTGTATATAGGGGTGCTGTGTGGGGGATCATACTGTATATAGGGGTGCTGTGTGGGGGATCATACTGTATATAGGGGTGCTGTGTGGGGGATCATACTGTATATAGGGGTGCTGTGTGGGGGATCATACTGTATATAGGGTGCTGTGTGGGGGATCATACTGTATATAAGGGTGCTCTGTGGGGGGATCATACTGAATATAGGGGTGCTGTGACTGGGATCATACTGTATATAGGGTGTTGGGTGTGTGGGATCATACTGTAAATAGGGGTGTTGTGTGTGTGGGATCATACTGTATATAGGGTTGTGTGTGTGGGATTATACTGTATATAGGGGTGCTGTGAGTGGGATCATACTGTATATAGGGTCTTGTGTGTGTGGGATCATACTGTATATAGGGTCTTGTGTGTGTGGGATCATACTGTATATAGGGTTGTTGTGTGTGTGTGTGTGTGTGTGTGTGTGTGTGGTGTGGGATCATACTGTATATAGGGATGCTGTGAGTGGGATCATACTGTATATATGGGGATGTTAGCAAGCTTAATTCTGCTCATTATTAATATGTTAATGATGTTGGGCAGAATTTATTTAAGCCTATTGATTCAGCAATCTACTGTCACTGTCTCTCATGTGTCCTTTTGGGAATATCAATTGCCCACCCCTGCTGTAGCGAATAAGGCATTTTTATAAATTGGCCTTTCCCTTATCAACCTCTACTTTTTTACCCAGATCCAGAATTTATCCAGATTGTTTTTTTTTTTTTTTTTTTAGGGAACCAACAAGATCATTTTAAGCTGTCTAATTATACAGATGCAATATTTTCAAATGCATGCATCAAAATTGTAATGCCATCGGTGGGCCCTTTCTGTTTTCTAATTTTTCTTTTGTGAGTGTTCATTTTCCAGAAATCTAGCACTTGCGTAACTTAGCTACGTATGAGTAACAAAAATAAGTTGTGATTCTACCAGTTAAATGTTTAAAATCAAGATGTTAAAGAATAACTGTTGTAAAGGGGTTTTACAAACAAAGTGCCGTATTTTTCGGACTATAAGACGCATCGGACCATAAGACGCACCTAGGTTTTAGAGGAGGAAAGTGGGAAAAAAAATTGAAGCTAAAAATGTGGTCAATTCTGTACTTAATACCCCTATCCTGATATATATGGGCCCCTCATCCCATCCTGATACACATGGGCCCTCATCCCTATCCTGGTATCTATGGATCCCTCATCTCTACCCTGGTATGCATGGCAACTTCAATCCCTATCCTGGTATCCATGGAGCCCTCATCCCTATCCTAGCAGGAATGATCGCTCTTATCACTATACTAGTATGCATGGCCCTATCCTGGTATGCAGGGCCCCCATCTCTCTTTACTATGCATGGCCCCATCCCGGTATGCAGGGCCCCCCATCTCGTACTAGTATGCATGGCCCCCATCCCCATCCTGGTATGCAGTGCCCCCATCCCTATCCTGGTATGCAGGGCCCCCATATCTCGATCTGGTATGCAGGGCCCCCATATCTCGTCCTGGTATGCAGGGCCCCCATATTTCGTCATGGTATGCAGGGCCCCATCTGAAAACATAAAAAAAAAACATTACAATTACCTACCCATCGCTCCCTCACAGCGTCCTGCTCCGATGCCAGCAACTGTTTTATGCTTGTGAGCATCGCATGATGTCCCTGCCATGTGCTGCTTACAAGCATAAAGCAGTTGCTGGCATCGGAGCAGGACGCTGCAAGGGAGCGCTGGGTAGGTAAGTGTAATGTTTTTTTTTTTATGTTTTCAGATGGGGCAGTGCATACCAGGATTTGGGTGGGGGGCAATTAGAAGGATGGGGCCATGCATACCAGGATCGGGGTTGGGGGCCAATCATACCAAGATGCAATGAAAGCGAAATATTCATTGCCCTCTGTGCCCATGGTCATGGAATGCAGTGAATATTCATTACTCTTTAGCAGCGTGAACAGGAGTTAGCCGCAGAGCTGGCTCCTGCCTCCTGTGACCCACTGCTCCGCAGATGTCGCTCCCCCACCTCCCCACCACAGTCAGAGTAGATACATCCAGACTTTAAGATGCATCCCCCATTTTCCTCCACATGTTTGGAGGAAAAAAGTGCTTCTTATAGTCCGAAAATACGGTACATTTTAATTAACAGATCTTGGAATAATAATAATTTCCACAATTAAATGTGATTAAAAAAAAATGTTCCTGCCCTGAGATAATCTTATAAATGTGCCCCTGCTGTGTAATGTCTGTGTCTGACCGCACAGGGACATGGTCTGATCATACCACAGCTCCTGGGCATGGGAGGAAGCAAAAGAGTATACAGACATTACAGCAGGGGATCGCAAATGATTCTTTGCTTAAAACAGGCAGGGAAATGTTTTACCTCAAAGAAAGAATCAGTTGCGACCCCTGCTGTTCTGTGTAATATTTTTTACGTTCTCCCTGCCAGGTCAGACGCGACCATTACACAGTACACAGCAGGGGCACATTTATAACATTTCTCTCGGGGCAAGAACGTTTTTTTAACACATCCAATTGTGGAACTTATTATTATTCCAAGATCTGTTGATTAAAATGAACTTTGTTTGTGGGACAGCTCCTTTAATTTCATAAATCGATAGTACGCATAAGTTATATTCCAAAATGTTTTATTTTTATCAGAGAAATCTGCTTTTTTCTTCTTCCGGTCTGATATTTCACTCTACAATTCACAGGTAGAATCTGCAAAATCTGTTTTCAGTGAAATCAGATTCTGCCATTAATGAGGTAGGAGATGAGTGTTTTTAAAATTCTATGGAGAGATGAGGGGGAAGAGGATGATGGTCTGGAGGCAGACGCACAATGTGCTGATACAGCAGTTACAGGTCTCTATAGAACCTCCATCTCCTATCTCAGGAATAGGAAAGTCGGTCTACACTGAACACAGGTTTTACCCATGAATTGAGAATGTTGACAAAGACTGATCAGTCCAGGTGGAGAAAGTCAAACAGCCGCATACATGCAGCCACGGCGACTCGAACGTTGGATTAGAATCTGCTGAAGAGTCTCTATTTCTATTACACCTGATCCGAGCACACTCTTATCAGAGCATGGCTTAAAGGGGTTTCCACTACTACGACAACCCCTTCTCGATCTAAATGTTTGTCCCTGTGGAAATACAACGGTTATACTCCCCTGCCAGGCCGGCACAGTGTCTGCACTTGTGGTCACGGAGCTTACATGAGGTTATGACACGCAAGCCCTGCGCCCAATCACCACTGCTGTCACTGTCCCCTCCTTCATACGTCTTAGCAATCAAGAGGAAGTGAGGGGACAGATGCAGCTCTGACTTCCTGTTGATATGTCCTAAGGCTGGTACAGTGGCAGCAGTGATGATTGGGTGCTGGGCTCGCGTGTCATAAAAACCTCACAGGAGACCCAGGAGCGCAAGTGCCAGCACCACTGGAACGGCATCGGCACGAGAGGCGAGTATAGGTGTTTTTTATTTTCACCGGGGCAAACATTCAGATTGAGAAGGGGTTGTCCTAGTAGTGGAAAATCCCTTTAAATTGTTTTCCGTAGAAGTCATCAAACATCTACAAGGTTCCCAAGGTCCTTGCAGCTCAGGTAAGTTGGCTTCCTATAATAGAGTAAAATACGGTAATCGCTCATGAGAAAATAAAAACGAATGACTAAAAATATCGATCAGTATGTTCTTAGGTTAAAGTAACAACTAAATATTTTTACTTTCTGGGACTTTATAGTTTTTATAGAAAAAAACAAAAAACAAGCTAAGAACTAGCTAAGAAAAGACAGGAAATTTAAAAGGCATTAACTCTCCGTACATAACCATTTTATGACACTGTCCGCTCTGTGTAAACATTCTTCAAGTTAAATATTTACTTCTTGTGCATAGTACTTTAGCATGAAGGGATGAACTATTTGCTAAATATTTTCTTTTAATAATCTGCAGAACATACCAGGGGTGGCATACTTTTTGTCTCTGACATTTTGCTCTGTTTTCTGAATAAAGACATCCAGAGGAGGAGGCTCAGTGGCAGTCTTTCTCAATTCCTAACTCTGCTGACATTTTGAGATAACTGGAGTGGCTTTTAGAGAAGAGCCACAATTTTGTCCTTATGCCCTAGAGATCTGTGCGGAAGAGGAAGCAGAGTATGTTTAGCCTGAGAGAGGCTGATTTACTACAGCTTCCAATATGTAAAAGCTCGAGTCTGGAGACCTCGGTATCAAACCTCCACACTCTGACCACAAGTGATTATTCAGTATCCATGTGTACTCTCCCTTCGCTCCCTCTTTCGCTCAGGTTGGTGTTCCTTTCTTCCTGCTTTTTTATGTTGGCCACTGCAGGGGCATGCTGAGTGAAGCAGAAAACCAAAGTTACTCCTTAGGAAAGGCATGATTTAGATGTCTCACTGCACAATGAATAATAATAAATATAATAATACTCCCCATACCAACGTACCGTCTGTCATGGAAGCAGGGATACAGGAATGCCAATCTGAGCAATGGAGGAAGTCGGAAGTAGGCTCAGAGCACCAGGTAGAGTGAATATAGACAAGAAACAAGTAAACTCTCTTCATCCTAGAGTGGATGGTGCTCTTCTCTTATTCCCGCTGCTCCCTTATTTTTTTTAATCTGCCAAATGGTTATAGAGAGATTGGTATTTCCTATTTAGAGCACCCAATATGCTAATATTTATGGTCTTTACCAAGAGGTTCACGGAGTGACATGACATAACAGCCTAAAGTCACAGCCCCAGAGAATCCTGTAAGTAATGCCTTTTGGTAAGGCCATAAAAATGAGCACAAATAAAAAGGCCCAGATCTCTTGAACCCTTTGGCAGGTGTAATAAAAAAGCCAGATTACTCAGAAGAATGACGGGAATAAAACAGGGGCATAAACCAGCCAGCGTTCGCTTGATGACAGGTTTCTAAACCTAGACCGACAAACACACTAAAGGACAGATACTACTGCAGCATCCTTTTCTCCCCAAGACCCCTCACTGCAGTAGTACCTGTATTTTTTGTGTATAATATTCGGTGCATGAAGAGGCTTTAAAACATTTAGAAAGTCTGCAGACTGTGAATGTAGGAAATATAGACTGAGTGACTAAGAGAAGATGAAATAAGGTTATTATGCCACTGTAGGCCATACGTATCATGACACAATTATAGTTGTTGATTTCATGAGCAGAAAAACCCAGGGCCTTACTGAGGCTCGAAATAGTTGAGTAGAGATGGGCGGACACCTGGATGTTCGGGTCTGGCGTGATTGGCCGAACAGTTAAAAAAAAAAAAAAAAAAGTTTGGGTTCTAAATCAAACTATATTGACGTCATCAGCCATTCCATTGTCTCCTGTAAGAAAACAAAATTAAAAAGCAACCATATGCCCTACCTGTGCGTCGTTCTGTCCCATGCTGTAATCCATGTCTGGGGATAAATAATTTTCAACCTGGACGGTGTCAGGATGTGACCGTCCAAGCTGAGAACCACCGATGAATGAGTTGCAGCATCAGTGAGCAGCGGTGACGTCATCGAGGTGCGTTCCCAGCCGGGCCCCTGAACTGTGATGACCTCTGTGAGATCCCCGCTAGCACAGTGAGAAAGTATCACGGTGTAGCACTGAGCTCAGATCGTTCACTGTGAGAAATTTCTCCTGGTGAACTCACTTCTTCACGTGAGGGTTTTTCTCACAGCGCTAGCGGGGATATTGATGAAATTAAAATGACAAACTACTCATCCTCCAGTCACCCCAGATTAGACTAAGAGCACGGGTCGACCGAGAATGAATCAGGCGATACGCTGGTTCAGACTTCAGAACGTGCCCTAAAGAAAATGGTGCTATTAGGCGGCCATCTCCAGTAAGCACTGCACTCTTTATTCACGTACATGAGATTTCATACACAGAATATTGGGGTGGAGTAAAGGCGGGATTGAGGAAAAAGAGATAAGCTGAATCATGTCTATATATGTACACATTCAGCATCTGGTCATCCTAATTGGTCCTTAGATCTTCTTCTAAGTCCTCCTTGATCGTGTTGTCATCCTCAGTTTCGTTTCTTGAAGAAAGATTCTATTGTTCTCGGGTATCATGTATGTCCTCAATTCTCCAAAGGAGGGGGTATTTCAGTAGATCCACTTCAATTTAGTGTAATACAGTGATAGGACACAAGATGGAGACAAACACCAGCAGATACTAACATTGTAATAATATCATTTAAGGGAAACTTTGTGTTTACAAAATATATATACACACTATAAATATAAAAGTATAGTAGAAAATTATATTTTACCTTGACAATCCCCCCTAAACACTAAGTTTTTCCCTTAATTTATGCGGCCTTCGAGACTGTCCATGTGTGGGGACAGGGGTAGTGGATTTCTTCGCTTGGTCATTTTAGAAGCTAGCCCCTTATGGACTGCCCCCAAACAACCAAGTCCCTACCAAACCTGCACATGGAGTTCTCCCACTATCCCTAAACTAAATCTCTTATTTCCATTTGTATTTTGTTATAGGGGGTTTTATCAGGTTTATCCTGCGGAGTATATTTCTCCATATCACCCTTATCAGTGTCTTCATATAGTAGCGACACAACTTCCTGATGAAGGAAAGTACCTGAGGAGGCGGCTGCATTGGTCACAGCTTTCCTATACATAGATATCACACAACATAGAATTATCAATCCTAGCACCAAAGCCCTGTTACCACTAAGCAGGCTTGTTGGAGAAATTCTTTAAGTCCTCCAAGCCATCTTAAGAAAAAAAAGGTATCTACTTCTGCATTGGCTTTTATTTCCTGAGCCAGATTTTTAATCTCTGTAAGGGCCACTATAGTTTTACCATTGACTCCAGAATTCTGAGGAATATAAGTACAACATTTTTCCCTATCATCCCACAGACTTCATCTTTTTCAGCTAGAATCATGTCAATGGCCAGTCTATCTTGAAAAGTCAGTCTTTTGTTTTGGGCCCAGTTTCTCAACTATACCCTGGAAAGCATCTTGACTAAAATTGATATTGATAAATCTTTGCTTGGTGTAGTATATATATTTTATCCAATCTACATTGTAATTGATCTGCACAGTTGGGATGAGAGAACGGAAACCCGCCAGGATCTGATTCTGAGCTTTGTATTCGTCTGGGACCCCCCCTAGGAACACCTATGGGATCCATATAAACTTTGGGATCCTCAGCATAACCGGTGTGCAGCTGACCAGACTCTTCTTTTTCTGGATATCAGTGGAGCTATATTCTCGGATCCAGACTCTTTCTCACGTGTCTTTTAATGACTACCAAGTCTCGAGACTGCAGACTGCAGACTCCCAGGATCCTGGTTCGGATCTGGAAGAGAACTGAAAACATTATCATATACTTTCTTGAGTCTTTTATACAAATCCCTTACATATGAGCTTAATACATAGTCACTTATTTCCAATGCTTGGGAAAAGAAACATCCTAAACTAGGCACTTTGCCAAATAGTACTTTATACGGAGAAAGTCCAATTTTTTACTTGGAGTGTACCTTACTGAGTATAGGGCTAATGGTAAACATTCAGGCCAAGATTTCCCTGTTTCAGCCATGGCCTTTTAGATTTTTAACTTCAATATCCTATTTAGTCCTTTTACTTTTACACCGCTTTGTGGTAATATGGGGTGTGGAAAACTTGTTGAATTCCCAGCGCTGTCAAGACTTCATTCATTATTTCACCTGTGAAATGTGTACCTCTGTCACTTTCGATCACCTTTGGTACTCCATACCTGCACACCACCTCCGCAAGCAGCTTCTTTGCGGTTGCCGCAGCCGTAGCCTTGGCAATCGGGAAAGCCTCCGGCCAACCTGAGAATAAATCAAAAACACACCAACACGTACTCCCATGAACCTGATTTTGGCAACTGAATATAATCAATCTGCAGTCTCTGGAAAGAATAGAAGGGCCGAGGGGCATGTTTGGGTGGTGTCTTGACTACCCTTCTCTTATGTGTAGCACATACCATGCATCCCTGGATCAAACCTTCTATACAGGTGGAAAAGCCTGGTGCCGCCCAATGCTTCTGCATCACACTCATTACAGCAGTTTTGGACTGGTGGGTTGGCCCATATATCATCTGGGCGACCGCAGGGTACAACGCTCTTGGAAGGCATCGGCGCATCCCTCTTCCCCATACCCCAGTTGCTGCATTCAGACATGCACCTTCTTTTTCCCACTTTTCTACTTCCTCCTGGCGCACCTGAGCCTGCATCTGGGCTAAGGCATCCTCCGACACAAAGGGATTTTTGGGAGCGCTTACCTGGTGCATCGTTACCCCTTGGAGTGGTCTACTGGCTGCTGTTTTTGCTGCTGCATCGGCCATTGCGTTTCCTTTACTCACCTGATCAGTGCATCTGGTATGTGCTTTAACTTTTGACAACTACTTCTTTTGGTAATTGTAATGCATCAATTAACTGCTGGACTGCGTCAGCATTTTTAATGGGATGTCCTGCTGCCATCAGGAATCCTCTAGACTTCCAAATTGGACCCAAATCATGAGCTATACCGAATGCTTATCTAGAATCTGTGTAGGTGTTAACAATTCTACCTTCAGCTATCTTACAGGCCTCGGTCAGAGCCTTAAGTTCAGCCTCCTGGGCCGACTGATGTGGGAGCATTGGTTCTGCTTTGATTACTGCATTCAGGGAGACGATGGCATACCTGGTGTGGAAGGCACCTGAGTCATCTTGGTAGCGAGTTCTACAAAAAAATTTAAAGTCAACATTACGTCTTTCAGTTTTAAACACTGTGGGTAGGCCTGCTGTTTCCTGTGCCATAAGCTGAACATAATCATAAGGAATCTCCTCTCTTGGATCTTCTTTGTACAATACCGTACCTGACCTCCCCCTAGATCCGAGAGAGGTAACAATGTGGCAGGATTAAGTGTGGTACATCTCTGCAAAGAAACATTTGGAGGCATTAAAAGTGCACATTGCAATCAAAGATGACGTGCAGCTGAAAAATGTGCCGACTGCACCTGGTTCAGTATGTGTATACATCATGAGGTGTAAGTGCTGTCAGTGGATAATCAAGAACGATATCTGATGATTTGTGGAGCAATAGTCCTACAGCATGTACCGCCCGTACACAGGACGGGGCACCTCTAGCCACTGCATCTAGTCTTCCACTGAAATAGGCTACAGGCCTTTGATTGTCACCATATAACTGAGTCAATACCCTGCTGCGTGTCCCTGCTGTTCATGGAGATACAGGGTGAATAGTAGTTCATAGTTGAGGGTTCTAGCGCTGGAGCTGCCACAATCCTGTTTTTGAGAGAAAAATAAAAAAAACCGTCTATACCTTCAGGAGTTAGTTTAAAAAGCACAATAGTGATACAGTCATAGAGAGGCTGCATGAAGATTGATACAGCATGTATCCACTGTCTGCAGTAGAAAATCAGTCTAAGAAATATCCTAAGAGCGGCAACATTAACAGGCATAGGAAAGTTCTGTACAGCTTCTTTGCGAGCGCTGGTCAGATGTCGCGCCCCCCGGTGTAATGCAATGTCCCAAAAAGATAACTGAAGATTTACAAAATTGCAGTTTATCCTTTAACGCTTACAACCTG
>JARQOD010000001.1:793100308-793128360 GCA_033576555.1 Oophaga sylvatica | reverse complement strand
GAGGTGGTCCTTAAAAAAAAAAAAAAAAAAAAAGGTTTTGTAAATTTTGTTGTAAAAATGAGAAATCGCTAGTCAACTTTTAACCCTTATAACTTCCTAACAAAAAATTTGTTTCCAAAATTGTGCTGATGTAAAGTAGACATGTGGGAAATGTTATTTATTAACTATTTTGTGTCACATAATTATCTGGTTTAACAGAATAAAAATTCAAAATTTGAAAATCGCAAAATTTTCTAAATTTTTGCCAAATTTCCGATTTTTTTTTCACAAACGCAAAAATTATTGACCTTAATTTACCACTTACATGAAGCCCAATATGTCACGAAATAAACAATCTCAGAATTGCTAGGATCCGTTGGAAGCGTTCCTGAGTTATAACCTCATAAAGGGACACTGGTCAGAATTGCAAAAAATGGCCAGGTCATTAAGGTCCTAATAGGCTGGGTCATGAAGGAGTTAAATGGGAAATCTGACTTTTTTTTTTCTTTGAGGTCGCGTTATTCCGTTAACGGCGATCGCAACCCTTGGGTCAGTAAACACCGACCCGAATCATTTTTCTGGGGTCTCAGCTAGCCGTGACCCTGGAGAAATTCCAAAGTTGGGGGGTGCTATGCCCTTATTTCTCAGCGCCATTAAAAAGCGGCGCTGAGGTTTAAGTACCCTTAACTGCCACCTTAAAAAGGCGTATCGGCGGTCATTAAGGGGTTAGTCGTCTAGCCAAGTTGTAGTAAACATTTTATTAATTTTTTTTTTTTTGCTTACAGAAAGGATGGATCGTTGCCATTTTAGTATTGGTGGTGATTGGCATAATTGCCTTGATAATAGGTTTATCAGTTGGTCTCAAATGAACCCTTTATAATTCAGCATCTGCCCATGAGGCAGTAAGTAACCATTTTTTTTTGTACTCTTATTATACCATCAACTTGGAAGAAATGAATTTGTCAGACTACTTGCTGTAATAAATTGGTTTTATGTCAAGGGTTTTGCTTACACATACAATCATACAATTAAATTTAACATTTATTTTTTGTAAACCAGGTTGATTGTATAAAGAGTGACTTTTGGGTGTAGTGTACAATATATGTCAGCACTGCTTGTACACAGTGGTTGGGATAAATATGTGCACTTCAATTCTAACACCTACTTGTCTGTCGTTAATTTAATTAATGTTAATGGTGAATGGTTTTGAGAACTTTATACTACCACTGGTGACGGGTCCACATCACTGTAAAAACATGGGTTGTTTGGTCTTTTTTTTTAGTTGCATATTGCAGAATTTCCAATCAATGAGTTGCTGTAATTGTCTTGTTTTTTTCCGGTAATAGTATGCCACCAACTGTGTTTCCCAACATTGGGCCTCCTTATTACCACCACTTTGCTTTTTATTTCCTGATGCATTGATGTGACTTCCAACCCCTGCCAGCTACAAAATACACTGCTCAAAAAAATAGGGAACACTCAAATAACACATCCTAGATCTAAATGAATGAAATATTCTCATTGAATACTTTGTTCTGTACAAAGTTGAATGTGCTGTCAACATAATCACACAAAAATCATCAATGGAAATCAAATTTTTGAACCAATGGAGGCCTGGATTTGGAGAGACCCCAACATTAAAGTGGAAACAAGTCAAAATGATGCTCAGTATTGTGTGTGGCCTCCCTGTTCCTGTATAACCTCCCAGCTTCTGCTGTACCGCGCTGGGAGCTGGTATCCAGGGTACACATCAGGTAACTAAGCGCTTTGCGGCGCTTAGTTACCCAATGTGTACCCTGGATACCAGCTTCAGCTGTACAGCGCTTGGAGCTCGCTGATGGTTGGTCTCCTGCTGTCACACGCAGCGATGCGCACTGGCCAGCGGGACACCAACGATGAAAAAATGGTCCAGGCCATTCGACGACGATCAGCAATATCCAGCAGGGGGGCCAGTCGTGAGATCGCTGGCTAGGTCGCTGTTGCATCACAAAATCGGTGAAGCTTCAGCGATGTCGCTTAGTGTGACGGGGGCTTTAATTAGCCTGTTAGGGTTATGGTTTGTTCACCATCATTGTTAGGAAAGGCCAGGTGATGCAAATTTGGCAACTTTATAATAATCCAGCCTCCTCTAACCTTGTGCCAAAAAAACAGCAGCCATGGGCTCTTCTAAGCAGCTGCCAAGCACTGTGAAATGAAAATGGTGTTGACACAAAGCAGGAGAAGGCTATATGAAGATAGCAAAGCGTTTTCAAGTTTTTATTTATTATGCTTTGCTTACATAGCACTATCATATTCCGCAGTGCTTTACAGACATTGTCATCGCTATCCCCAGTGGGACTCACAAGCTAAATTCCCTTTCAGTATGACTTTAGAATGTTGGAGGAAACTTGTAGAATGCACTTGCAGATGTTATGCTAACCACTGAGCCACCGTGCTGCCTGAGTTAACAGGAACAGCGGAGGTCAAGATAAGGTCTGGTAGACCAAGCAAAATTTCAGTGAGAGCTGCGGTTGGATTGCTAGAGAGGCAAATAAGAACTGAAAAGACCTTCAGAAAGATTTCAGCTGCAGATGAAGGAAGGGAGACACACCATAACTAGTGGGTAGGCGGGGCCCCAGATAGGATCAATACCTCAGATTAGAAAGCGTGTTGACCGGCCCCTCCAGCTCGGGCTCCTCCTACTCAGCTCTTCAGTCTAAAATTTGAGGTCTCAGAGGACGGTCGCTGCTGGAAGCAGCTCCTCAGAAGATTTTATTATTTTTTATCGGACAAGAGACTTGGATCACCAGAGTGGTCTAGAGGTCTCAGGGGTCTCAGCGCTGCTGGACCCCAACCTCTCCCTTGGCGGATCTGTATTACCCTAATGGTGGTCCCTGCAGAACCCTGCCGGCCCGGGGGGATGAGGATGGCTTCCCTGGCGGGGCGCAAACCGCACACAGGGGTCACTGCGTCCCCCGCCCTGGTGGGAAGCATGGGCAAGCGCCAGAAACCCCTGGGGTCCCTGTGGCGCTCGGCTGGTGAGTACCTCACATTTTTACCTCACATTTTTATTAAAGTGTGTGTGAGTGCTTTCAGCGGCTGTTGCGGCAGCCGCTGTTACTTGTGAAATACATGTTTGGTGACTGTATTCTGTCCGCAGGCAGACGCCTGCAGGACAGGGGGAGCAGAGAGCGAAGGAGTTCGCGCTCTTTTTTTGAGCCGGCGGGGGCGTGGCTTCACGCTCCCGGGCTTTTCTGTCACAGAAGCGCGCGATTAGGCGCTTCTCTTCAGATTCCTCTCAGCGCGGCGGCCATTACAAAAAGGCTCCACGGGCTCCTTCCTGCTCCGCTCCTCCCGTATCACATTTACATCACCGCGACCAGCTGGGTGAGTGATAACGCTCTCACCCTCACAGCGCAGAACCTATCTGTAGAGAAAATACAGATAGTGTTATCTTGCAGCTGCGGTCTTATATAGAGACCTTATTTTGCCATGGGACTCGCACACCCCTTCTATTAATAAGGGAGTAGTGGGGAGTCGACGATATTAACCCCTTTTAAAGGGTTAACCTTTTCAACAGCCGCACAGGTTCTATCCCAGTTTGGGGTCAGAACTTGTAAGAGTTAATTATATTGCTGAATATTCAGCTGATACAGCTGGGGTAACTCTCTCACTAAGGGCTTTAACCCTTCAGCGTGCTTGCTGCGTTCGCTTGAGAAGCCACACTTTTTTTCATAATTGCTGACAGGCTTTGACCTGCCTTATACTGTGTAAGGGCATGTCGGAACAGGGTCCAGAAGGTGCAGACCGTGTGCCAAATCTGCTTCAGAATCAGTCACGCGAGTCTGATACGCAGGCCTCGACGTCAAGCGCAGCAATTGGAGGTCACAGCGATGCCAAATTGGATGCCATCGCTCGCTCTATTGATGGCCTTTCTGACCTTTTAGGTCATTGGGTGTCAGCTAGATCCTCTCATGGAAGGAAGCGACACAGGCCGGTTTCATCATTTCCACGTAGCGAATCAGACCTCTCTGATATGGAATGCGGTCAGGGTTCCCCTTCAAATTCAGATGGGGAGTTATCCGGTTCAGATAAGGATCGGCAGGGACATTCTGTCTCTTTAGACCGAACAGAGGCTTTTATTGAACCCCTGAGGGAGGCGTTACAGTTGCCGGAGGAGGTAACTACACGTCCTGGTAAGTCACCTCGAATGTACCAAGAGTACCGTAAGTCACGAGCGACATTGCCAGCTCTAGATGAGCTTGATGAAGTAGTGGAGAAGGAACGCCTGTGTCCAGATAAACGTTTTCAAGGAACACGTTTTTTTGACGCACTATATCCGTGTTCTACGGAGTTGACGGATAATTGGATTTCTTCTCCTGAAGTGGATGTTCCTTTATCCCAGCTTAGTAAATCCTCATTGCTCCCTGTTAAAGGGAAGGCAAGTCTGCAGGAACCGTTAGACAGAAAAACGGAGATGGCAGCGAAATCCAACTACGAGGCCTCGGGTCATGGATTCAAAGCTGTGCTAGGATCCATGTGTGCTTGTAGGGCTTCCCTGTGCTGGTTGGACCGTATACGAACGGCGTTGCAAAATGGATCTCCGTTATCCGAGATAGATGGACTTCTCGGTTTATTGGAGACTGCAGTTTCTTATAGCTATGATGCAGGTCTGGATACTGCATCTCTGTTGTCCAGGGCGCAAGCTTCGGCGGTCACAGTCAGAAGAGCACTGTGGCTTAGACAGTGGACTGGGGACGCAGTGTCAAAACAAGGTTTGCTGTCTCTAGCCTTCAAAGGTAGTCAGCTTTTGGATCTGATCTCTCAGAGCTGATTGCCAAGGCAAAGACTAAAGAAGCAGCCTTACCACAGAGAAGGGCTACGGCTTCTGCGCCTGGCAGGACTGGTGCCGGTGGTGGCCGGCGATCTTTTCGTTCCAAGGGACGATTCGGTCAGTCCTCTTGGGGATCGGGTCGTCCCTCTTTTTCGGGAGAAATCCCGTACTCCCTGGAAATCAAGTTTCCGTCAAGACAAGCGGGAGACTGACAAGAAGCCCGCCAAGGCGGACTGACGCCAGGTTTCCATTCGAGGGCTCTCGAGTGGGGGGTCGCCTGCTCCAATTCAAAGTGACTTGGGTTTCCCGCGTTCCGGACACCTGGGTAACGCGGGTAGTGTTGGCAGGCTATTTCATAGAGTTTTCGTCTCGACCTCTGGACAGGTTTTGCCAGTCTCGCACACCGTCAGAGCCCGAGTTAATTACCGCTTGCTGCGAGAGGTCGACTCCCTTCTGCAGAAGGGTGTGGTAATACCGGTACCGCCGGAGGACCGAGGAAGAGGATTTTATTCCAATCTTTTTGTGGTTCCCAAAAAGGACAAATTTCGTCCTATTCTGGATCTCAAAAGATTGAATCGGCATGTCCACACCCAAAAATTCCGCATGGAGTCACTTCGCTCCGTGGTGGCGGCCCTGTCGCAGAACGATTTTTTGGTGTCAATCGACATTCGCGACGCTTATTTGCATGTTCCCGTCGGAAGGACTCATCAGCGCTTCCTTCGTTTTGCCATAGGTCAGGACCATTACCAGTTTGTAGCTCTGCCATTCGGCTTGGCCTCGGCGCCCAGAGTTTTTACAAAAATTCTGGCGCCTCTCATGGCAATTCTTTGAAGACGGGGTTGCGATTTTTCCCTACCTGGACGATCTTTTGATTGTGAGACAAAAAAACCTGACTGGCACATCCAGACTAATGTGAACTAGGTGCAAACCAAGGGAAGCTACCCCCATGTAAAACATACAAAAAAAGGCTGCACTCAAGCATACTAAAGCATGACAATATGGAATACATGAAATTTAGAATAGCAATATGGCTTTGGAATATAAGGAAAAATTTGAGACGCTTAGTATAAACATTTGGCCAAACATTTTAAAGCCCACCAACCATCGTCAAGGTGGTCTCAATACTGGTGAGTCCCTGACCTAATGTGAACATACCTCTATTAGGCTGATATCTGAATTTCTGGGTGAATATGCACCTCTGTCAGCAATGCCTGCATTTATGGGTAAAGTAGGGACCTGGTGTAATTAAAATCAATTAAGATCTTTTGATTGTGGCATCCTCAAAGGAGGAGGCGGTGACGGCTCGCAACCTATCCCTTCAGCTCCTGGAGGATTTCGGGTGGCTGGTTAATTGGGAGAAGTTGTCTCTGGAGCCGTCTCAGTCAATCCTGTTTTTAGGGATGCATTTCGACACGGTACGGGCAGTGGTGTCCCTACCCCCAGACAAGCGGACATGTCTACTTCGACATGTACAGACTATGAAGTCTTCGACAGCAATGTCCCTTCGGAAGTGTATGCGCCTCCTGGGTTTCATGGTGGCGTCCATGGAGGCACTTCCGTTTGCCCAGTTTCATTCCAGGGCTCTCCAGAGGCTCATTCTGAGTCGTTGGGATCGATCGCAGGCTTCGCTGGATTGCAGCGTCATCATCTCTCACAGGGTACGGGAATCCCTAGAATGGTGGTTACGTCCAGAAGCGTTATCCCTGGGGAAATCTTTCCTCCCTCCGAAGTGGTCGGTCATAACCACCGATGCCAGCCTGACGGGCTGGGGGGGTGTCTGGAACGACCTTTGGATCCAGGGAGTATGGTTATCGGAAGAGTCTATTCTACCGATCAATATCTTGGAATTGAGGGCAATTTTTCTTTGCCTCCAACACTGGACGGTCCCTTTGAGCGGTCTGCCAGTCCGAGTGCAGACAGACAACGCGACGGCGGTCGCGTATATCAATCACCAAGGCGGGACGAGGAGTTCCAGGCTCATGATGGAAGTGTCTCGGATCCTGCTATGGGCCGAGACCAGGGTTCCAGCCATCTCTGCGATCCACATTCCAGGAGTCCAGAATACCACGGCGGACTTCCTCAGTCGCGAGAAGATGGATCCTGGAGAATGGAGTCTCCATCCGGAAATGTTTGCACTACTGTGCTCCCGTTGGGGAACCCCCCAAGTGGATTTGATGGCATCCAGGTTCAATGCCAAACTACCAACCTTCATATCCAGGTACAAGGACCCGAAGGCTGTGGCGGTGGATGCTCTGGTAGCTCCGTGGGACCATTTCGAACTGGTCTATGTGTTTCCGCCAATTTCCTTACTTCCTCTGGTGCTGCGTCGGATCAGACTGGAGAGAATTCCGGCTATGCTGATAGCCCCGGATTGGCCAAGAAGGACGTGGTTCTCAACACTGGTGTCGCTCTTGGCGGCTCCGCCATTTCCACTTCCTTTTCGCCCGGACCTGTTATCCCAGGGGCCCGTTCGTCATCCGGACTTGAAGTCTCTACGTTTGACGGCGTGGCTCTTGAGACCGAAATATTGACCCGTAGAGGTTTCTCAGCTGCAGTCATTGCCACTCTGCGAGCTGCTAGAGGTCCGGCCACTACTAAGATTTATCACAGAACTTGGGAAGCCTTCTTTTCGTGGTGTTCGGGTTCCTCAAGGAATCCGAGGATTTTTTCCATTCCCAATCTGTTGGCTTTTCTACAGTACGGGTTGGACAGAGGTTTAGCAGTTAGCACTCTGAAGGGTCAGGTTTCTGCTTTGTCCGTGCTTTTTCGGAAGGCTATCGCCTCGCGTAGGGACGTGCATTCTTTTTTTCAAGGAGTAACCCGTCAGTTTCCACCGCGGAAGGCACCTGTGTCTCCTTGGAGACTCAACCTTGTCTTGGAGGCTCTTCAGCATGTGCCCTTTGAGCCTATGGGTTCTACTAGCCTTTCGTTACTTTCTTGGAAGGTTGCATTCTTAGTGGCGGTAACCTCTTTAAGAAGGGTTTCTGAGTTGGCAGCTCTTTTTTTTTGCTCGCCGCCTTTCCTGGAGTTTTACCCGGATCGAGTAGTGCTTCGCACACGGGGCGACTTTCTACCTAAGGTGGTGTCGCAGTTTCATGTTAACCAGGATATTGTGTTGCCCTCACTTTGTCCGGGCCCGAGGAATGCAAAGGAACGAGATTTGCCAAATTGGATTTAGTGCGGGCCTTGAAGTTCTATCTGTCTGTTACTCAAGGTTTTAGGAAGTCAGATTCTCTGTTTGTGATTCCAGCAGGTCGTAGACGTGGTCAACAAGCTTCCAAGGACTCTATAGCTCGTTGGATTCGGTCAGTCATTTTGGAGGCTTACCGTCTTAAAGGCGAACCTTGCCCGATTAAGGTTTGAGCTCACTCCACGAGGGCTGTGGCTTCATCGTGGGCCTTTCATCAAGGGGCTTCGGCAGCTCAGCTCTGCCGAGCGGCGACCTGGCGTTCCGTCCACACATTTACAAAGTTTTATAAGGTGGACGTCAGTGCTTCCGCTGATGCGGCCTTAAGACGTAGGGTCCTGCAGGCAGCGGTAATCTAAGTTTTAAGTTAACTTGTATTTGGCGCCTGTTGCGCATTTATCTAGGTTGTTGGGTTTCTGCCTCTTTTGGTTTTTTTCCCACCCTAATTTTTGGACTGCTTTGGGACGTCCCACTAGTTATGGTGTGTCTCCCTTCCTTCATCTGCAGCTGAAAGACGGATTTTGGTAAGAACTTACCTGTAAAATCCTTTTCAGCGAAGAAGGAAGGGAGACACACATCCCTCCCATGGCAGAAGTGTGTTGTTATATTTACAGAAGCAGCGTGGCCCTTCTCTGATAGCGATTTTCTGAGCTGAGGTCGACGCGCTACGGCTCTGTTCCAGCATTGCCAGCTTATCGCAGTAGTCAGGTTCAGTGAGTAGTACCTGGGACTGTGTGGTTTTTCTTTGCCAAATGCATGCATAACCTGTACTTTTGTATTTTTCTCTGAAGTCCTTCAGAAGGGGTTATGTTGCTTCGCTGGTGATATTGTTCTTCCTTAAGCTTTGGTACGACTGAAGAGCTGAGTAGGAGGAGCCCGAGCTGGAGGGGCCGGTCAACACGCTTTCTAATCTGAGGTATTGATCCTATCTGGGGCTCCGCCTACCCACTAGTTATGGTGTGTCTCCCTTCCTTCTTCGCTGAAAAGGATTTTACAGGTAAGTTCTTACCAAAATCCGTCTTTTGCAGACTCTGGAGTTGTGGTACATTGTTCTGCTGTTCAGAGACACCTGCACAAATGTGGCCTTCATGGAACAGTCAAGAGAAGAAAACCTCCTGCGTCCTCACCATAAAATTCAGCATCAGAAGTATGCGAAAGATAGTCTAAACAAGCTTGATGCATTTTGGAAACAAGTTCTTTGAACCAATGAGGTTAAAACAGAACTCTTTGGCCACAATGATTAAAGGTATCTGTGGCGAAAAAAGGGCACAGAATTTGAGGATAACAACATGTTACCAACCATTAAGCATAGGAATGGATCAATCCTGCTTTGGGGTTGTGTTGCAGCCAATGGCAGGGGGAACATTTCACAGGTAGAGGGACGAATAGATACAATGAAATTTCAACAAATTATTGATGCAAACATAGCATTATCTGTAAAAAAAAAAAAAAAAGCTGAAGTCGGAAAGAGCGTCTACCAATGGATAATGATCCTAAACACATCAAAATCCACAATAGATTACCTCAAAAGGCGCAATCTGAAAGGTTTACAATGGTCCTCAGTCTCCTGATCCGAACATCATTGAAAATCTGTGGCTACACCTCAAAATAGCAGTGCATGTAAGATGACCCAGGAATCTCTCAGAACTGGAAGAAATTTCTAAGGAAGAATGAAAATCACTCAAACAAGAATTGAAAGACTTTTGGCTGGCTAATAAAAGCGTTTACAAGCTGTGATACTTTCAAAATGGGGTGCTACTAGGTACTAACCATGCAGGGTGCTCAAACTTTTGCATTGGCCTTTTTTCCTTTTTGTAATTTTTAAAATTGTAAAAAATGAAAATGTCTCTAACTTTAGCCCTTTTAGAGATCATTTCATCTTCAACTTGCTTAACTGTTCACAATAACAGTAATTTTGACCAGGTATGCCCAAACTTCTACATACCACTGTGTGATGCAGTTTTTTTAAAATCCCATCCCACCAACAACCACAAAAAAAAGCACATGAAATGTGTAGAAATTGAGGGCTTGCTACAGATTTTCAAATGCAAGTTTGTTAGGGATTTCCCATAGACATGCTGCACCTTACACCTGTGGATGAAGGCACACCAAAGATGTTACTCATTTTTTTTATGACAAAGTAATTTAGGTTTTAAAAAATGGTCAGTTGTGTAAAGGGAATCTGTGACAAGGTTTTTGCTGCTTCATCTGAGAGCACATGATGTAGGAAAAGAGACCCTGACTCCAGTGATGTACCACTTAGTTTACTGGGTGCAGCTGTGTGATACTGAGTTTTTAGTTGTAAAAAAATGACCTCGCCGACACCACAGCTCTCAGTGTACGTTGTCTAATGACAGTGAGCTGCTAATCAGTGCTGAAGGCGGAGTTGGACCAGGAGGGAAGTGGGCAGCTAGTCTTGTAGTGATAATCTTCTGCTGATAAAACATTCATTGTATTGAAACAGCACCCTGCCTACTAAGTGACACATGACTGATATGAGCGTCTTGGCTCACGCTGTCCTCAGATTAAATAGCAAAATCTGCTGACAGATTCTCTTTTTACGTGTATCTTGATTAAAGCCATATTCCCATTTCTGTTTGTGCATATATTTATTCATTCTCATTTTATCTTTCCAGAAAATGATCTTCATTATCATCTGTGTAGTCGTCTTGGTGCTAATTCTCATAATCATCCTGGCTACAACATTGACATAACGATTCCACAAAGAATTTCCTCAGCCCTACCACCTCGTCGCTCAGCTTTGCACCAGAAGCCTTTGTATAGGTACTTGGCTGCCTTAGTGACAAACTTGACACCTGTGTTTTTTTTGTTTTTTGTTTTGTTTTCTATGCCATATATGTTAGCTTGTTATTACGAAAGAAATGATGTGCAGGATCGTGATTTGTATGAAAGCAGCGCAGTACATTCATAACCAACAATTTGCTTAACAAAGAACGTTTTGGATTGTTTTTAAAGAAAAAAATCTAATTTTTTTCTTTATTTTGAGCCGTGGCACTTTATTGCTGCTATAGAGTAGATCTAACAATATTTTGTAACCTTTTTATGTTTTGATCTTTCCAGTCCTTTTGCAAGTGCAGGCCTCAAGTGTCGCTGCACCCAGTGTTAATTTTGTGTCTCTCACAGTACTGTATATTAACAAATAATTGTGGTTGTGAGCCCTCCCTGACTGATTTATTATGCAACTTGGTTCAATGTAACTTATTAAAAATACATACCTTTTATGATTTTAATATGACATTGTTTACGTAACTAGTCATTTTCACCCTTCGGATCGCCTTTAGGTCCCCACTTTTAAGTGCTTGCATTAATACCGTGTCTGCAATCTTCTGCTTTCTCTTCCTATTTTTCACCTATGTTTTATGCCAATATTAATCATTTTTACGATTGCATCCAGTTAAGGTGGCCCTGCACATTAGGTAAAAGTGTGAGTGTCCTGACTTTTCTCACTGGCAGATGGTAAAGTAAAAATAGGATCAGTTATAGTCCTTTATTTCTGTAAAAGTGGTCAGCAGTACATCCTCTGGTGTAAGCGGGGGATGTGCTACCTACAACGATGTTAATTGTTTGTCAGGAGTGGGAATGAATAATCATTTGTACAAGCCACCCTCCTGATCATTATTAGGTATACATCAAAGTAAAGAAGCGCCAATCATTTCCTATAACATTAATCGGGGCTCATTGAGGAAAATGTAGCTACTTGTGTAACAGGACATGAAGATACTGATGACAGAGCAGTCCGTTTTAATATTTAATTATTCAACAAAAAAAATCTGAATACCTGTGTTTTTTAGCAACATTAATCATGCCTTTTGTTGGGTCATAGGCCTGTTACTAGCTTATTTCCTCTGCTGCTACCTCTGTGGATCCAACCTGGCTATCGGTTAAAAAATACATCTGTCTGGATACAATTACAAGAAATACATGTGTAGTAGTATTTAGCCTTGCCATAGGCATTGAATGTTAGTCTGTGTTGGAATTCAGTCTCCTAATATTTGCTGCATTAGGAAGCATGGACAAGGCAGGGCCAGCTACTATTGGAGTTTCATGAATGCTTAGCCAAGCGTGCAATGTCTGTATAGCCCTATGGTCATTTTCACTTACTTCTAGTGTAGCAATAAGGATTACCATCTAGCTTATCTACTACGTTGTGTTCTGGCAATGTGAACTGTAATGTATCATGCCAGATATAGGCTTACTGGTGTATATTGAACAACATTCCATGGATCTAGAGTAAACATTAGGATATTAAGTGGAAAATGTACATCTATTTATATTGAAATTGCAATATTGTAAAATCGAGCTTCTTCTGAAACCTAGTGCTTTCTTTCCTCGTATGGATGTTGGCACATTGACTAGTGGTGTATCTTCACCTTATCAACTGCCTTCTGGTAACATCCATTGTTAGATCTTCAAGTTGAGCCACGATGATAGACAAAGCAGTGGGTCTAACATTTCTGTTCTGTTATTCCAGATTGTATATATACCTAATATAACTTTAAAAGGGTATTTCCATCTTAGACATTCATGGCATATCCACAAGAATTAGAGATGTGGCTTCCACCTCTGGAACATGCACCTCTCTCATGGAAAGAGTCATGCATGCAGTCACCTTTCCTTCACAACAATGCGAGATCTCGAAGGCCGGTCCCACCTACATTTCCAGGCATTTATGGTAAATCCTTTGCATATGCCGTAAACGTCTGAGCTAATACCCTTTTGAGTGGGGCAGATTTATTAGTGATGCCTTTGTCAGGCTATGCTAAAACTGTTATGACCTTGGTTATTGGAGCCAGAGAAGGCTATGTCTTCACCGGTCACAACTAGTTAAGACATTTCTGCGACTTTTCCGTACATCTAAATGGGGTTTGTTCAATCAATGCACATACTGCAATATAACCCCATTCACATGTGTGGAACTGATCTGAAGTCTCACCCATGTTATGCTTATTAAACTGGTCTCCATAAATACGGAGGTTGCACCGGAAATGGTTGTTCCCTCCCATCTGTGCCAGCGTTCTAGTAACGAGTCATTGATAAATCTGCCCTACCGAATTTACCTTTTATTGGTGACAAGTTTATTCTGTTTTGTGCCTGGATTTTTATTTTTAAATACCTAAGGGGATTTGTGTTCTTTTTATAATGCACATATGATATTGTGTAAAGTAACTTTATTCTTTTTATGCTTTGTTTGATATGAAATGAGCTGACCAGATGTGCAGGAATTGACAGGTCACCAGTTTGTACCGGTATGATATTTCCTTGGCTCACTAGAGTGGTTTGCACCTTTTTTTTTCTAAGCACTGCCTTTCTGATTATATAAAAAAAATTTCTGAAGGTGCATATATTGTAATTTAACTTTTTTTTTTTCCTTATATGTGAAGATATTATTCTAGCGTTCGGTGAGATAAATATAAATGTGAATGCAACGTTGTTCCTGTTTTTAATGAAGGATTTTTCCATTGTTGAATAAACGATAAATCAATCATGGGTGATCATTCCTAGGTAATATCGGTTTACTGCATTAAATGACTGTAGCAATGAGACTGCTTTTAACACTAAATTAAGGTCTACATGTCAGACAGTTATGCCAAAAATCTTTTTATTTTATTTTTTTTCCATTTGTTCAGATCTTGGTGTCACTGATATCAATGGCTAAGGATACTGTTTGTTATCGTGCCTTGCTACGTAACACAGAAGTGCACATTTATGCAAATACAGAAATTATGGTAGGCGTCTTAATCAACGTCTCTAAGGAGAAAACTAGTGTCACGTACACACTAAGCCTTATTTACCACAAGTGTTTAATGGTCGCTATCACGTCGTATAGCTTTAGGACTAATGTAAAGGGTGCTGCACTCACTCCTGAATGTGCACCAGAGGCATTAAATGTTCTCCTACATGTGATTGTGCATTGACCTATTACACCATGGAGTAGTGGCCTTTGATCCTCCTCAGGAGCTCTGGCTTTGATCTATGTGATAAGTCCCTTTCTTTGCAGCAGTAAAATAAGTGGTTAATATGACGGTAAAAAGGATTTTAATTTTGCTGTTTTCAGATCCATTCCAGTGAATTGTCCACTTATTTCAGCAGCTCCTTGTATAAACCATTTCTAGTTTTTAATCTTTATTTTACAATTGCCTGTTCGGAAATAATTGTTCCCATAAATAGATTGGAAGCTTTTTTGTTAAGGGCTGGTGGCATCATGGGAATTCCTGTGTCATGTATACGCCGGCCACTTACTAACTCTGTGTATAATGTAGTCCTCTGTTTTTCAGCACCTTCATGCTTCTGAATATTGCACACATTTAGTAATTGCCTAATTCTGTGATACGTGATGCTTTGTAAACTGTGAGTTTTAGGAGATTAATCCAATTGATTTATGTACTAATACTTTTTCCTAATAAAAACGCACTTTATTTGCAAATAAGTTGTGGTCTATTACATTATTTAGCACTTTCTCATAGTATGGCTCCAACATTTAAAGGGTTTTTTCTGGGTAAACGCTTGTATAGATGCAGGAATAAAAAGCCTGGCACCTACTGAACAAGCTGCACGACTGGGGTTCTCTGATTACATTTCATCTGTAGCTTGGCTGAAAGCTCCCATTGTACAGACTTGTAAGATGAAGGAAAATGACATTTCCTGAAGTGGGAAAATAAGTAAAGTATGATGAATGTAGTAGCCTTAAGGCTAAGTGCACACGTTCAGGAATATTTGCGTTTTTTTTTTTTTCGCTTTTTTCCTCGATTTTCTGTGGTAAAAACGCGAAAAAAACGCAAGCATTAAGCATCCTATACATGTTAATTGATTCCGCATGTTTTGGCCACATGTTGCATTTTTTTCCGCGAAAAAAACGCTTCGCGGAAAAAATAGCAACATGTTCATTAATTTTTCGGAATGTAAGCGGTTCATGTGCGGTGGTACCCAGGGTCTGGAGGAGAGGAGACTTTCCTCCAGGCCCTGGGTACCATATCCCTGGTAAAACAACAATTAAAATAATAAATAATGACATTCTCACCTTCCGGCGGCCCCCGCAGCCTTCCCGCCTTCAGCGACGCTCCCGGCAACTCCCGGTCCCAAGAGTCCTTTGCGAAAATCACCCAGATGGCGTAGCGGTCTCGCGTGATGCTACGTCATCGGGATGATTTGTCGCAATGCATCCTTGGGACCGCGAGTTGCCGGGAGCATCGCTGAGAGGTGGGAAGGCTGCGGGGGCCGCCGGAAGGTGAGAATATCATTATTTATTATTTTTATTATTATTTTTACATTAGATCTTTTACTATTGATGCGACATAGGCGGCATCAATAGTAAAAGTTGGTCACACGAGTCAAACACTTGTTCACTAGTGTGACCAACTGTCAATCAGTTTTCCAAGCGATGCTACAGATCGCTAGGAAAACGCTAGCATTCTGCAAGCTAATTACGCTTGCAAAACGCTATTATTCTGGCGGGAATACGCATACAAAAAAAGTGCGTATTTCCCGCGGGAGAAGTGCGGGATTGCCGCGGAAATTTCCGCGGCAATTCCGCAACGTGTGAACTTAGCCTTAAGGATCTTGTATACAATTATAGCCTATCCACAGGATGCAGGTCCAACCAGTGAGATCCATAACTGCCCAAAAAACGGGGGCTTCATGCATAGTGCCGTCAATGAAGAGGTGGTCGGAATTCCTATAAAAATTAATAGGATTTCTGAACTATTTTTGATTGACTGTAGTATGCCTTAGGGACCTGTTGTTGAGAGGTGTGGCACTCCCTTGGATATGCCATAAATGTACAATGTTCTTTAATGTACATTATGGAATAAAATTTAAGTTGCTACAACGTACAACCACACTACAACCACAACGTAGAGAATAAAAAGCTGTCAATGTAAATTTAACCTTCGTTCCCCAAAATTACATTTCAGACTCTCACTGCTGAATAGAGGTCCTGTCTTTAAAGGCAGTGTATCATCTTTTGTTTAATTAATCAGGTGCTTCTGTTTGATGTCACAGCTGAACTGCTGCCCCTTCCTTCACAATGACCTTTGCACACGCTCATTAGATGCGTCAGTACCAAGCTGGATCTGAATTAGTCTATTGCTGCTGGTATACTAAGATCTGTAAGATCGACGTCTGTTATATGAACAATTATAAACATTACTTAAACTGCTGACTGAATAGTAAATGCATTATTATTATTCTTCACCACTTCACAATCTTTTTCCCTGCATCTTGGGAATGGATACATTTTATCCTTTGTGCTCTTGCAGCCTCCTGCATAAAAATAAGTATTAACAATGTGACTGTCTAGTTATCTGCTGATAAAGCAGACATTTTCTGTAAGTGGGGCAGGGGAGGTCTTCTTATGATTCTACTTAGAGCAATTCCCTTAATTTGACGTTTTGGTGTTGGATGCTGTGTGTGTCCTGAACCTACCAGGATTGGTTTCAATAAGGCAGTGGGAAGTGTATGATGGTGGGTAAATATGTAAATATTTTATATTAAAATTATCCAAATAGTTTTAAAGTGCAATTCCTTTTCTTTCCTTGGCCATTTTAGATTGGTCAGTATTTCCCATCTCCTATGTTTACAAGCCTCAAAAGCCAGTGTTAAAATTAGATCTGGCGAATTGCCTTCTTCAAAGGCAGTGGGTCAAAGCGTGCACCTGTGAAGTAGCTCAACCCTGTGTCATTTACACTGATTGGCCCTGACGTCCGACAGCACAACTCCAGACCACAGCCTTATGCACTGTAACGTCGATTCATGGTTCTGTTTATTGGACACATACCTGGTCCCCCGCAAATACGGCTTCTAACATTAACGCTGCTTGGATTAAGTGAGGTCAACAGAACCAGAACCTTTCCCTACAGAAATGGACAGCAAGGCTGAAGATCTGGTATGTACTGACTGTGACTTCTGTATTGTGTCGTCTGTTGCAGTGTAGTAAATAGCCGGGTGTCATGGCCCCATGCTTTCACAAACATAATGTGGTGGTAAAGTATTTAGGAGTTTTAGGAGTAGGGTGGAGCGATTGTGTTCGGGTCCCTGCTTGTTTGGCAAGCTATAGCGCTTACCCAATAAGCTACAGCGGGAATCTGGATACACGGAGCGTGCCGGCTGATCAGCTGTTTGACGCCGCAGCTGCATGTGTCGCGGCTGTGTCACAGCACATGCATGGAGAGTCCAACACAACAGGCTCTGACTGTGACAGGTACTCCGGAGATTCCCGCTGTAGCTTATTCGGTAAGCGCTATAGCTTGCCAAATAAGCAGGGACCCGAACACATTCGCTTAACTCTAGGAGTTTGAGAACACACAGAATTTCTAGATTTTTTTTCTTCTATACATAAGCCACATAAGAAGCCCTCATTCAGACGTCCGCTTTCTCACATACATGTTCTACCTAAGGTTTCACGGATAGAACATGTACTCATTATAGTCAGTGGGGTTGTTCACATGTTCGTGTTTTCTTGTGGAACGTAGATCTACAAAAATATTGCTTATCCATCTTTTATCAGCATCAAAGATGAAAATCACCCATACAAGTCTATGGGTTTGTGAAAATTACATGACACCAGTGTGCAGTCCCTGCTCTGTGACTAAAGGGAACCTGTCAGCAGGATTGTGCTCAGTAACCTACAGGGTCAGGTCAGCGCCGTTATACTGATGAAAATGATACCTTGGTTGATGAAATCCGTCTTGTGGTTGTTTAATCTTTATTTTCAGTTTTGAGTTAATGACATGCTCGTGCTCCGGGGCGGCCTGTGGGGGCCTTCATGTGGAGCTCTGATTAGGTATTCATCTTTATGGCTTCTGACAGGTCACTGATCCCTCACTGACCTGCCCCCTAGTTTACATAATGAATATTATTTATATTGAGGGAAAAAAATCAACTTCTGCAGGCGGCGCTGCCTGCGTTGCAGCATGATCACATGTATAATGTCCATTTAGTTCTTTCATTTGATGGTATACATAAATTCATTAAAAAAAAAAAAATCCGTATGAAAATGGCGCCAGCCGCATCTGCGTAGTAGCAGCTATCGGCAATCTGCTGCTACTGCTTAGGTGTTGGCGCCATCTTAATAGAGAAAAAAAAGTCTCAAATAAGATGGTGCCGGCCACGTCTGCGCAGTATGATCTATCGGTGATCCGATAGATGCTACTGCGCAGGCGCCGGTGGCGCCATCTTGGAGGAGGAAACCTTATTTTTTTTCTCTAGCAAGAAGGTACCTCCGGCGCCTGTGCAGTACCAGCAATCGGATTGCCGATAGCTGCTACTGCGCAGATGCTGCCTGCAGTAGGTGATTTTTTTTCAATATATATAATATTCATTCAGTCAGAAGCCATACAGATGAATACCTAATCAGAGCACCACATGAAGCCCTCCCACAGGTCGCCCCGGAGCATGACCATATCATTAACTCAAAACTGAAAATAAAGATTAAACAACCACAAGACTGATTTCATCACCCAGATATCATTGCAATCAGTATAACGGCGCTGACCTGACACTGTGTGTAGGTTACTGTGCACAATCCTGCTGACAGGTTCCCTTTAACATTGCAAATGATTGTGATTTATCCATACATGAGAATCACTGATCAATGGTTAAAACGGACACTGACGAAACCCTGATAAAACAGTGATGACGCTCGCACCGGTTGTTTGTTTTTTGTGTATATGAAAAACACTTATTTCTAAAGCTATAGGGACAGTTGTATCTTCTTCAGGAAGAATTTTCTACCCAAATTGAGAACATTATAAAATAATGGCGGAGACAACGATTTCAACATTGTCGCTGAGGCCATGTACCATAAATGCTGTTTTCCAATGTGTTTTTTTTGTGTGTATATAATATGCTGTGCCTAACAATTCAAGCTTAACTGGATGTATTTTCTTGAAAACTGCTCACTGATGAGTGTAAAGACGCTGTTTAACTGGGCATTTTGGTGCGTTTCTAGCAGGAGCCTGGAAAATCGCTTGTAAAAAAAAAATGCAATTGTGTTTCTAAGAGCAGAATGCTACAAAAATTTACAAAAATAAATTGCATCAAAAATGAGGGAAAACACTGCATTAATCAGAGCAAATTGCTATTGAGACACCTGCAGAGAAAACGCAGCGTTTCTGCACGTGGCAACAAAGCTTTAATAATTTTCTTGCTGTACAGTCATAGCCAAAAGTTTTGAGACTGACAGATTTTGGTTTTCAGAGTTTTCTGCTCGAGTGTTTTTAACCTTTTAGTCAGAAGTTTGTGGTTACTGAAATATAATGTATAAGAATTTAATACGTTTTTAAACTATTTTTGACAACTTTTATGCAAAGACTCGGTATTTGGTGCTGGCCCTTGTTTTTTAAGACTTCTGCAATTCGTCCTGACTTGCTGGATGTGGGTCATATCTAGTGATGAGCGCAAGGGCTCGTTACTCATGTTTGCCTAGGGTGTTCAGTTATGCACGGAGTATCGCGGGTGCTCGAGTGACATGTTCGAGTCCTCACACCCGCATGTTTTGTGGCTGTTAAACCGTCACAAAATGTGTGTGGATGTTTTTGGTTATCACTTTTTCCCTTGTGACATGGTGCTCTGTCAATCATTGTTCACCACCATATAAATTATACTAGTATAACTTTCCTTTCTTTTTCTATTGGACTAGGTAGAGGCATCCATCATCAAATACTCGAGAATGGAACAGTGACACACATGAAAGTTTCATTAGCATTCTGCCCTCTAAAGTCAAAACGCACTTCTGGAACATAACTTGGTACTTGGAAACAGAACTACTAGCAGACCCGCTAAATTAACTCACAAAACTTGTCTTGAAAAATAAAGGCACACTGACCACGGTTGTTAACCAATCAGATAGATCTCAAGTAGTGATGAGCGAGTATACTTGTTGCTCGGGTTTTTCCGAGCATGCTCGGGTGTCCTCTGAGTATTTTGGTGTGCTCGGAGATTTATTTTGTCGATGCAGCTGCAGGATTTGCGACCGATAGACATCTTGAATGCATGTGGGGATTCCCTAACAAACAGGCATTCCTCACATGTATTCAGGCTGTCTAGCAGCCGCAAATCATGCAGCTGCGTCGACAGAAGCTAAATCTCCGAGCACTCCAAAATACTCGGGAGATCATCCGCTCGGCAAAACCCTACTTTGCCAAAAGTCGGCGACTTATGAATCTGGCCGACCTGTTTCGCTCAACTCTAGTGGTGACTATAGTTGTGATGCTGGGGAGCAAACAAGCGCAAATAGGGTCTTAACTAATAAACAACTTGGGTAATAGCGCAGACTTGGACACATCAAAACCTGGATCTGTCGTTAGTGTTGAGCGCAAGTGCTCGCTACTCCAGTTTGCATCGGGTGGGGTACTCAATTTGCACCAAATATCGTGGGTGCTCAGGTAACATGCTCGAGTCCCTGCCCTACATGTTTTGGGGCTATTAGACATCCCAAAAAAAACATGGGGATCTCAATACTCTGCATACCTGAGCATCTGATGCAAACTCAAAGGGGGGTTTGATTTACTATTTTTTTTTTTTTTTATTTCGATCACTGAGATAGTCTATCACAGTAATCAAAAGGAAGCAATAGGAAAAATTCCCTATTGTTGCCGAGTATCGGCCAGCAGATCTCGGCGGGTGCACTGCGCATGCAGCCTCCCATTTTGTTCCATGAAGATGGAGTGCCTGGGGGATTGCGGAGGCATTAAGTGGGGTTTGGGGGACCCCAGTTTTCTCTTTTCTGATATATTAGATCATATCAGAGTAGAGAGAAATGTTTTTTAAATCAGACCTTTTTTTGTGATCACCGTAACTTGGTGATTAACGGCGATCACGTGACAGGGGACCTTAAAACCGGCCCCGGTAGCTGAGACCCTGTAGATTTTTTGACACTGGGGGGGCCACTACGCACTTTGTCAGCACCGTTAAAAAGCGGCACTGAGGAATAAGTACCCTTAAAGGGTTTGTATCACCATAAAAAATACATTTAACCAAGCAGATAAGGTGGAAATAAATGGATTTGTAATTTACAGTTCTTAAAAATAATTCTCCGTTCAAAAAACAACAAACTTTATCTTCTGAAGTATGCTCCCTGGCGCCCCCTGGCATTGGGGGGACTTATGATTAACGGTACTGCACAAACTCCGCCAGCTGGGCGGCCACTAGGAGGACGGATAAAGCTTGCAGCCAAAATAACACCAGGGGGCGCCAGGGAGCATACTTCAGAAGATAAAGTTTGTTGTTTTTTGAATGGAGAATAATGGAGAATAATTTTTAATAACTAAATTACAAAACCATTTATTTCCACCTTTCTGCTTGGGTAAATGTATTTATGGTGGCACAACCCCTTTAATTGCCACCGTTAAAAGGTCTATCAGCAGTCGTTAAGGGGTTGTCCCACAAACAAAGTACATGTTAGTTAATAGATATTTGATTAATAAGTTCCACAATTGTAAAAAACAAAGCTTATGCTAAGATAATCTTATAAATATGACCATGCCATGCGCTATTGCTGTTTCCAACCACGCAGAGCTGCTGCAGTTCATAGACGGCACAGACCACTGCTCCTGGCCAGAGGAGGAAGCATAAATCGCTTACAGTGAACATGTCGACTAGTACATGCTGCCCTATCAGTGGGCTCCATGTATCAGGCACTGGCTGTATGATCTCAGCCAGGGATGTTTGACTCTGAAATGCTGCAGCGCTTCAGAGAAAATCATACTTTAACCCCTTCACAACCTTGGGATTTTGCGTTTTCGTTTTTTGCTCCTCTTCTTCCCAGAGCCATAATTTATTTTTTTTTGTCAATATGGCCATGTGAGGGCTTGTTTTTTGCGTGCAAGTTGTACTTTTGAACCACAATATTGGTTTTACCATATTGTGTACTGGAAAACGGGAAAAAAAATTCCAAGTGCGATGAAATGCAAAAAAGTGCAATTTCACAGTTATTGTTTTTGTTCACCATGTTCACTAAATGCTAAAACTGACCGGCCATTATGATTCTCCAGGTCATTATGAGTAGATCGGCGAATCAGAATTTGGCATAGTTGTACCCTATTTGTTCCGAATTTGTTTGACGATCATTTCCGGCTTCATAGCAGAATTGCTTATCTGCTATGAACGCCAGCCACTGGGCGGTGCTTATAGCAGATGGGCAATGACAACCACAGGGGTCTCCTGCAGACCCCGGGTTGTCATTCCAACCTATCGGCGCCCCGTGATCATGTGACAGGTGAACCAATGGGCGAGATTAGTTGCGCGCTTCTGGCGCGGCCATGTTAACTGACGCTGTCGGAGATTGACAGCGGCATTTAGCACATTAACCGCTGTGGGTGGATCACGATTCCACCCACAGCTGTTAGGGGCACATTAAATCAGCTGTTATGTGCCGGAAAACATGCAGGCTCAGAGACCTATCAAACCAGGGCAGCGGGCGGGGAGAAGCCACCAGGGAATTGTCTGTCCAACTGGTCTTCAGTGGTGTTTAAAGTATGCTTTTCTATGAAACGCTGCAGATAAAACGGAAACACTAGCTGCTGTGATAAAACAGGCAGGGAAATGTGCTACCTGAGAAAGTAGCAGCTGTGAGCTCATGCTGCATCACCTGTATACTCCCTTATTATATGTGACTTATGCTTGCTCCCCTGGCCTGGAGATGTGATATGTGCTGACCATAAACTAGAGGATCTCTGCATGAGCGGACGCTGCAAATAACAGTATATAGCAGGAACACATTTATAAGATTATCTCAGCTCAGGAACATTTTTGTTTTTTTACTATCTATTTTTGATGACCTTAATAGGATACTCTTGACATAAAAAACAGATTGCTTTGTTACATGAACTGAAAATTTTCAATAATATACAAAGCCTTCACTAAACAAAGTCTTGCCTTGTAATATCTTGCATACTTTTTTTGTTTTCTCTATACTTTGACTTTTATGTCTTGAAAAACTGTAGAAACACATGTTTAAAAACCTATGAAATGCTTAGAATTGTTCTTCAGTAATAATAGAAACATCTGACTAGAAGATCTAAACACCCTGTGAAACCAAAATCAGTGTCTGTCTACAAACTTTTAGCCTTGACCGTAGCTGTGATATCACTATTTTATCTTCTGCAGCACTGCTAGTCCTCTCAATGATGATCTCTGTATAACCCCGCTTTTTCTACTTCCAGCACGCATTGGCAGAAAACTGCCAGTCAATGGTGTGAGGGAGGCGAGCATAGCCGAAGCTCGTGAATATCGAGGACTGGCAGAGATGCAGTCAATAAAGCAATGCTTTATCAAAACTACAGCAGGAACACTCGCTTACAGTGCTTGGCTCACAGTTTTTGCCCCTAAATTACGGTAATTTTACACAGGGCAGCAAAACCTTGGCGACAGTCTCTTTTTAGAATAGTTTTTGTTTAGGAAGAACCGAAGCACTTTGTAATTTTTTGATAAATATAAATTGTTTATGACAATACATGTAATTTATGTCCTAAGGATAAGATGTTGGATACGTTGAAACATTTACTTAATAAACTATACTGTGAAAACGTAGTCATATCTTTATTAGATTTTATTATTTTTATTGTTAAGCACTCTCTAGGAAATGTGAAAAATAATTGAGCCTGTTTTTAATAATAGCGGATAATATTCAGCAGCTGATTACTTGTAATGCGATGTTATTGAGAGACTGAAGGCAAGTGTTTCTGTTCAGCAAGGCCGGGAAATGACTTTGTATACCTGGATGGAGATAATCTGTATTAGCTGATGGAAGGGCACAGCTGAATCTTTTCTAATACGCGACTCCACCCCTCGGTAGGGATAATGGCATACTGCAGGCTCTGATTTCATTCTGCATGTAACACTATGCAACATCTCCCACAGTTTAGGGATTGGTCCTCGGATTACCTTATTGTAGAGCTGCGTTTCTTGTGATGGTGGAAGTTGGGGAAAAAAAAAGTTGACTCCTCAGCATCTGTGCAGAATCTCTTCCCTGCCGAGTCGGATGCGTCATACATCTGAATGTTACAATTGTAAGTATTAGAAGCCAGTATAAACGTTAATTTGCAGTTACATTATATAAATATATATACTATATTATGTGCGTATGCATGACATTGCAATGACTAGCTATCTTGCACAGTGGATTTATTTGCGGTTCATAATAATCATGGTTTTTTTTTGGTATTTAAACAGTTAATTACTACTTTTAAGTGGTTGTGATATCAACAGTTCCAGGTAATATTCTTTTTACTATTTTGTTACTAGCCTAAGAGTAAACTGACCGGCAGCCGATTTGGTGCAGAAATTTTTCGAGACTGTCCCAATCATTTGATTGGGTTTTGTAGAAATCAGTGTTTGCTGCAGAAAAAAAAACGATTTAAATAAATGGCACTAACATTCAATTCAGAAATTTCTGCGTCAAATTAGGCGCATGTAAGGTTTCACTACCACCCCGGCTCCTATATAGTGGTGTGTACACATATCAATCTACATGCACCACAGTGAGGGGACCATAGATAGTATTGCTGCATTTTTCACATCTAAGGCCAACAACTCTTTTTTTTTTTTTTTTTTTTTTCTGCAGCGATAATCTATTAATTATGCCTTTGCGTTAGTTACGTGCGGCTTTAGATTCTGTAACAGATTTGCTCCACTGGAAGTCATAACAAATTTCTTTAGGGTAACAGCTGGCAGGAGACGCTGGGAGTTGTAGTTTTGCTTTTTTTGTAGTTTCGACAATTTGTAAACACGGCAATAATATACAAAACTTACTGTGTCCAGTTTGCAATAATGTCCTGTTGCCTGTGTTGGTGTGCATAAAGTTGGCTCTCGAAGATTTTCGGACAACGAGAACATTTTTTGAACCTGGCCTCTGCACACCCCCGCTGCCATTAAAGCAAAGCCATTACTATGTGATGGCAGCATAGACATTCTGCTTTAATGGAAGGTTTTCCCAGAAATAATGAATTAACTGTTTACAAAGTGTGGTCATTTTTTTATTTTTTATTCCGAGGTCCCTACGTTTTTGCTAACTCAAAGTTAATTGGAGAGCTGCCTGGAAAGCTGTTCTGTGGTCTGGTGGGGCATGTTCACTCATTATTTCACAGCAAATTAAGGAGATGAAATGTCTTATTTTTGATTCCTCAATGAAGCTGAAACTTTTGAAATTGCCATATCAACAATTTGGTATATTTTTGAAAATAATCTACTAGGGAGTCTAGCAATACCAAAAGTATGAGAAGAGTACAGAAGACGGTGGAAAAGTTTGCCTTACATAAGAAAAAGCATCTTTCTTAACTAATAAAATCACCATAGCCTTGTTAAAAATAATAAAAATCTGTTGCTTACTCTTTACTGAGCCAGCTTAGTGTTTCCACTGCTGCTCCGGTCATTGTGTACAGGCTGCAGCGGTGACAATGTCCACAGCACTGCAGCCAATCAATGGGCTCCGTGGCTCATGTCCTCTACATTGGTTGAGCCTAGTGATTAACTGCAGTGCTGTTGATGTGACTGTGTACAGTGATAATCACGCTGAGCAGTGACGTTATGTCAGCAAGTCTGCTGCCAATCCCTGGCCTCAGTGGCTCTAATGATGTAAAGGGCGTGAGCTGCTGGGCCCAGTGATTGACAGCAGGTCTTTAGACAGGATGTTACCACTGCAAGGTGTACACACTTACCAGAATAGCAGCAGAGACCCAACTAACATGATTTTATTATTTTTAACAGAGCCATTACAATTTTCTTCAAACAGTTCAAAAATGAAAACCCTTATGCATAGTCTAGAACATGGGTGGGGAATCTTTTTTTTCTGCCATAATATATTCATAACCTCATTGGAAGCCGTGCAAAATTATTAACTTGAGACTTTGGTCAAATATTTAATTAACTCACCCCTAACGTGATGGTTGGAACTGCTTCTCTTTGGTGGAATGTATGATGATAGGTGGTATTGATGATGTTGCTACTCGAATCTGCTTTTCCAGATTTGTATCGGTCTGTAGTCAGCACTTTGTGATGGATGTTTGAAAAACTTGCAACGATAACATCAGATGTATGTTACACTGCAGCTGGCCTCACAGTGGGAAATTCATCACTGCTCACATTATTTAGTAACTCTCATTTAGCTCACGTTACATTTACTCAAGCAGGGGGGTCTGCAGCAGTATAAATCACACAAGAGGCACAGGGACTTCTGTATATACATCACAGAAGAGACACTGGAGCTGGAGCGTATACATCACATAGGAGACACTGGGGCTGGAGCATAAACATCACAAAGGAGACACTGGGGCTGGAGCATATACATCACATAGGATACATTGGGGTTGGGGCACAAGCATCACAGGAGATGCTGGGTCACATGCATCACAGGTCTTGCTGCGGTACATGCTTCACAGGACTGGCTGGGCGATTAAATTGCTAGTGGCAAGCGTTTTGTCGGCTGTGGTCCTTGGGAATCTGCCTTCTGGACGAAGGTTCCAAACCTCATGTCCACAATCATGAATGTAAAGCACTGGTAACAAAGTAGGACTGAAAGATTAGATTAGCCTTTGATAGGAAACATCTATAAAAAGTCATCTAGTTCCCTAACATGATTTTATGGACCGATGAAACCCCAATTAACTTATACTAGAAATCTGGGAAACAGTATGTAGAAGGAAAGGAAGAGCTTATGATCTAAAGTGTTACTGGAGTGCTATGGTATGATCATGTTTGACTGCCAAATGGAACTGTGCACTGGTGCTTATGGGCAATGCGCATCCTGATGAAATGAGGTATATAGCGTGATAGATTCTGCTCAGAATCAGTTAAATGCTGAAAAACTGATGGGTTGTGGTTTCACAGTACAGACAATGTGACCAAAACATACAGATTCTTAATGGAATATTCTTCAATGATCAAATCAATCACCTGACCCAAACCTACTTTATTTTTCAGGTATTAAAGACTAAATTAAAGGGAAGGTGTTAATTGAAAATGACTTGATGTTTTAATCTATTTTTTGTTACATGTTATTAAAAAAAATGGCAGTTTATTTTTGTTCATTTGTGTTTTCATATCACAATCCTTATAAACTAAAAAATGGTAATCTTGCAACTTTCACATTGGCCATTTTTTTTTGTTTGTTTTTTGGACTATTTTTTGTCTTTTCAGGAAGTGTTTACGATGATTTTATTATCGTAGAGATAGAATTTTAGTGACTATACAAAGCTGATACAAAATGTCCACCAAATGGTGGTCACACATGACCCTGCTCCCTTCACAATGCCCTTTGTACAGACTCATTAAACACTTCCATGCAAAATCTAAAGTCATGACCAAGATACTCATTCAAACTTACCTGTGGCAAGTAACAGATGTGATCAATATGAAAATCACACTTGAAGCCAGATAATAAAGGGAGAATTTGACTCAATCTTTGCATTGTGTCTGTGTATGCCAATAATAGACCAGACAGTGGATAAAAACCCCTAATCAAGTTTCAAAGAAATTCAAGCTTTCCTGCAGGTTCTAGGTTCATCAGTGTCAGCGCTAACCATCCATCGACATTTGAATGAAATGAAACTCTATGGCTGGAGACCTAAGAGGACACCATTGCTGACACAGAGACATAAAAAAGCTAGACTGCAGTTTGCCAACATGTACGTGAGTAAGCCAAAATCCTTCTGGGAAAGTCTCGTGGACAGATGAAACCAAGATAGACCTTATGACAAAGAACATCTTTGTTGTTTTGCTGCGTCTTGCACTGGATGCCTTGTCTGTGTGCGAGGCATCATGAAATCTAAAGATTACCAAAGATTTTGGGTCGCAATATAGTGCCCAGTGTCAGAAAGTTTAGTTTGCGTCCACGTCCAAGGTCATGGGTCTTTCGCAGAACAATGACCCCAAACATACTTCAAGATTCACCCAGAAATGGATGGTAACCAAGAACTGGAAAGTTCTGAAGTAGCCAGCAATGAGTCTGTATCTAAATACCATTGAACACCTGTGGAGAGATCCTAAAATTGCTGTTGGGAGAAGGCACCCTTCAAATATGAGAGACCTGGATCAGTTTGCAAAAGAGTGGTCCAAAATTCT
>JARQOD010000001.1:793005556-793100208 GCA_033576555.1 Oophaga sylvatica | reverse complement strand
CTAGAAATGTGAAGGAGTGCAGCGCTTCATCGGGTTTGCCAACTTCTATAGACGTTTCATTAAGAATTTTTCTGAGGTAGTGTCACCTATCACCCAACTTACCCGGAAACGTCTAGGTTCTCCTGGACCCCGCAAGCTCAGGAAGCATTTTCCTGTTTAAAGGATAAATTTACCACCGCACCTATCTTAGTACATCCCAACCCCGAGCTTGCCTTCATAATAGAGGTGGATGCTTCAGACTGTGCCGTTGGAGCTATACTCTCTCAGAGAACAGGTGAGAAGAATGTCTTGCATCCCTGTGCCTTCTTTTCCCAGCAGTTGTCTTCGGCTGAGAGGAACTATGATGTGGGCAATAGAGAATTGTTGGCCATTATTGCCGCCTTCAAGGAATGGAGACACCTTCTTCAGGGAGCTGCACAGCAAATAGTCGTCCTGACAGACCATCGTAACCTTGAATTTATCAGGTCGGCTAAGTGCCTGACTCCTCGCCAGGCTCGCTGGAATCTTTTCCTAAACCAATTTAATTTTGTCATTTCTTATAGACCAGGATTGCGCAATGGAAAGGCTGATGCACTCTCTAGGATTCATTCAGCAGAGACACGTCCACTTACTCCTCCTAAGACTATTCTTCCTGACTCTAGATTCCTGGGAGTGATTCATAATCAAGACCTACTTAAGGACATCAAGGAAGCATACTATGCGGATTCTTTGTTGGCTCAACCCCCAAGGGACGTAAGTCTTGTCTTTAAGAATGGTGTGTGGATTCAGGGACAACGTCTGTATATACCTGAAACAGTCAGATTGAGAGTATTGCAACTCATCCACGATTCCAAGATAGCCGGGCATAGGGGAATTCTAAAGACACAAGAATTTCTTTCTCATTTCTTTTGGTGGCCCACTTACAGGAAAGATGTTTTAAACTATGTCACTTCATGTGAAGTCTGTGCAAGATGCAAAACACCTCGCTCCTCACCAACTGGTCTGTTGCAACCTCTTCCCACCCCGTCCCGCCCGTGGGGATCCATTTCTATGGACTTCATTGTGGAGTTACCAACCTCTCAAGGGAAGAACACCATTCTAGTGGTGGTTGACCGTCTAACAAAGGCAGCTCATTTTATCCCTTGTGTCGGCTTACCCACTGCAAAACAGACATCAGATTTGATGATTAAGAATGTGTTTCGCTTACATGGAGTACCGGATGAGGTCATTTCGGATCGAGGGGTGCAATTCACTTCAAGGTTTTGGCAAAATTTCTGTGCAGCATTGGACATTAAAGTAAACCTTTCTTCTGCTTTTCATCCCCAGACTAATGGACAGACAGAACGAACCAATCAGACCCTGGAGCAGTATCTCCGCTGTTTTATCTGCCACCTACAGGATGATTGGGTGGATCTACTTCCACTGGCTGAGTTCTCTTATAACAACTCTCAGAGCGCCTCCACTAAGCAGTCTCCTTTTTACTCCAATCTAGGTTATCATCCTAACATTCTTCCTCGATTTCCCATAGATACGCCCTTGCCGGCAGTGGCTGAAAGAATCACTTCTTTACAAAAGAATATGGATCTTCTAAAGGAAAATCTAGAATTGGCTCAGGAAAGGTACAAGAAAGCAGCAGATAAATTTCGTAAACCTGCACCAGCTTTCAAGGTAGGAGATTTGGTCTGGCTGTCAACCAGAAATCTTAAATTAAAGATTCCATCGTCTAAATTGGGACATAAGTACATTGGACCTTATAAGATCAGTAAGATTATAAGTGCTGTTGCTTGTCGTCTTCAACTGCCCAGAACTATGAGAATCCATCCTGTCTTTCATGTATCCCTACTAAAGGCTGCAACACCCAATACGTTTCCTGGACGTTCTTCTCCTTGCCCTGACCCAGTGCTGGTCGATGGTCAGGAAGAATTTATGGTGGAAAGGATTCTAGATTCCAGGTTGTACAGAAATCAGTTGCAATATTTGATTAAATGGCAGGGCTACCCAGTGGAGGACAACTCATGGGAACCAGTCAATAATGTAAATGCTCCTCGCCTGCTCCGCCAGTTTCATCAGAGGTACCCTGACAAGCCTGGTCTGAGGTCATCCGGAGGTTGTCCCTAAGGGGGGAGTAATGTAAGGTTCTTTGTCTCTGTTGACATGTTCCTTGAAACTCAGTTTTCCGTCGGCCATTTTGCTTTCTGTCTTTCTGCAGCTCTTGCCCTCAGTTAATATGGAGTTTCCAGTTTTCATGTTCCCGCCCTGATTCTTCCCTCTTGCTTCTTAAGCAGCCTCCGCTGAACAATCAGTGCTCCTGAATCAAGCCTCAGTCAGCCTGTGACCTGACTCCTGGAAACCTAGGATTTTGGACTCCAGCTATTTCCTACTGAGGAACCTTGGAACACTTTTGGACTCTGGAAACCTGCTGTTTGGTGAATCCATGTTTGCAGAGGAATTACGGTACAGAGAAGAGATCCTGAACCTGCTTTGGAGATTTATTGTAGTGCTTGAAGTTACTCTGGCCTGCTGTGTCTCTTGTCTCTGTTCCTGCAAACTGTGTGAACTTTTCAGCATGCTTGTATGAAGTAATACAAGTCATTTCATTTCAACCTATGTCTCATGTGTTTTCCTCGCACCCAAGCACAAGACGCTATAGGAACTGTACACTATACATGACAGGGAGTTAATGTGCTAGTGAGGCCAGTAGGAGAGCCTCTGGAGTCAAGTCAGCCAGTATTGAGATGCTGAAGTGACACTTCAGCCAGTCTGTTGGAAAAGTCAGCTTGTATCTGGAAGCGGTCAAGCCAGAGAGGTCAGTGAGCGAGTCCCTGTGAAAGCGACGGCCAGAGGGTGGGAGCTGTTGTAGTAGTCAAGTGGGCGACAGTAGAGGGTGCGCAGACAGGATTACCAGAAGGGGGTGAACGACCTAGTAGACGAGTATCTTCGTGGGCTAAAGTCGGTTGCAGGAAGAGAGGTCGAAGTGCCGTATTCACGGGTTCCTTGTTCCGATGTCATTGTGTGGTCCACCCGTCCACTGTGTAACTGAAGAAGTTGTGTGCTGCTGTAGAAGATGTTTCGTTGGTACTGTGTTGAGAGCCCTAAAGGCATCGTGGATGTGCTGTGTCCTGAGGAAAATAACGTTGAACTGTTTAAGTTTACTCCAGCCTCTGGCTCTAATTCTTTGAATACCAGGAAGAGCAAGCAACGTAGCAGGAATGAAGCGGCCTCCAGCACAGTGAGTACTGGAGCGGGTGATGAAGCTACCCCCGGCTCCCATGTTCTTACACTTGCATGAGCCTTCCTCTGTTTCTGGGCCATCTTTCTTCTTCTAGCTTTTCTGTCTGCACTAGAGAACAGGGCGAGCTCTTGTGCGTGAATGATACATGGGCAGAAGTTGCAGAGCACAACGGAGACCATGGGGCACATCTCTGTAGCTAAACTCTCATGGCATATCACAAGTGACATGTGACACCATGGGAAAGTTATACCGGACCATACAAGAACAGGAAGCAAAAATTACCAAATAAGTCAAGTGACAGACAGCCGCATTGGAAAACTGGGTTACTTTTCTAAAAGTCCAGACAATCCCTTTAAAGAAGCACTACTCTTAAGATTTTTTTTGTTACTAAATCTGTGTATATATGTAAGTAGTGTAGTGTGTGCATTAATATACTCACCGCCACCTTCTCTGGGATCAAGCTCTGTTCCACTCTTCTCAGTGACACCACCGCTCTTTAGACTCTTCAGACTCATGGTTTTGACATCCTCAAAAAACTCAGTGTGCACATACCTTTTAGAAAATTGCAGACTTTGTTTTAAAAACATTTTTTGTGTGTGGTATAAAAAAAGGTAAAAAAGTCTACTTGTATGCACTCGGCGTCTTTTCTAGGCAAATTGCACCTGGAATCTGCCTGAAAAAATCACTGAAAAATACGTAAAAAGCCATCAACATGTTTATAGCTTTTGCAGCCTGAAGCGGTTAAAAAAAAGTTACAAAGTGGTTAAAAGAAGTGACAGGACTATTCTATTTTATATGTAAAATAAAAAAAAGTGGCAAAACTGCTGCAGAAACGACTGAAAAGACGCCAAAGAAGCCACTTCAAGAAGAACACACGGTTTCCTGAAGCATCTTCTATGTGAAAAGCTACGTGGGTACGCCGGCGTCTGTAAGACCCCATGTGCACATATCTTAAGGCGCTGTATGGACCTATCCTAAGTGATTACTTCCGTTTCAGTGTTTTCTCTTCCTTTGCCAGCTTTTCAGATTTGAAAAACTAATATATAAAATGTGTTTTCTTTTTTGAAGCCTGCGCAGTACAATTAAAATGACAATCCTTCCGCATGCTGAAATCTTTAAAAGAGATGATCTAAGGCAAAACTCATATGTAAGAAAACCCTTTTTTTTTACACCTAGTAAGAAGAACAGTTCTAAAAATACTATAGTAAAAATATACCAAGTATATGTGTTCTTTGCTGTTATTCATAACTGTTGCGATGAAGTGCATGCTTATGGAGTTAAAGGGGTTGTCCAAAACGTTTTTACATTTTTCTACTATGAAACTAACAGCTAACAGGCAGGTAGTTAGCCGCTACCTGCTTGTTCTGCCTGTCGCCGATCTCTGCCGGCTCAGAGCGGTCAGAAACTGCTCCTGCCAGCAATTCTGTGGCTTCTGTTGATGTCCTGTAAGGAGGTGGCAGGTCCACTCAGTTGCTCCTTCTCATCCTTCTCTCTGACCCCCCTGTGCACTTTTGTGTACATATGTTATGTACCTGTTATGTCTTATATGTGTTTTATGCCTTGAAATGTATTGTAATGTTTCCTTTTAATTGCTGTATTTGCAATGTATAATGTCATGAGTACTGTGTGTTAGAGTTAGGGAAAGAAACAATTAATTAAGGGTGCTGGACTTGCAGCCACGAGGAAAGAGGAAGCTGCTGCTTCCTCAGATTTGCTCAGATTCATTGGCCAGGGCAGACATGATTTTGAGACGGGGCACTGCCAGACTCCCGGAGGGGAGAGATCTGTTGCCCCGGACTCAGAGGAATTTGAAAGGACTCCAAGGACTCAGGAGGGGTCCCAAAGACTAAACAGACAAAAGACCGCAACACGGGCCCCAGGATTCTGGAAGGGCCTCCTCTGAAGGGGTTTTAACCACCCAGAGTCCAGCACGTGGACTACTGTAAATCTTCGGCTGCTGCAGCTGCTGTAGGTGTGGCTGTGGAGAGTGTCATGGAGAAAACAGGAATCCAGTGTTGTACTCTTTTTTTCGTTCTATTCCGTCCCTGTTTATTAAAAATTATTCCCTGTTGGGTTCCAGCCTGGACTACCATGGCTGGAGAGAGAACAAGGTAAACTGTGGGAAGAACTGTCGGTCCCGTCTATTTATTTACAAGGGGCCGGGGAAGCTTGCTGATCGTTTGCTCAGTGGACTCTGTCTATGAGCTGCGCCTTTAAATAACTCAGCCACAACTACCCCCCTGTGCACCCTTGTTATAGTCACATCAACAGAGGTACTGCTTTTCTACTGCTCTGGGGTGTGACTGCTGATGTAATGCTGATATTCAGTGGGGAGCTAGCTGTCAAACTGCAGGAAGCCGGCTGCCAAACAGCACATTGTCGGCAGTCACGCCCCATAGATAGAGCAGCCGTAGACAGAGGAAGATCTAGTCTACTGACGTCAAACAGCAGAATCGCCTGAAAGGTCCCTGACAGCTCTGAATCAGCACCGGATAGAACAGGCAGGTACAGTTGCTTGCGAAAGTGTTCAACCCCTTGTCTTTTTACCTATTTTGTTACTTTACAAACTATGTTTAAATGTTTTCTAATCCAATTTGTGTGTGATACATCAGTACAAAATAGTCTATGTTGGTGAAGTGAGAAAAATATAGGCATAAATTAAATTTATGTAATTAAATAGCTAAAAATTGGCTTTTGTATATGTGTTCACCCCTTTTGCAATGAAGCCCTTAAAAATTTCTGGTGCCAGCAATTACCCTTAAAAGTCAGATGCTTAGTGAAATTAAGTCTATCTGTGTGCAATCAAAGTATCACATGGGCTGTATATGCACACCTTTACTGACCACTAACCAAAAAACACCATGAAGACCAAGGAGATCTCCAAATAATTCAGGGACAAAGTTGTTGAGAAGTACAAGTCAGAGTTGGGTAATAAAAAATATATATTCTAATCTCTGATGATCCTCCAGAGCACCATCAAACCCATTATCATCAAATGGAAAGAACATAGTACCACAATAAGCCTGCCAAGAGAGAGCCGCCCACCAAAACTCTCTGCTTGGGAAAGGACGGCAGTAATCAGAGGCAGCAGAGAGACTAAAGGTAATCTTGAAGGAGCTGCAGAATTCCCATGCAGAGGTTTGATTATCTGTCCATTAGAGATGAGCGACTTTGCCTTCGGGAGGGTCGAGTCGGGTTTCGGACCATCTGACTCCTTCTTCCTCCACCTCGTCCAGGACAGTTCTCTGAGCAGACAATGGCTGACTGTCATCAAGGCTTCCCTCCTCTTCCTCTTCCTCCTCCGCTGCAGACGCTGCAGACGCCTGATCCTTAATGTGCGTCAAAGTTTGCATGAGCAGACGCATAAGTGGGATGCTCATGCTTATGATGGCGTCTGCACTTACCAGCCATGTGCATTCCTCAAAACACTGAAGGACTTTACAGAGGTCCTTCAGCTTTGACCACTGCACACCCGACAACTCCATGTCCGCCCTCAAACTGCCTGCCCATGTATCCTTCCACAAATGCATTACAGCCTGCCTCTGTTTGCACAGCCTCTCAACCATGTGCATGGTGGAGTTCCACCTTGTTGCAACGTCTATGATTAGGCGGTGCTTGGGGAGGTGAAGCGATCGCTGCAGCCTCTGCATACGACTGGAGTCTACGGGCGAGCGAAAGATGTGCGAGCACAGTCTTCGCACCTTATGGAGCAGGGCTGTTAACTCCGGATAATTATTTATGAAGCACTGCACCACCAGGTTCAAGGTGTGAGCCAGGCAAGGTATGTGTCTGAGTTTTGCCAGGGCTATGGCCGCCACAAAATTACGTCCGTTATCACTTGACTACCTTGCCTGGCTCAAGATGTAGACTGCCCAACCATGACTCAGTTCGCTTACCACAAGCTGTTCGATAGTGGGACACCTCGTGTGCAACACTGGCATCTGCGGATGGAGTGCTCGTGCGACTGCGCTCTGTCGAAGATCTTTCGCTTCTGGAGGAGGAGGGTCGAATGCCTACAGCCAACTGTTGCCTATACCATGGGCTAGGCAGCACTGCCCCACCGCCGCTGTCCCCTGTGGACCCTGCATCCACCACATTAACCCAGTGCGCAGGGATGGACAGTAATGGCCCTGGCCATGCCTACTGGCCCATGCATCTGTTGTGAGGTGCACCTTTCCACTCACTGATTATTTGAGTGCATGGACAATGTGGTCTTTCACATGCAGGTGGCTTTTCTAGAAAAGAAGTGCCGACTGGGGAGGTCATAGCGTGGGACAGCATAGGCCATGAGCTCTCGGAATGCTGCGCTTTCAACCAAATGGAAGGGCATCATCTCTAATGAGATCAGTTTGGCAATGTAGGTGTTCAAAGCCAGTGTACGCGGATGAGAGGATGAGTACTTTCTTGTCCTACTTAGAGTGTCTGCTAGGATGAGCTGGACTTGAGAGCTGCATATGGGGGAACTAGCAGTGGACATGGCGGACTGAGAGGGGGTTGGTGATGGTGATGTGGTGGTGGTAGTGATGGCCTAGATTCAGTCTTTTGTTGGAAAAACATTGTGATTCCCTGACTGCTTTGGCCTTGCGACGACACCTCAACATTTCTTGCTGGTGGTGTGCTAACCGATGGGCTTACAGTGGGGGAAGCGATGTAGTGTTGCTGGCTACCTTCAGTCGGAGCACGTGCACGTGTGCTACCTGAGGTTTTGTAGTCCGTCCACGCTTGCAAGTGCATGGTGTTTAAATGTCTAAGCATGCAACTGGTATTCAAATTTCGGAGATTTTTCCCTCAGCTAAAGGTACTTCCGCACTTCTTACAGATAACCTTTGCCTCATCAATAGGATTTTGGTCAAAAAAGTGCCACACTGCACTCTTCCTACTATGGGATAAATTTTCAGGGCTTGCACGCTGTGTTAATTTGACCGTCTGGCCAAGCTGTCCTGCAACTCTTTTTGTTTTTTTTAACACGTTTTTGGACTGCTACGGGACTGCCAGATAACCGCAGCTGCGATGTCGATGCCTGCTGCGGATCCTCCTCCTCCTCTGAGCTATTGCCAGCGGCACTCTCTTCCCCCAATGGATGCCAATCCGGGTCAACAACTGGGTTATCCATCACCTCCTCTTCAATTTCATCTGCACCGTCCTCTGAGTCACCGTGTAAGGTGGTATAGTATGCGGGAAGGGGCACCTGAGTTTCATCTGGTTTCAGAATCTGGCTCAGTAGACTGCGAGGGCAATGCAGTGCTCTGGGTGAATGTACCAGCAGAATCATATAGCAGTGGCTGTGCATCAGTGCACTACATGTCATATTCATCTTGGACTGGGGAATTCAGGATTTCACTTGATAACCCAGGCATGGTATGTGAAAAGAGCTCCAGGGAGTAATCTGAAGTGTGGCCTGCCGCATCCTTCACTTTTGGTTGGGGTGAAGGACACAAGGAAAGGTGTCGTTCCTGACCAGGAGCCTGCACTGACGACTCAGTGCTTGCATTTTTTGAAACTTCAGAAGAGGAGGCGATAGAGCTGGAGGCTATTTCGGCAATGTAAGTCAAAAACTGTTCCTGATGCTCCGACTTTAAAAGCGGTTTACCTACTCCCAGAAAAGGGAGCCTTCCAGGCCTTCCGGAGCCAGACGATGACGCAGGCTTAACACCTCCTGCCTTAGGTGCTATTGTGCTTTTGGCAATACCAGCAGATGCACCACCACCACCATTATTACCCGCTGGCCTCCCCGCCCACGTCCGCGGCCTCTTCCACCATACTTCCTCATGTTTGGGAAAATGTACCAAAAATATCAGCAGATACAGTATATGGTACTGTATCAGAAGCGTACAGCTGTATACGGTGTAGGGGCAAATTTAAATCTCCGTATATATTTCCGGAGTCACACACAGACGCTCACTCAGTATGGATTTGACCAGAATACAAAAAGCAGAAAAACGGTACTGTATCAGAAGCGTACAGCGGTATACAGTGTAGGGGAAAGTTTAAATCTCCGTATATATTTCCAGAGTCACACACAGACCCTCTCTCAGTATGGATTTGACCGTAATAAAAACAGCATAAATACGGTACTGTATCAGAAGCGGACAGCTGTATACGGTGTAGGAAAAAATTTAAATCTCTGTATTTATTTCCGGAGTCACACACAGATAGTCAGCATGTATTTGTCCGTGATATTGGCCGGTACACGGTAGTGTGTGAGGAGCGTACAGCTCTATACGATGTGGGAAAAAATGAATGCTCGGTAACTGTGCAGAAAAAAAGAATAAAAGTATTAGTGCTGTGTAAAAAGCAGTCTGCACAGCAGTGTACCCACAGCAATACAGCTATCAGACAGCCTAATAACCAGTACTGCTGCACACAAGAAAATCCTCCCGTCACTGCACACTAACTGTACAGCACAATTGCTATCAGCACAAGCTCATAAGAACTCGTTCCAGCCCTATCTCTCTCCCTACTGATAAACAGCATCAGCAACCTCTCCCTTCTGTTAAGATCAGCAGAAGTAAAATGGAGGTCGGCGGTCAGGGCTTTTATAGACACTATGACGCCCCCCAAAGCAAGCCAATCACTGCAATGCCCTTCTCTAAGATGGTGGTGGACGCTGCACATGTCATCTCGTTGCCCAAAGTGTGCGTCCTTGCTCATTGGCTGAAAAAAGGCGCCTGAAAGCATTCTGGGAAAACCGACTTTGGAGCTCGTTTTGCTGACCGCATGGCCGACTGCACGCTAGGGTCGTATTTCGGCCAACGAAACCCGACTTTGGCGAAAGTCGGCGACTTTTGAATCTGACCGACCTGATTCGCTCAACTCTACTGTCCATGCAGCCACAGTAAGCCTTGCACTCTATACAGTTGCCTGTCTGGAAGAGTGGGCAGGAAAAAGCCTTTACTTACACACAATAATTGTGATGCTAGCTTTGAGTTTTCCAAAAGACGTGGAAGACCCCCAATTTTATGGAGGAAGGTACTGTGGTCAGAGGAGACCAAAATTGAAATTTTTGGCACCCAAGGTAAATGCTATGTCTGCCGCCAAACCAACACAGCTTTTCACCCCAAGTACAACATTCCCACAGTGAAACATGATAGTGGCAGCATCATGCTGTGTGTATGTTTTTCGGTAGCAGGAAAGGAGGAAAGTGATCTGAGCTGAGGGGAAGATGGATAGTGCAAAACACAGGGATATTCTTGATATTCTCTGTTAGTCTGTCAGTGATTTGAGACTGGTACAGAGGTTCACCTTCCAACAAGACAATAACCCAAAGCATTTTGCTAAAGCAACACTCGAGTGGTTTAAGCGGAAACATGTAAATGTTTTGGAGAGGCCTAGTCAAAGCCCAGATTTTCTTAATCCATTTGAGAATCTGTGGGTCAGACTTGAGGATTGCTGTTCACCGGAGGAAACCATCTAGCGTGAAGGAGCTGGAACAGTTTTGCTGGACTTATGGTCAAAAATCCAAGTGTCAAGATGTGGAAAGCTCATAGAGACTTATCCAAAGTGATTCGCAGCTGTAATTGCCACAAAAGGAGGCTCTACAAAGTACTGACTTTAGGGGGTTGAATAGGTATACACACTGAAGTTTCCAGTTATGTTGTCCTATTTATTTACTTCACAATAAAAACAAAATGAAATGTTCACAGTTGTAGGCATGTTCTTTACAATAATTGGTGCAAACCCTCAAAAAAAAACAGTGAAATTCCAGTTTGTGAGGTTAGGAAAACATAAAAAATTTCAAGGGGGTGAATACATTCACAAGCCACTATATTAAGAAACTACCTGACAGTTAGTTTGTAGGCCCATAGTAAAAAAAAAAAAAGTTCTGGAAATCCTCTTTAAGCGAAAAGGTTGGCGCTGCTCTGGTCCAATGTTCAGTCTGGTTCTCCATGTCAGTTAGACCAGGGCAGTCTTCACCTCTTTGCCCGGCATCCTCGTTTTATGGTTTGGGCTTATTCAGTCTAACATACTGCAGGTGATTTCTTACCTTCTTTCCACTCAAACCGTTTTGTACAGATTTTTCTCTAACCTTAGGAAACCCCGCAGCACAGTCTTCTTGTAAGTATAGATCTTTTCAATTTTGCTAACTCTGTTTAATATAAAGCATACCAGCCTTGTAAATTCTGCAGTCAGCCCTTCAGAGCATTAGGAATGGGAAAACTGCTGTGCTGGTGGATTTGCATTATAATACATTTTCTCATACTGCTGCCAGTACAACACTTTTCAGGACACTCCTGTAATAATGGTCGAGTTCCCTTCCTAAGCGCAGCCTGACCTTTATCCATTACATTGTAGCTAATAGGATGGTTGGCAGAATCTGTCAGAAGAATTATTATGAGGGAAGTGCCTGCATCTACATCAGGTCTGCAGACCATCAGAGAAACATTACAGACACTGGCCAATTATAGGTCACACTATATTAACCCAAAGAGATATATTTTGCTTCACATTAGCAACAAACGAAAACATTATTGTAAGCTTTATACTGTGTAATATCAAGCTACAGTGTTTTAAAGGGAATAAGTCACCAGATTTTTGCAATGTTATCTGAGAGTAGCATGATGTATGGTCAGAGACCCTGATTCCATCGGTGTCATTCACAGGTCCGCCTGGTGTAGTTTTGATAAAATCACTGCTTTCTCTGCACAGATCTCGCAGTGCTCTGATTGCTGAGCTCTGTATAACCCCACACCACAAATTTCTAGCGTTATGGGCACACTGTGCATAGGCAGAAAGCAGGCAATCATTGGTGGGGGGGATTACACAAAGCAAAAGGACTACATCACACAAGACCATTAGTCCTCCAGTGATAATCTCCTGCCAATAAAATAATGATTTCACTGAGATAAAAAACACACAGCCTAGTAAGTGACACATCGCTGGAATTGGAGTCTCAGCCGCTACAATATGCTGCTCTCAGATTAAATAGCAAAAACCGCTGACAGATTCACTTTAAAAACTGTGAGTTTTGTGAATTCAACCAGAAAAAAAAGATGATTCTTCATCTGTATTATCCTCCATAAGTTTTTCACATCCGATTTTTACATTAACAATTTAAGAAACAAGAAAAGGCCAAATACATTTTACTATGTTTACAATTGTAATGGATCTGAAAAAAGTGCATGACATAGGGACAGTTAGTGACCCATATGTAATCCATTTTTTGTGCCACTATCTACTTATAATGGGTGAGTATGATCCAAAATATGGATCAAAGTAAAGCATACTAGTTATTCACTTGCATAGCACATGGACATTAAATTCGCTTGTCTGAACGAGCCCGTATGCTGAGTGTTTTATATGATGTTCCACCAATAAGACTAGTAAGCTTCTCAAAAGTATTATGAAAAAAACATCACATGGAGATATACAAAGTTGTTCCATTAGTCTATGTATCTTACGGGTGTAAGGACAACATAACGTGGTTACTCTGCTTTTGGTAATAACTTATGTTATTTGCCTTTTTTTCTGGCAGCACTACACCTGTTTTGGGCAACTTCCTTTACTTTTTTTGTGTCCTGTAAATGTTACTTTTCTCTCTTTTTGGGTGGGCCGGCTTTTCTGTATGATGTAAGAGCTGTTTTATGTGCTGTACGCTAGTAAGATAACTCACCAGCTGCTCCATCTCATATCATTGCACTGTAATCCTGAATGAGGAGCTGCAGCTGCATACCCCTCCTCAATTTTCTTTACACTGATTTATTCCAGATTTTTTTATGAAAGAGTACAGAAAGTTTGTAAGCAGCAAAAAAGCATTACAGTCAAGGAAGGTGGCTTTTATCTTACTAAATAATATTATACTCCAGTCCATTTTTTTTGGTTCAGTTTCAAGTTTCTGCCCTTAGTGCAGGTAAGAGTGTGGCCTCCCTTTCTTTGAGCTGGACATTTATGTTTTTATAGTTTCCCATTTGTTGGGTATCCATATTCGAGACCCAGTCCTGCCCGGCCCTTATTCACATTGACGACACCTTGACACATGCAGATGATAAAGTTTTAATACTAGAGGTTAGGACCATCCCGATTGTGGTACACCTTGATGATGGTGGTGTTACTGTAAAAGTCAGAAGGCCGGTAAAACCTAGGATTTACCGGTCAATCTGGACATTTACCGAGGCCGTCAGTAAAAGCTCAAAATGAAAAGTAAAATTGGACTTTTATCGGTGAAGTCTTGGTAAATGTTAACATTTACCATCGAGCGTGGTAAAAGTCAGAAATATCAGGTGTGAAGATGGAACATCTGACTTTAACCAAGCGCAGTTGGTAAATGTGCACATTTACCACGGCTTCTTGGTAAATGTAGCTGAGAAGGGTGTAATAAAAAGTGTAAGCCACCGCGGGAAAGGTGTCTGATTAGGCAGATACGGCGAGGAAATGGAGGACACAGTGTTCAAAGTTTTTAAAAATGTAATAAGAGTAAATGGGGAAAATATGGTAATAACAATGAACAAAATCTGCTACCCTGTAAGGTATCTGCTACCCTGTAACGTATGTATGTTCTATATATACAGATGTCAATCCTGACTATTTGAAGAATAAAAATATTTCTAACGATTAAGGCCTTCATCAGAGTTGGAAATTGCGTTTAGTTAACTTTTACTACCATCATCTGCTGGTAAGAGTCAGAATTCTGTGACTCAAAGTTACTTTTACCAACACATGCTGGTAAATGTAAAGATTTACCAATTCGCCCAGGTAAAAGTCCAAAATCGTTCGTTCATATGGAATGCATCTGACTTTTACCAACGCTGTTGAGAAATGTTAACATTTACCAAGACTTCACCGGTAAAAGTCCAATTTTACTTTTCATTTTGAGCTTTTACCGACGGCCTCGGTAAATGTCCAGATTGACAGGTAAATCCTAGGTTTTATCAGCCTTCTGACTTTTACAGTAACAGTGGGATAGTTTTTAATTCTTTTTTTTTTATCAAAAACGTTGTTTACTAAGTATCCTACGTTATTAATATACACTAATGCTTTTACTTATTCACTTTCAGCAGGGTATATGTTCACTTTGTTTCTGTTATGGGTTTGTTGGGTTTTGTCTTGTTTGGTAAATGGCCAGTGTGAACATGCTACTATTCTGCATGCATACCAACTTATACTCCAGTTCATTTTTTTTCAGATAAATTGTATAACAAAGGTTTATATTTTTATATATATTCACTACTGATGATCAGTAGGACCTTCAGAGTGTGACGGGCTATGGCGCCACTATAAGTGAATCTGTTAACAAAAGACTGTCTATTTAAAAACCCTTTATACACTTTGGTTTTTGCATCCCTTTTCCCTGCTATCTCCCTGCGAGGAGTTCATTGCTGTTTAAACAAATCTAGTTAATCTCTGCTCTGCAGCATTTGTGTTACTGCATCCCAGAACCTGCATTTTACAGCACGCACAGAGAGGAGGTAAAAACAAGCTTAGGCCTCTTTCACACATCCGTGTTTTTGTATCAGGCATGATCCGTCCTATGCCTGAAGGGACGGATCCGGCGCTGAAACAAAAAAACTGATGCAACGGATCCGGTTTTTTGCTGGATCCGACCTGAACTTTTGAACCCAGAAAAAGAGGGTTTCTGATGCCCGGAGACACTGGAAAATGTAGTAGTAGTAGTAGTAGTCGTAGTAGTAGTCGTAGTCGTCCTTGATTTCCAGAATCCGGATCAGACTTTTGCCGGATTGCACAAAAGTCTGATCCGGTTCCATTGAATTCTATTGTTTCCGGCCGCCTGATGCACCGCTTCAGGCAGCTCCGGCAAAAAAAAAAAACCTTACATGCTGCGTTGTGTCCGGCCGCCGGAATGTACATTTCCGCCGGATCCGGACAAAAACGGATACAACGCACTGACATGCGGCGCCATCCGGCGCTAATGAAAGTCAATGCAAAAAAAAAAACGCATCCGGCATTACATTTCGCCGGATGCGGTTGGACAAAAAAATGCTGGAGGGCGCCGTCAGGCGCACAACGGATGTGTGAAAGAGGCCTTAGGAAGCTGACAATCCATTGAGGTACAAGGCCAGGTGATCTCACATCCTAGCTTCACCGAACATCTCCATTGAGCCAGGTGACCAGTGGGTCCAAATCCTGGCTTCCCCAAACATATCCATGGGTTCAGTGATTGTCAAAGCAGCAAATCTGTATTCTTTCAACTAGGTCTGTGGTCCGTAGCACTTTACAATTAAGCGGGGACATGAACAAACAATAAAGACATGATAAAGTAACACGTATTTCAACAGTTAAAGTATGAGTGAGGACCCTGCTCACAAGCCTACAATCCATAAGGAAAGGGGACACAATAGGCAAAAAGTACTTATCAGGTATGGTCCAGCCTTCATTATAATAAATAGATGAAAACGAAGAAAAACAGCGGCACTCACCAGTTTGAAAGCAAATATTCAGTCCTTTATTACACCCTTCATGGTGTGCTCAAGAGACATGTGGACGTGCAGGTTCAAAGAGGCATGCAGGAGGAGCAAAAATGGGTCTATGTGCGCTGTTTTTCTTCTTTTTCATCGATCTTGGATGTATATGAATTTTTCTTCAGCTGAAACACCATCTATTGTTTGAATTTAGGCTGTGATATTTCTGTTATTAAGGGGATCCACATCTATAACAGTGCTTGAAGCTATTGCTCTGGTGCGGTTCTGCTGTTTTCCTATGCCTGCATTATAATAAATAGGGCATTTAAAATAATTCTGCATGATCCGGTCATCAACCAGTATCTGTCTAATTACTGTTACCAAGCCCTATTAGGTGCATGAAGGATGTGGATACAGATTAATAGGAGGGAGCGGATTCTGAGGAAAATTTAGAAAGAGGGAACAGGGGAGATATAGGTTGCTGAATTGAGGTGATAGGCCTGTTTAAAATTATGCGTTTTTGGAGCACTTTTACAAACTTGAGGGCCAGGTAAGAGTCGGATCATCCGGGGTAGGTCATTCTAAAAAAACTGGTGTAACACATGAGAAATTTTGGAGATGGAATTGGGAGGTTTGGATTATGGAGGATATGTGCTGTGCCATGTGCGGACGTCTCCTGTCTATGCTCTCTTCTTTGACCTGTCTACCCCATGTGCTATCCCTCTTGTCTGCTGTCTCTCTCCTTCTTGTGCTGTGTTCTCCCCTCATGTGCTGTCCCATTTGAGCTGTCTCCCCCCTGTGCTCTGTCTCTCTCACTCCTGTGTCTGACTGTGTACAGAACATACCACAGCTCCTGGGCAGGGGAGGAAGCAAAAGACAATACTGACATTACAGCAGGAGGATACGTTTTGTGAGGTAAAATATTGTTTAAAAACAGTCAGTGAAATATTTTACCTCACAAAATGAATCCTCTGTGATCCCCTGCTGTAATGTCAGTATTGTCTTTTGCTTCCTCCTCTGCCCAGGACATGTGGTATGCTCCTTACATCGGTCAGACACAGACAATTTTTAAAATGAACTTTCGTTCGTGGGAAAACCCCTTTAATGTGACCGGCTTCCTCTGCCTGTAGATACGTCGCGCATCTGACGCCGGGATCAGCCAAATGATTCACTGGCCTGCGCGGAATTCACGCAGGCGCAGTGTGCTGGTGTTCCTCTGTTGGTACCGCGCAAGAGGCTGCATGAGTGTGAATGTGAGTGTGTGTGTGTGTGGTGCGTACGGCGTATAGAGTGTGTGTGTGTGGTGCGACGGTGTTCCGCTGGTGGTACCGCGCAATAGGTTGGTACCAGCAGCAATTTCTATATTGAGACACCCATCACTTGGGTGTCCCAATATGGCGGTAGGTGAACTTCCTCCGCTTGGAATTCTGGGATACGGTGACATCTGGACAGAACAGGAAATGGAAAACATTACAAGGCAATTATATAAATAGATATCCAGGAGGAATAACAAAAAAACACAAGACAGATTTTTCAGAAAAGATGCTCTGAAATTGTGTTTACGGAAACAGTCTTATCAGAAGAGCTGCCTCCTAAATCCTGTCATCCTACATCCTAGACACCCTCTTTGTTATAACTATGCAATAATCCCATTGTGTTCTAATTTCTAATGTGAATTAGAGCTCAACACTTCTGCAGAACAACTTTTATAAAAGCAGACAGATAAGCAATCTGCCTGATACCAAAAATGGATGCATATGTGTAGGTTAGGTCATATTTACTTACAGTTTATGTAGGGAATGCATTTGAATTCAACCTGTATTTCAATTGGAACACATCAGATGTGTTGATTTGCTAAGATTACGAGCTTTTATGAAATATCGTTTTATTTTTCTAGTCACTCCAGGAGCCTCCTGCCGCCCTCGCAGTATTTACAAGACTTCATCCTTTCACATAGTAGTCACAGCAAGAATTCCCCAACCTGACACACCTCTTAGTAGTCACAGCAGCAGTTCCCCAGAGTATTACCCTCGTTCATGTTCCTATCTACTACACAATATTTTATTATTCACTGATTGAGTGATCTTCCTGTATACACAGCAGGTATTAGTAGTGAGGAGGGTAGGTTGAAAATATTTGGATTTCTCTGTGTTTCTCTCATGAGTATGAGTCGCACGTACCAGGGCTTATGGGGTACTCGGCACCGAGCCCGTTCACTTCAATGGGGGAGAGGTCACGGGTAGCGCAGCTCGGTCCGTTGCCCTGGGTGCTCATTCAAAGGGGGGTATTTACAGGGGATTTTAGGAATTGTTCGTGACGCCACCTGTGGTTTCTGATCAGGGTGACCAGCGCTGCAGGGTGAATCCTCTGAGGGGTTGTTACTGGGCAGCAAGGTGTTAAGTCTCCCACAGGCGAGACTGATCCCTCGAGGTATATGGCGGTGCAGGGGTGCAAGCAATAAGGCAGACACACACAAGTCAGTCTCTTTCCATACCTTTACTGGTGATGGTTGCAGGCATGTCCCGGGAAGCTGCTCAGGGTGGATGATGCACGTCCAGTAATCACTGTGTAGGGTTAAGGCCTCCTTACTTCCCGATGTGTGTGGGTTTCTAACTTGCATGAAGCTAAGTTTAACTCCTTCTCCTTGCTACGCCCGGCTGATCTTGTGATGAGGTCTTTTTGTGGACAGAACAGTGTCTCTATGGCGGTACCTGCCAGACCCCCGTCTTCCTGACCCCAGTTACGTATCAGCACTGAAGGGCCCCTCTGCGACTTGAAGTCCAGAGTCTCCGGTTTTTCCCACTAGCTGTGAAGATGCTAGCAAGCTCGGACCCGGTGTCCGGTTGTGCAGAGTGGAGGATAAGCTATCGTCACTATTTCTCCTCAGTCACTCTCTCCCTTTTGTCCACTCACCTGTCGTCCTACGCACACCTTATTATAAGCACAGGCAGCAGTAGATGTAGTAGTCAGCTTCCCTCTATCCACCGCTCACTGACCGTTCCTCAGCCCTCAGGCTAATCTGACAGGAGTTTCCCCCTCACAGCTCGTCTGAGGTAACTGCGTTCTCCAAAGTAGTGTCTGCTCTCCTGAGGTAACACCAACGACTAACTAACGTTCAGCTAGATTGTCTTCATCTCACTGCTGTCTCAAGGGCTCCCTCTAGTGGAACCAGGAAAAATGTGAAGTGTTGTATGCTTATCAGGTATTTGTGAATTACCTTTCTGTGCATCCTCCAGGGAACATGTGTCACTAAGCGCAGCTGGGCCACACAAGTACAGTGTAATAATACAAGTCCACTATTCTCTGTTTTAGGTTCCATTGGCCAAAAGTACAACAGTACTAGCAGAACTGTCTCTATACTATGCTGCAGATAAAAGTTCCGCTATATTTATTGCGACTATTTTTAAAGGGGTTCTCAAAGAATGTAATATAATGGCCCCCGTCATATAATTAAAACTGAAGCCCATCCTAGTCACGTGTCAGGATAGGCTACAGTCGGGAAAAACACAGCTCTGGAGACCCGAGTCTCAACTGACAGAGGAGTTGTGTCGTAAGCACACGTACCTCTGTGAACCAAGGAGACTGACTTTGACAGGAGAAAGAAATAAATCTTCTCCTTAGCTGGCTGTGCATGGGGGACAAAGGCAGGATAAAAAGTCACTTCTGCTCAGTCAGTGAGAAGATTTATTACTTCTTCGGCACACACTTCTCTGGCACCTCACCAGTACGTGTGCTTACAGTCTTGTGAGCCGTGTTTCTTCAGACTGCAGCTCATCCTGACTCGGGCCTTGGACAGGCTGCCATTTGAAACGTTACGGGGTCATTTTATTACATTCTTGAAGAACCCCTTTAACATAGGCATAGATAAAGTCTTAAGTCTCAGTTATTAACAGTCAGACATTGGGGCAGACTTATGAAAACGTTTTACTGCTGACAGCAACCAATCACAGCACCGCAGTCACTTTACATTTTCAGACCATCAAAAGAAATTAAAGCTTTGACTAGTTGCTATGGGCAACAAAGAAAATGTTTCTTTTAGGCAGTTTCATAAATCTTCATCTTGGGTACCTGCCAGCACTTGCAGAGCGCTCTGCATAGCGTCTGAAACCCGTATTCATCGATATGACACAACACACTTCCAAGTACCTCTAGCTGAGAGACATATGGAGGGTAAAGTAGGGCACGTACGGTAGATCTCTATTGTAGCGTATAAAGGCTGAGTACAAGGTTTGAGGATGTAAAATAGCTACATGAATAAGAACTAAATCCAAACCTGAAAATTCTTCTTGGAGTTGACCCCAATATGATTCCATCCCCCACATTTTTATATATTCAGTAGTTCTATAAGTTTGGGATATAACAGTTGTTTGTGGAGCTCGGATATGGATGTAGTACTGTAGTTTACTAGTTAAAAAAAGGTAGCAAGTTTCATATAAAATTATCAAACCATATTAAAAAACTCTTGTTCCACTATATTGATAGGAAGAATCAGGGGAGAACATATCACATGTACAGTTGGCTCAGCTGCACTATTGCACAGAGATGACGGCCCAGTCACTTAACTCCATAGAAATCACAGCACATGTAGACTGTGCAGCTTCTGACTGAAGACATTCTCTCATCAGCCAGTGAAGATTCAGCTGTCACTCTCATACTATACAGGGAGGTGAGCCTCTCATCTCCAGCTCTCTGAATGCACTCAGTAGATCCCTTTAATGTGATTAAACCTTTGCTAGTTTCTCTGTAGCTGGTTTTTGACAAGACTCAAACTTAGAATATGTAGTATAGAAGGCAGAAACAATAATAGTAACTAAGTGATACAACTCTGGAATCAGAGTCTCTGCCCCTACATAATGCTGCTGTCATTTTAAATAGCAAAATCTGCTAACAGATTTCCTTTAATTGCTTTTCTATGTTTGTGCATAATGTGTGTCACTACAGAGATGAGCCAGAAGGCCACAGCGTCTGATTTCTCCAACTCCTGCACTGATTAGTAGCACTTCACCTTCATATTAAATGGTGTAAATGTCTTTTAGCAGTGCAGGGGTTAATCTGCTCAGTTGAGAGGTCCTGGAAGCTTTCCTGCATTAAGGCTCTCAGCTGTGCACTGTTAGCCACTCCCATCTCCTATATAAACTGGACCCTGCCTGGCAAGCACTCATTGTCAGAGCCAACTTATGCTGCATGGCTGGGGGTTGTTGATGGTTGTTATTAGAGAAGGCGTTTGGTGGATTTATCTGTGACTGTTGCTATGTTTTGAGTGTGTGATCATTCCCTTTCTTCTCCTACTTTGGTGTAACTCCATCCTCCACTCCTCGGTGTTTGCCTCGGTTGTTTATGTGTGTTGTAGAGATCTGTACTCAGTCGGCTGCGGTTGAGGTAGGCACAGGAAGCGGTATTGTTGAAATGTCCAAGCAAGTTTGTTAAAACTGCATAAACCACTCTGGATAGCCAAAACATACAGCCTTTTCTGGCACAAAGTGAAAAGCAAACAGAAAAATACTCCATCCATATAGTACTGCGGGTCCGCCCACTCAGGTCAGTGTGTATAGCAACATACACTGGAGGTCTCCACACCTCCAGCTACAGACACTGAATGAGACATCTGGCCTCCACATTATTAGCCAAACCACGCCCCTGGGGTTGGAATATGTGAGCGGTCATTCCCACCCATCTCTTATGACCGCTCGTAAAACCCGGCCCTGGAGTGGCCAAATAACTCTTTCAGCACTATACGTGCTGGAGCATACTTCCGAGCTCATGTCACCGCAGCTAATAGCAGCGATGACACAAATCTCGCCATCTTACAGTGTATATTTGCATGATTGATATTTTCCTTTAACCCTATTTGTATTACCTTATTAGTCTGTTTGGTGTATTACGGTACACTACTACCCCCCCTCTTCCCTGGGTGGGAGAAGGCTACAGACTGAGGGCGGATTCAGGAGCTAAGGTATGGTACGTGGTCCTGGCATGTTCACTATCAGAAGTAATCCGGGTAACAGGGTGAGCTAGGGCACCCCTAGCGTTAGGGACAGGGAAGGACAGGGTAGGAGCCCCTGGTCCTGGTGACACCCGACAACAGAGTCATAACAATATGTACAGGCTTGCGTCATGTACATATTTTGTATTCATGTATGTGTTTACAGGTTCAATATAAAAAAGCACCCGCTATAACAAGCAGCTCTACATACTTAGTGCATTATAAACAATATTCCCATATACACAAAAGTACCAGTGGGCAATAAGAAGAGATCCCAATATATTAAAAACAAAAACTTTATTAAATGATAAAGAAGCAAGTGGCGAAACGCGCGTCGGGGTGAGGGGACACCGAGCAGTTACATCATTTTCATATAGGTAAATATAATCCTTTTATTAAGCATGATTTTTATAAACATAGTATTACTTGCATTGGGGAATATACATATATCATGGTAACATATTCGTATGCTCCATTTACTCAGGGTTATTTTACCACATCACAATAATCCTATTTGGGAAAGGGTGATGTTTGAGGTTGTGCTATATTTAAGCCATTTCACACGGGGGCTTTTTCATTGATTGTTTCCCCTGTATCAATGATATGTGATTTTAGGCAGGTTTATTATCCTGTTATATTCCAGATATATGGTTTTATGATTGCTTCCCCATGACTTGTATATTTATATATTTTGTGTATTTACTTGATACAATTATTCTATAGTTCTGCCCGGTGTCCCTTGAACAGTATTTTGCTTTTTATTATATATTATTATTATTTTTATATTTATCATTTAATAAAGTTTTTGTTTTTAATATATTGAGATCTCTTCTTATTGCCCACTGGTACTTTTGTGTATAAGGGAATATTGTTTATATTCTAATTGAAGTGCCCTACATGATTTTGGACATCTTTTGGTTGATATTATACTGTATATGCATATGCATTACCTACATTCAGGTCTCTCCTGTTAAATTAATAAGGGAAGTTTAACCCTTATTACTATAGTTCCTCAGAATTGTTTGAATCATTAGTGTAGTATGTACTGTTTATTGCAGCTTGTATCTATTAGTGTTGCCCTGCATTTGTGCTCAGCATCTTCTATGTCACTACTTCATTTATCTATTAATTTATTTTAATTATTTAAATAAAATTAAAATTTTAAATGGGTATATACTCTGTGGGTTTTTTGTCAACCCTTCTCTGCTTCTATATGTGTTTGAGTGTCCAGGGCTGGTTTTAGACAAAGTGGGGCCCTGGGCAAAAGTTTAAAGTGGGGCCCCAAATGCTCACATATTGCACCATCACACAGAAACATTTCTGTTGTATTTACATGCCTGAGTTTAGGCTGCTAAACGAGCGTGATCGACAATATTGAAGTCGTTCAACGCTTGTTTTCCGGCCTCTTTACACCGGCTGAGGAAGAATGATGGGTACAGATAGTCCTCAATACAGTATAATGCAGGTCCCATATAGTACATATAGTATAATGCTGCACTCCTCATAGAGTATAATGCAGGTCTCCTCACAGAGTATAATGCAGCTCCCTCAGAGTATAATGTAGTTCCCTCAGAGCATGATTCAGCCCCCCTCAGAGTATAATCCAGCACCCCTGATAGAGTATAATGCAGCCCCCTCACAGAGTATTATGCAGCCCCCTCAGAGTATACTGCAGCCCCTCTCAGAGTATACTGCACCCCCTCATACCCCTCATAGGGTATAATGTAGCCCCCTCAGAGTATAATGCAGCCCCCTCAGAGAGTATAATGTAGTCCCCTTAGAGTATAGTGTAGTCCCTCATAGAGTATAATGCAGCCCCCTCAGAGAGTATAATGTAGTCCCCTCAGAGAGTATAATGTAGTCCCCTCAAAGTATAATGCAGCCCCCTCAGAGTATAATGCAGCCCCACACACAGTATAATGCAGCCCCTCACACACACTATAATACTGCAGCCCCTCTCAGAGTATACTGCACCCCCTCATACCCCTCATAGAGTATAATGTAGCCCCCTCAGAGTATAATCCAGCCCCCTCAGAGAGTATAATGTAGTCCCCTTAGAGTATAGTGTAGTCCCCTCATAGAGTATAATGCAGCCCCCTCAGAGAGTATAATGTAGTCCCCTCAGAGAGTATAATGTAGTCCCTCAAAGTATAATGCATCCCCCTCAGAGTATAATGCAGCTCCACACACAGTATAACGCATAATGCAGCCCCGACACACAGTATAATGTAGCCCCCCACACACATAAACAGTATAATGCAGCCCCACACACAGTATAATGTAGCCCTCCAGAGTTTAATGCACTCTCATACACACAGTATAATGCAGCCCCTTCACACACCGTATAATGCAGTCCTCACAGAGTAAAATGCAGCCCCTGAGAGAATAATGCATCCTCCTCAGAGTATAATGCAGCCCCCACACACAGTATAATTCAGCCACCCCACAAACACACACAGTATAATTCAGCTCCCACACAAATACACACAGTATAATGCAGCCCCACACAATATAATGCAGCCCCCACACACATACACAGTATAAAGCAGCCCCCTCAGAATATAATACAGCCCCACACAGTATAATGCAGTCCCCCACACACAGTATAATTCAGCCCCCACACATGCAGTATAATGCAGCCCCCTCCACTCACAGTATAATGCAGCCCCCACACAGTATAGTGTAGTCCCCCCACACAGTATAGTGCCACCCCACACACAGTATAGTGCAGTCCCCCCACACACAGTATAGTGCAACAGACACACTATAATACATATACACACACAATACTTACCTCTCCTCATTCCCCCGCTGCTCTGGCTTCTGCAGAGCATCTCAGCTCCCCTGGTGGCACATGCTGAGTCAGAGGGAGAGGGGAGTGATGTGAGAGAGAGTGTCATCTGACGCTTTCTTCTCCATTACTGATTTCAACTATATCGGCATGTATGATGCCGATAAGTTGAATGTGGGGGGAGGCGGCGGTGCCGGGCCTCTCTTACTCATGGGCCCCTAAGCGGCTGCATGGTGTGCTGCTATTAGCAGCATGACACTGGCTGGGGGCCCCTGGAGGAGCGGGGCCCCTAGGCAGCTGCATGGTCTGCCTGCCCCTAACGTCAGCCCTGCAAGTGTCTAATGTAAATATTCATGTATATGTGCATAACGTGTACACTAGTATGTGTGCACGTAATCACTTGGTGGGGCTTGATGGGTGGGGAAAGGAGGGGCAGATGCAAGTCCTGAATGGGGGCATTTTGCAGTCAGATCTTGCCCCTGGTTAAAATACAGAAATTTCAATAACTTGCAACAATAGTTTGGGCACTTTTACCACAATCATTATTGCATTAATGGCTCTTGGAAGCTTTTGTGCACAAACACTGTGGATAAATGAATGATTAAGCCAAAGAACAACACAGCAGAAAGCTCTGGTGTAGAACCAAGTTAAAGGGAAGCTATAATCAGAAAATTAACTATTGTTTAAATCGGGTTTTTGTGTTAAATGCATTTATTTATTTTTGTATTCTAGTAATGTTTTTTTTTACATATACCAATCTGTAATAAAAAAATAGAAATTTTGCAATATTCACACTGGCCACAGGGGTTTTCTAAATGCTAACTTCCTGTTGTTTCAGGAAACAAAACATGTACATTGCCATAATAGTTAGATCCCGACCCTATTGTTTGTATTGAAGTGTCTAATGAGCCTTTGCAAATTTCGTTATGAAGGGAGAAGGTAACAGTTTTAGGTGTGACATCACCGGTTGGTAATGGTGGATCCTTTGTTAATAGCTGTGTATAAAGCTGTCACTTGTCATTGCAATCCTATTTTTAATATCAAGGAGCCTTATTAAAAAAGGGCAGGTAGTATTAGTCTGGAAAAAGGCCCATTGGCCGATGTGAAATCTGCAAGATTATTTTGTTTTCAAATCACTTTGTAATTTTTTTTTTAAATGCATGTAACTAAAAATCTAACTACCACAATAGGTAATTTTTGATGACTGCTTCCTTTTAGTTCTTTAGTTCATTCTGGTCCACATTGTAGATATTTCCTGAGAAACAGGGGCTATCCCATTGTCTTAAATTTTACTTAGAGCTCCGATTAAAAGATAAGGCAGCATATCATATCAAATATTCCTCCATCTACTAAATTATTTTTTCAGCTGCAGATGGAAGGAAGAGAGCCACAGGATTCATTACTGATGGGTAGGCGGAGCCCCAGATCAGGATGTCACCTCAGATCAAAAGAGTGCTGACTGGCTGGCCCCTCCAGCTCGGGCTCCTCCTACTCAGCTCCAGTCTAAGATTTGAGGTCCAGAGGATGGTCGCTGCTAATGCAGCTCCTCAGAAGATTTTATTATTTTATATTCGGACAGGAGACTTGGATCACCAGTTGGTCTAGAGGTCTCAGGGGTACCAGCGCTGCTGTACCCCAACCTCTCCCTTGGCGGATCTGTATTTACTCAATAGTCCCTGCAGAATCCTTGCCGGCCCTGGGGGATGAGGAGAGCTTCCCTGGCGGGACGCAAACCACACGTGCGGTCACTGCGTTCCTCGCCCTGGGGGGAAGCATGGGCACAGCGCCAGAAACCCCTGAGGGTCCCTGTGGCGCTTTGGCTGGTGAGTACTCCACACAAAAATTTTATTATTAATGTGTGAGTGCTTTAGCGTCTGATGGCAGCGCTATTACATGTATATCAGTATGCTTCAGCGCTGCGGTGACAGCGCTATTACATGTTTATCAGTGTATTTCACCAGCCTCTCCCTTGACGGATCTGTAACTACATAATGGTCCCTGCAGAATCTTGCCGGCCCTGGGGGATGAGGAGAGTTTCCCTGGCGGGGGCGCAAACCACACACTGGGGTCACTGCGCTTCCCGCCCTGGGGGGAAGCATGGGCATAGCGCCAGAAACCCCTGGGGGTCCCTGTGGCGTTTCAGCTGGTGAGTACTCCACATTTTGGTAAAATGTGTGTGAGTGTTTTAGCGACTGCTGCGGCAGCCGCTGTACATATATATGCCGGTGACTAGTTTTTCTATGTCCGCAGGAGGATGCCTGCAGGACGAGGGAAAGGAGGGGAGTACGCGCTCTTTTTATTTTTTGAATTTCGCGCCGCTTCTGAGCGCGCGCTTTACTGCAGCCTCCATTTCCGGCTCCTCTACATGGAGCTCACGGAGGCAGAGCGCGGCGGCCATTGCTGATAAAGCGCTGCAGGCTGAAAGCTTCCCGGATCGTTCTCCTCCCCTCCCGGCAAGAATACGTGACCAGCTTGGTGAGTCGCTTCTAGCCCGCCGGGCAGAAGCTTAACCCCTTCACCTCCACAGCGCGGGCACCGTCTGGGGCACTTCTGAGTGACAGATTGAGCTGTCCTGCGGCTGTTCTCGCATAAGGGGCTCGCACACTCTTTTAATATTAATAAAGAGGCTGTGGGGAGTCTGCGACATTAATGCTGCCACTATACGTTTCCGCTGACGATCCTGATGGCGTCGCATAATATTGCGATCGTTTGTGTGTCATTTTTAGTGTCTGCCAATCTGGGCAATCGCATAGGCGATTAGCGATCTCCTTGACAACTTTGGCGGTCATTGCGTTATAAAAAACAGCGCAATTTTTTAGCGATCTTGTGGAACGTTTTTCTGTTTAGTGTGGCATGGCTGTCCTGCAGCTGCGACCTTATAAGAGGCGCCTGAGATTCGCACACCCTTTTTCATTATCAAGGTTGTGGGGAGTCAGCTACTTTAACCCCTTCTTAGGAGGTTAACTCTTAATGGGAGACAGCTGGGGTAGCTCTCGCCTTAGAGCTTTAACCCTTCAGCGTTTGTTTTTTATTTAAGTACTGCTCTGGTTACTGACAGGTTTATCCTGCCATATACTATGCAAGGGCATGTCAGAGACCCTCTCCCAGATCCGCTACGGATCAGCCTCGCGTATCTGACACGCAGACCTCGACTCATACACGGTCAGAGGTTCCAATGGTGTCAAAATGGAGGCCTTCACTGGTTTCTTTTGATGACCTTTTAGGTTATGGAGTGTCAACTAGATCCTCTCAAGGGAGCGACACAAATCGGTGTTTTCCTTCTCGCTTAGCGAAGAAGTCCGATTCGGTCAAGGAGGATCGGCAGGGACACCCTGCCTCTCTCAGGGGCCGTACTAAAATTTCTGTGGAAGCCATGTGGACGTTACAGTTACCGGAGGAGGTAACTAGTCGTCCTGGTAAGTCGGCCCGGATGTTGCAAGGGTCGCATGGGTCGCGATGACCTTACAAACTGTATCCGTTTTTTCTACGGAGTTATTTGTTAATTGGACCTCTTCTCCTGAAGTGAATGTCCCTTTATTCCAGCTTAGCAAATCTTCCTGGTAAAAGGGAAGACGAGTCTGCAGGACACGCTGGACAGAAGAACGGAGATGGCAACAATTTCCATCTGTGTAGCCGTGGATCATAGATTCGGTATTAAGGATCTAGGTGTACTTGTTAAGTTCCCCTGAGCCGGTTGGACCGTCTAAGGACGGCGTGGCAAGTTTCCCTCTATCAAGGTAGATGGGCTTTTCTAGTTGAAGGATAATGCGTCACTGCTATCCAGGGAGCAATCCTCGGCAGTTACAGTCAGAAGAGCACTGTGACTTGGATGGAACGCAGTTTTCCAACAGGGTTTGCTATCTTTAGCTTAGAAAGTGGTCAGCTATTTGACTGACCTCACGGAGCTGATGCCAAGGCAAAGGCAAAAGAAGCAGCTTTACCGCAGCGCAGAGCTGTGACTTCTGCGTCTGGCAGGACTAGTGCCGATAGTTATCGGCAGTCCTTTTCGGTTCAAGGGATGATCTGACCAACCCTCTGGGGGTTTGTGTCGTCTCTCTCTTTTAAAAAAAAAAAAAAAAAAAGGGGGAATTCTCAGAAATTCCGCATACCCTGGAAACAGAACTTCTGTTAAGGCAGAAGCTGGCAAAAAAAAAAAAATTCGCTAAGGCGGACTGACTTCTGACATTCCGTCAGAGCCGAGCATGAAGTCGCTTCGCTCAGTTATGGCAGCCCTGTCGCAGAACGATCAATCGACATTCGCGACGCTTTTTGGCATGTTCCCATCGGAAGACCTCACCCAGGTTGTGGCTCGACCATTCGGCTTGGCCTTAACGCCCAGAATTTTTACAACGATTCTGACGCCAAAATCTCATGGCAATCCTTCAAAGACGGGGACTTACGATTCGTCCCTATTTGGACGGCCTTTTCGGTTGTGGCTTCAAAGGAGAAGTCGTCTCTGGAATCGTCGCAGGCAATCCTGTTTTTGAGGATGCATTTCGACACGGTACGGGCGGTGTTGTCCCTACCTCCAGACAAGCAGGCATGTCTGCTCCAGCATGTACAGACTATGAAGTCTGCGACAGCAGTGTCCCTTCGGAAGGTATGCGCCTTCTGGGTCTGACGGTGGCGTCCATGAGGTTTTTTTCCGTTTGTCCAATTTCATTCCAGAGCTCTCCATAGGCTCATTCTGAGTCGTTGGGATCAATCGCAAGGTTCGCTGGATTGCAGCGTCACCATTTCTCGCGCGGTGCGGGATTCTCTAGAATGGTGGTTACGTCCAGGGGCATTCTCCCTGGGGAAGTCTTTCCTCCCTCCGAAGTGGTCAGTCATAACCACCGATGCCAGCCTGACGGGCTGGGGGGGTGTTTGGAACAATCTCTGGATTCAGGGGGTATGGTCATCGGAAGAGTCTGTTCTTCCGATCAACATCCTGGAATTGAGGGCGATTTTCCTTTGCCTCCAACATTGGACGGTCCCTTTGAGCGGTCTGCCAGTCCGAGTGCAGACAGACAATGCGACGGCTGTCGCGTATATCAATCACCAAGGTGGGACAAGGAGTTCCAGTCTCATGGTAGAGGTGTCCCGAATTCTGATTTGGGCAGAGGCCAGTGTACCAGCCATTTCGGCGATTCACATTCCAGGGGTTCAGAATATTACAGCGGACTTTCTCAGTCGCAGAAGGATGGATCCCGGGGAATGGAGCCTCCACCCGGAAGTTTTTGCACTACTGTGCTCTCGCTGGGGAACCCCCCAAGTGGATTTGATGGCTTCCAGGTCCAATGCCAAGTTACCGACGTTCATGTCCAGGTACAAGGACCCGAAGGCTGTGGCGGTGGATGCTCTAGTGGCTCAGTGGGATCAGTTCGAGCTGATCTATGTATTCCCGCCGATATCCTTACTTCCTCTAGTACTGCGTCGGATCAGACTAGAGAGAATTCCAGCTATTTTGATAGCTCCAGACTGGCAAAGAAGGGTGTGGTTCTCGACAATAATGTCGCTGTTGGCGGCACCTCCTTTTTCACTCCCTCTTCAACCGGACTTGTTGACTCAGGGGCCCGTTTGTCATCCGGACTTGATGTCCCTGCATTTTACGGCGTGGCTCTTGAGACCGAAATCTTGACCCGTAGAGGTTTCTCAGCCGAGGTCATTGCTACCCTTCGTGCTGCAAGAAGTCCGGCTACTACTAGGATTTACCACAAAATTTGGGAAACCTTCTTTTTCGTGGTGTTTGGGGTCCTCTCGGAACCCGAGAAAATTTTCCATTCCCAACCTGTTGGCTTTTCTGCAGCATGGGCTAGATAAGGGTTTGGCAGTCAGCACCCTGAAAGGTCAGATTTCTGCTCTGTCCTTATTGTTCCGGAGAACCATTGCTTCGAATAGAGACGTGCTCTCCTTTTTTCCGAGGTATATCTCGTAAGTTCCCGCCGCGGAAGGCACCCGTGTCTCCTTGGCGGCTCAACCTTGTTTTGGAGGCTCTTCAGCATAAACCTTTTGAGCCTATGGTTTTCTGCTAGCCTTTCTTTACTTTCTTGGAAGGTGGTTTTCCTTGTTGCAGTCACTTCCTTGAGGAGAGTTTCTGAGTTGGCAGCTCTTTCTTGTTCGCCTCCTTTTCTGGAGTTTTTTCCGGATCGTGTAGTGCTTCGCACTCGGGGTGATTTTTTGCCTAAAGTGGTGTCACAATTTCATGTCAACCAGGATATTGTGTTGCCTTCATTCTGCCCGGATCCGAAGAATGTTAAAGAGCGGGCTTTACACACATTGGATTTAGTGCGGGCCTTGAAGTTTTATCTATCTATTACTCAAGGTTTTCGTAAGACGGACTCCCTATTTGTGGTTCCAGTCGGTCGTCGGCGTGGTCAACGAGCTTCCAAGGATTCTATAGCTCGTTGGATTCGGTTAGCTATATTGGAAGCTTACCGTCTTCAGGGTGAATCTTGCCCGATTAAGATTCAAGCCCATTCCACGAGAGCTGTGGCTTCATCGTGGGCTTTTCATCAAGGTGCTTCGGCAGTGCAGCTTTGCCGGGCGGCAACTTGGCACTCTGTCCACACGTTTACAAAGTTTTATAAAGTGGACGTCAGTGCTTCCGCTGATGCAGCCCTCGGACGTAGGGTCCTGCAGGCGGCTGTAGTTTAAAGTTCTAGATGAACTTGTGTTTAGCGCTGTTTGCGCATTTTTTCTGTTAAGGTTGTTGGGTTTCTGCCTTTTGTTGGTTTTTTCCCACCCTTATTTTTGAACTGCTTTGGGACGTCCCATCAGTAATGAATCCTGTGGCTCTCTTCCTTCCATCTGCAGCTGAAACACGGATTTTGGTAAGAACTTACCTGTAAAATCCTTTTCAGCGAAGGAAGGAAGAGAGACACAGCACCCTCCCAAGGCAGAAGTGTGTTGATGTTTTCAGATGCAGCGCGACCCTTATCTGATAGCGATTATCTGGGCTGAGGTCAGCGCGCTAAGGCTCTGTTCCAGCATCGCCAGCTCATCGCAGTAGTCAGGTTCCGTGAGTAGTACCTGGAACTCTGTGGTTTTTGGCTTTCTTTGCATGCATAACCTGTATCCTTGTGTTTTTTCTCTGAAGTTCCTTCAGAAGGGGTTATGTTGCTCCGCTGGTGTTCTTGGCTCTTTTCCTAAAAGCTTTGGTACGACTGGAGCTGAGTAGGAGGAGCCCGAGCTGGAGGGGCCAGCCAGTCAGCACTCTTTTGATCTGAGGTGACATCCTGATCTGGGGCTCCGCCTACCCATCAGTAATGAATCCTGTGTCTCTCTTCCTTCCTTCGCTGAAAAGGATTTTACAGGTAAGTTCTTACCAAAATCCGTGTTTTGTATTGGCCTGCAGCCCAGATATCAATATGTCTATATATCTACTAATCAATAACTTCTTGTGTCTTAAAGGAATTGTCCTGTTTCTACTCTGTGACTGCAAACTTTTGAATCCTCACAGCGATCATGGCGTGCACTGTCAGCATTCTCCAGTGCCGGTTCTGTGCAAACTTCCAGCCACTTTCCGACTAGATGTGCGCAACTTCACTTAATTCACTTGTATTGAGCGAGGCTGTGCATATGAAGTCGGAATGTGGCCTGGAGTATTCATGTTGCATAATTGCAGTCACATGACAGCAGACTTTCTTTCCCAACCTGGACAACCCCTTTAATAAAAAGTATTATTGATGGGGTGAAAAATCAAAATATGATTTACTCATGGATCCAGTACAGGCTACTTTGGTGTTCTGCTCTGGCACTGGAAGCAATCACATCACCAAGTGTCTAGAAAAGCGTGTCATCAGAGAGACATCTAAGACCTTATAGTAGTTGTATGAAATTAAACTACTCAGCTCTCTTCCACAAAATGTCATCTATATTTGTTCATGTTCATAAAGCATATGTTTTCCAGCTTATTTTGACTAATCTGATACAGTGTATCTTTCTTACATCTGAGAAAAATACTTGAAAAAGTCTTGAATGTATCATCCAGTAAAATAACAATGTGAATATTGAAAAAATCTGAATAAAATGTGTAAGATACATATGACTCACTGTAATGATGGATCCTACAGACCGTAGTATAATAGTACTAGCTATGAACCCGTTCTACGCCCGGGTGGCAAGCGTTTTTATAGGTATATAGTCTCCCATCCTGGTATGTGCTGCCCCCATCTTTTCCTGGTATGCATGGCACCCCTCATCCCTATCCTGGTATGTATGGTCCCCTCACCCCCACTCATATCTGGTATGCATGGCACCCCATTCCTCATCCTGGTATGCATGGTCCCCTCACCCCCCAATCCTGGTATGCATGGTACCCCTCATCCCTATCCTGGTATGTATGGTACCTGGTCATCCATATCCTGGTATTCATGGTTCCCTCACCTCCCAATCCTGGTATGCATGGTCCCCTCACCCAGGGCCGGCTCCAGGTTTTTATGGGCCCCAGGCGAAAGAGCCTCAGTGGGCCCCTTTAACACAGACCACGATTCATGATGCACAGATACAGCAGAGAAATATGGGTATAGTACAACGCCAAACACTTCACTTCTTCCATTACATGAGTGATATATATTGTAAATTGTACAATAGCTCAAAAACCGCCAAATCCTCACAGCGCACAGTACAGTCTGGACAGTACAGTCCTCCATACAATATTATGGGCACCACAGTCTCCCCTCATCACCCATATAATACCCCATGCAGGATGTCACCCCCCCCATATAATGCTCCATACAGAATACTGGACCCAATATAATGCTCCATACAGGATACTGGTCCCCATATAATGCTCCATACAGGATACTGGTCCCCATATAATGCTCCATACAAAATATGGAGCTCTCCTCTGCGCTGTACTGCGTTCTGCACTGTTACGGCTCAGGAAAGGGCGCTGTGGAAAGACTCCCCATTATCATCATGATTTCCTCCTCATCATCATCATTGCCTCCTTATCATCATCATTGTCTCCCCATTATCATCAATGCCTGCCCATCATCATCATCTCCTCCCCATCATCATCAATGCCTGCCTATCATCATCATCTCCTCCCCATCATCAATGCCTGCCCATTATCATCATGGCCTCCCCATCATCATCATGGCCTCCCCATTATCATCAATGCCTGCCCATCATCATCTTCTCCCCCATACATCAATGCCTGCCCATTATCATCATCTTCTCCCCATCATCATCAATGCCTCCCCATTATCAGCAATGCCTGCCCATCATCACACACAGACAGCACACAAGCACTCTCTCACATACATACACACACATCACACACACACACACACACACACACACAAAGCACCGCACTACATACACACAGACACACACACACAGAGACACACACACACACGTCTCACCCGTCCAGCGTCCGCGCTCTCCCTGCCACAGCCGGCTGCTGAATGATGACGTCATTCAGCGGCGCTGCTGTGAGAGGAAGTGCCGGCGCCCCCTGGAGCCCGGAGCTGCGGAGGCACGGGAGAGGTAAGTATTGTGCCAGCTGATGCCGGGGCCCTGAGCAAGCGGGGGGGGGGCCCAGTGGCGGCGCTGACACCGCTCTCCTCCGCTAACGGGCGCGGGGGTGCCAGACGGCAAGTGGGCCCCCCCGCCTGCTCAGGGCCCCGGCACTTGCCCGGGTGTGCCGGGTGCTGACGCCGGCCCTGCCCTCACCCCCCAATCCTAGTATGCATGGTTCCCTCACCCCCCAATCCTGGTATGCATGGTCCCCCCTCATCCCTATCGTAGGATGTATGGTACCCTTCACCCCACAATCCTGGTATGCATGGTCCCCTCATCCCCAATCCTGGTATACATGGCACCCCTTACCTCCCAATTCTGGTATGCATGGTCCCCTCAACCCCCAATCCTGGTATGCATGGCCCCTTCACCCCCAATCCTGGTATGCATGGTCCCCTCATCCCCAATCCTGATATGCATGGTCCCCTCACCCCCCTATCCTGGTATGCATAGTTCTCTCACCCCTTATCCTGGTATGCATGGTCCCCTCACCCCCCAATCTTGGAATGCATGGTCCCCTCCCCCCAATCCTGGAATACATGGCCCCCTCACTCCCCAATCCTGGCATGCATGGTCACCTCACCCCCCAATCCTGATTTGTATGATCCCCCTCACCCCTATTAAACTGCACACATACCCCAAAAAAAAAACATTTATACTCCCCTTTCTTCCCTGTGCTCCAGCGCCGTCCCGTTCTGCCGCAGGCCGGGGGAGGAAAGCGGCGCTGGAGTACGCGCACGCCCATACCACACTGTCCGGCGCCATATTGCTGAAGACACACTGTAAATGTGTCTTCAGCAAAATGGCGCCGGATAGCGCTATGCGACGCGCACTCCTGATCTCCTGCAACGCTCCTCCCGGTCAGGTAAGTATGTAAGTATGGCGCCAGAGATTGCGGTATGTATCCAGTGTCTACGCGTACTGCGATCTCCGGCGCCATACACAATCCTCACTGCTGGATGCCGTCTCCTGTCTGGAGCCAGACTGCGCAGGCGTGTTGCGCTTGCGCCGTCTATAAAGGCTTCAGACAGAGTGATGCTCCTAGCGTTATATTATAGATAGCAAATATCCAAGAAAAAAGAAAAAAATCTGCACACCAACCGATATATAAAAATAAAAAAGACTTTATTCGGCTTTCAAGCCATATTAAAATATGCAAAACACCTAGGTTTAATATGGCTTGAAAGCCAAATAAAGTCTTTTTTATTGTTATATATCAGTTGGTGTGCCGATTTTTTTCTTTTTTCTTGGATATTTGCTGTTTTCACCAGTGGAAACGTGCACCCACCTGTGTTATATCGGACCCAGCCCAATTGGGGCTCACAAGTGGTTTGCGTCTGGAAGCTCTTACACCTCCCTCTCTAGCATGTAGTATAGCAGGCAATGTCATTGATTATTTTGTTCCTCTTCACAGCAAAAACCTGTCAGCAGTAAAGCAGTGAGTACAGCAAAGCAACCAAACCAGAAGACCAACAGCAAGGACTCTGAAAAGCCCAATGCAGCCAAAGCTAAGAGCAAGGTGAGTGGTAATATTTTTTGTGGGCTCGTAATACATGAAAGGACAACAGAACCCTAGAACTAAAAGGAAGCTTCACCTACTGGAGATGAATACAGTTTTGGCAAAGATTGTTAGGAACTTTGAAAAATATTTTGGTTTTCAATGTCTGGGTTTAAACCCACGGGTGTCCAGTCTGCAAGCAGACATCTTGAAAATGCTGAAAAGCTGTAGCTACAAATTTAGGAAACACTTTTTCTTTTTCTATAAGTATACAAATAAGTATTGAACATTGTTGTGAATAGGCTGGAAATGAGTTCTGAGCAGAAACTCCCTCTGGTGGTTACAAACGGTACTGGACTGTCCAGTGAAGATTGTGAGGATTGGGAATCAGGTGTTACTGACTGGTCTTATATAAGGGAGTCGCCTTCCCATCAGGGTTGCCGGTGATCAATTGTTCTGGTCTCAATCCTTGATTCCTGTTTCCTTGGTAGCCTGCTGTGTCGTGTCTGAATCTCCTGCTAACAGATAAGACATTTTCTTCTTTTTGTTTTTGTGCTTGATTTTTGCATTTTGTCCTGCACTTCTGTGGGGGCCTTCGGGGTCCCCTCAGGGGGCTTTTGCCCTGTCAGTTCAGTTCAGCCACTGATGTTTGTACATTTGCTTTTTCCAGTTTTTTTTCAGTGGCTGCTGTTTTGTTTTTGGTTACACCAGAGAGCTAATTTAGGTGGTAGAGGTCGTGTGATCTCAGGTGTTTTTGAAATTAGTAGAGTTGGTGCTTTTCAGGGTTTTTTGGGATTGCAGTAAGTGCCCTTCCTATCCTTTTCTATTTAGTAAGTTTGGGCCCCAACGTTTGCTCATACTATTTTCTGTCTGTGTCAGTATTTCTTCTTGTCTAACCGCCATTACATGTTTGGGGGCTTTCTATGTTCTTTGGGGATCTGCTCCGGGGCAGATAGCTTTCCTCTTTCTATCTTTAGGTGTAGTTAGTTTCTCAGGCTGTGACGAGGCGTCTAGGACCAACGTGGGAACGCTCCACAGCTGCCTCTAGTTGTGGTGGTTAGTCAGGGTACTGCAATCTCATAGTTTCCAACTGCTCTGGTGTATTTCCTTTTTGCCTGCTCTCCTCAGCTACCAAATGATAACAGAACATGTCACCAATTTTCTAAGTAAATTAATTGGCTTGCGAAAGTATTTGCCTCTTGGCTTTTTACCTATTTTCTTACATTACAATCTGTGCTTAAATATTTTTGTAATCCAATTGTAATCCATCCAGTACTAAATAGTTTAAGCTGGTGAATAGGAGTGAGAAAAATATAGGCATAAATTAAATTTATGGGATCAAATAGCTAAAAATTGGCATATACATATGTATTCATATGTATTCCTGCTGCAAGTAATTGCCTTCATAAGACACATGCTTAGAGAAAGGAAGTCCACCTGTGTGCAATCTAAGTGTTAGGCCAGGGTCACACACAAGGTCTAAAAGATCGGACCATTTTAGTCGGACGATTATCGCACAAAAGTTTCATGAACATTGATCCGTCTGTCATCCATTTGTACTGCAATGATGCGATTTAGTCGCATCTGAGCGTACGTTTCACATCCGATTGACATCCGACTTGCGAGATTTTGTCGGTGGCTAGCAAAACTGACATATAATGGATCCAAATGAATAGTTTTTAAATCACAAAAGAAAGAATAGATATATACACATAGAATATATATATATATAAATGTATATATATGTCATTGAGACATATATATATACATATATTTATAGTTCATACACTTCTACATAGTATAATAGCCGCTAATTCAATTGCCAGCTTTTGTGAAATTGCAGACCAGACATGAAATGACACATGGTTTACATACAGTTACCCATGTCATTTCATGTAGTTTGATATATGGTTTTCACTAACAATGACATGAGTGTATGGGTGCAAAATTTCATACATGTAGGGGTTAATTAAAGGTGTAAATTCGTTGAAAAAAAATGCGTGGGCTCCCGCGCTATTTTCTTCACCAGACAGGCAAAGCCAGTGAGTGGGGGAAGATAATAATAGCCTAGGGAGGGTGCATTTATTTTGTGCCCCCCTGGCTACTAACATCTGCCCCCAGCCACCCCAGAAAAGGCAAATCTATAATTAGATGCACCCTTTCTGGCACTTAGCCCGTCTATTCCCAATGCCCTGTAGCGGTGGCTAATGGGTTAATAATGGGTTAAAGTCACCTTGCTATTGGTAGGTGACTTTAAGCCAGGTTAATAATTGAGAGTTGTCAATTAGACAACTCTCAATTATTAATCCTATTGTATGAAGTGAAAAAAAAACACACACACTTTAATTACAAATCATTTTAATGAAATAAACACACAGCTTTTGACCATCTTTTATTTTACTGGTATTCCTTCGATTCCCTTGTTCTCCTGTAATAAAAAAAAATAATAAAACAACATTATTCTTACCTATCCGGTGCTCAGTCAGGTCCAACGCTGTAATCCTTCACAAAGGGTTAACTGGTTTACAGCAAGCAGCGCAGCTAACGCTGGCAGCTCAGCTGTAAGCCCCCGAATGAATGAGCTCCTCTCCCGGCTGACCGGAGAGGACTTGATTAGCTGGGAAGCTTAATTGATTGTTTCCCAGGCTAATCAGTTCAGTTCAGGTCAGCCGGGGACACCGCACAGCATCAGTGACGTCAGAGGGAGTCCCTGGCTGACCTGAACTGAACTGGCGATTGTCGACCCACAATCGGTGACAATCGCAGCATGCTGCGATTTCACTCGCACGTATAAAACGGACGACAAAAATTCGGACGGTGGGAGCTGCTCCATACATTAACATTGGTCCGACTGCAATGCGATATTTCATCGCTTTGCAGTCGTCTGATTTTGTCGCCAGTGTGACCCCGGCCTTACATGGTATGTCAGTATATACACACCTTTTCTGAAATGCCAAACAAGTCAGGGACGAAGTGGTTGAGTAGTACTACTCAGGGTTATGTTATAAAAAAAATCCCAATCTCTGCTGATCCCCCAGGACACCATCAAATCCATTATCATCAAATGGAAAAGAACATTCCACCACAACAAACCTACCAAGAGAGGGCCGCCCGCCAAAACTATCTGCCTGGGCAAGGAAGGAGGACATTAATCAGTGAGATCTCACAGAGACCAAAGAAACCCAGAAGGAGCTGCAGATTCCCAAGCAGTTGTGCTATAACAAACACGATAGTGGAGGTGGCTCATAGTGAGATCACAGACATCAATGCAAGCACCGTGCGACACACATTACACAAATCTGGAATGGTGGCTCGAAAAAAAGTGAAGAATATCGTCATAACTCGAGTTTGAAAAAAAAGTACACAAAGTGGACAGTAGAAGATTGGAAACGGGTGATTTGGAGGGATGATATTAAAGTCAATAGGCTTGGCTCTGATGGGTACAAATGGTCTGAAAGAAACAAGGGAAAATGGGGCTAACGGATCTAGAAATTAAAGGAAGTGTCAAGTTTGGTGGAAGACCCGTGCAGAATCCATGAAGGTCGTCTTGAGTGGGCTGGCTGAGCAGCAGACTGAGCACAGTTGTGAGAAGGGATTGTACTATCACTGCAGTTGTGTGGAACATCTTGACGGTCTCTGTCCTGAGAAGTCTAAATAACTCCAAAGCCTTGGACCTGTAGAAGAGACTGGCCTTGGCAAGAGTACCCCCTCTCCTCCAATGACTGTGACTGTATCCATGGCAAGTGGAAACTTCGGTCCGGCAGGAGAGTTGGTTCTGCAGGCCATGAAGTCTTGGAGATGAGGATGAAGACTGACCTGGAGGAGGTATCTTTAGTTTCTAGGTGGTCCAGTGAAATGAACGTCAAGGCGGTGGCATCTGCCAAGTCTCTGCAATCCACCAACCAGGCGGAGGAACTCCAGTCGGTCCTTGTAACCTTCAGGGTGGTAGCTGATCTCATCAGATGGAGACTACCCAATGCCAAGTTCCTGGTACTACGCCCTCTTTGTCCTATGCTGAGAATGGCTTGATGTAGAGAAGCATCTTAGTCTTGTAGATGGTTGGACATCTTCTAGTGAACAGAAGAAGTCATGGTCCTGAAGAGATGTCATAAGAGTTTGTGATGAGGTGTCTGCCTCCAACTTCTCTGAAGAGAGTCCTTGCGGGCTTGAAGAAGAGAGGACATAAAGGGGGGCACTGTAACACTATTGCCAGTGCTCCTGCATGGTTCCCTTTCCCAACAATATCAGATGGAATCCCCTGTAACTTCACAATTTCTTTAATAAAAATTTGCACCAAAGTTTTGGCATTTGGTAAAGCAGTAAGAGCAACAAAAAGTGCCATGTTGCTGAATCTATTCACCACCAATATTACAGTGTTCCCTGCTGATACAGGTATATCAATGATGAAATCTACAAACAAATGAGTCCATGGTCTACAGGGAATCGCCAAAGGTTGAAGAACCACAGACGGACGAGTATGTGGGGTCTTAGAACGCAGGCAGCTACATATTCCCGAACATCCTCGTGCACCCTAGACTGCCAAATACGATGAGTAAGAAGATATGTGGTAGCTTTACTACCAGGATGTCCAGCCAGGAACAAATCATGATGTTCACTCAAAATTTTAAGACTGTGGTTCACAGGAACGAACAGTTCTCCTTAAGGAGAGGCAGCAGGGGGGTCCCCCTGAACCTCTACGACCTCCTTCTCCAGATCAGAACATATAGTAGCAATAACTACACCTTTCTGTAATATAGGAACTGGCTCGCAATCACTTCCTCATCCCGGAAAACAATGAGAAAAACCATCCGCCTTAACGTTCTTATTCTCCGGACTTTTAAGTCACAAAAAAGTCGATTCTGGTAAAAAACAATGACCATCTTTCCTGTCTAGGTGTTAGAGGTTTGGCAGATTCCAAATACAAAATATTTTTATGAGCATGAGTACCATGACTGAATGAACTGTCCCTTCCAAAAAATGACGCCAATCCTCGAAGGCCCACTTTATTGGCAAAAGTTCCCTACTACCAATGTCATAGTTTCTCTCAGTGGATGACAGTTTCTTGGAGAAGTATGCCATTTACTTGGAGATAAACCCTGCCCCAGTACAGCCCCAATCTCCACCTCTGATATGTCTACCTCTACAATAAATGGCTGAGTGATGTCAGGCTGAAGAATTGGCGCTGAAGCAACCATCTTTTTAAAGTAGTAAATGCCTCACTCGCTGGACTCGACCATTTAGAAAAGTCCATCCTTTTCCTGTCATATCAGTCAGTGGTTTGGCCACTATTGAAAAGCTCTTTATGAACTTATGGTAATAATTGGTGAACCCTTAAAATCTTTGTAAAGATTTTAAGTCTTCAGGACAATCCCAATCCAGTACTGGACTTTCACCGGATCCATGTGAAAACCGGACAACGATATGTAATAACCCAGAAAAGAGATCTCTTGAACCAAAAACATACATTTCTCGGTTTGACATATAATTTATTGCCCCTGAGTATTTGTAAGATCTGCCTGATATGTACCTAATGTGACTTGAGGTCCAGCGCATAAATCAATATGTTTTCCAGATAGGCTACTACAAATCTACCTGCCAGATGACAAAAAATGTCATTTACAAAACGCTGAAAGACGGCGAGAACATTAGTCAACCCAAATCGCATTATGAGGTTTTCTTAGTGTCCCTCCAATGTATTAAAAGCAGCCTTCCACTCATCCCCCTTCTTTATACTGGTGAGATTATATGAAGGTCCAGTTTAGAAAACCACTTAGCTGCAATGATCTGGTTAAAGAGGTCCGGAATGAGAGGGAGAGGATATGGATCCCGAACCATGATACAATTTAGTTCACGAAAATCTAAGCAGGAGCGTAACCCCCTGTCTTTTTTCTTATAAAAGAAAAACCCTTCTGCAATGGGAGATGAGGAAGGTCTCATATGACCCTTAGCTAGACTTTCTGAGAGTATTTCATGGCAGATGTCTCCGGACCTGAAATATTATACAACCTGCTCTTAGGCAATTTAGCGCCAGAAATTAAATTAATAGCATAATCATAAGGACAATGATGAGGAAGTTCATGACACCCCTGTTCCGAAAACACAACCTCGAAATCAAACAAGTTTTCCAACAGGGACTGAGTATCAACCTTGCTAAATGGGTATTCACAGCGCCGCCAACAGTACATGCATCGAAAGTGCAGCATCTAAGACTTTTTCTATAGATTTAAATATGTGGGTGGTGTCTTGAATCTATCTTGACATGGTGCGGTGTTTTGGAGTGGGAGAATTCCAGTTGCCAGGCTCCCTTCTATGAGGACCGCCACTTGCAGAGACCCCCCAGCTGCAGCGAATGATTTAAGCATGTATGCTAAGCTTTGGGAACTGCGTGATGACGCAACATTGTTCCTCTGTGTCAGACGGTTACAGGAGTGGGAGATTGTGTATCTTCTGCATGTAGACACACGCATGTGGTCTCGTTTGGGCAGATGGATACTATCAGCCGTGATGCCGTAGTGTGAATGAACATACATGGAGTGCTGTATTGGTTTAAATTTAGTGGGTGGATCTCAGATGAAATTGAGTGAATCTCTTATTGGTTGGGGGCGGTTTTAATTGCGGTGACACTGCTTCCCATCCGGACACCCCCCCCAGGAAGAAGCAGTTGCGAAACATGCATTGGGGTGAGGGGCGGACAGCATGCAGCCATCATCTTTGAGTCAGCTGTGATTTTTCCACCATAGGTAATATGTACAGTTATTAAACTATGCAATGTTGACAACCTCTGTATCTTACTTCACTACGTGTGCAATGTATTCTACAGGATTATAACACATGGCTAACAATGTCATCTACACATCCCTTCGGAAGAAGCAATAACGCGAAACGCGCATTAGGGGGTCCCTGCACGTGGTCCATCAGCACTGAACTTGTGGTATGTCGTTTTAAAGTCTATATGTGTTTTGATTCAAGTGTTGCCCTGCACTATTGTAGCACTTTCCATGCACTACTTTGCACTTTGCATTATACTTTGTTTATATGCACTTTATTGTCAGTGTAGCATGGTTATGTTATACATATTGAATCAGTGGTGCTCGGCAATCTCCTCAATACACATATAAGGAACTTTACTGAGGATGTGAAAGTGAGATTTGCTCTGAATTGTTGATAGGATACCATTCCTTGAACTGCCATCAGATGTCAGTGTAATAAAAATACGGATAATCATCTACTGTAGTTCTGAGCAGATTTTGTATAAATTAAGAGGCATATATATCTCTTTCTTTCCCTCTTCCATTTATCTAAATTTCTATAATAAGTCCACTTGGGTAGATATTTTGTGAAGTTCCATCTTTATATACGTAAAACAGCTTTTATGAGAACAATTATATAATAAAAATCTTTTTTGATATTATTGATGCCACTTTTGACTGTATTGTACCATCTGCTGCCTGATTATGTACTACCTTATAATTTTTGTGTTTTAATGAATATTTATTGTGTGTAATAATGATTTATCTTTTATTTTTTAATTGAGGTCTCCAGATTTCTGATAGGATATTTCAATCTCATCTTTAGTGGATTTCCATTCCAGGTGGTATTTTGTGTTATGTTGCTGTGTTCACTATATATCTGTGTTTGGGCAAAGTCAGCAACCTTACTAATACTCTGGAGAAGAGAGATACTGGTCCCCACCCTTTGCTCCTCAGTACCCGAGGAATGAGGATGTAATCTAAAATATAGTTTACGCTCCCTGAAAACCACAACCTTATCCCAATTCCGGCTCCAGAGCGTATCTCGAACCGACAACACTGTTCCTGTTCATCTACCTTACACTATCACTGGCAACTCCCAAGTGTCAGTGGTGAGCATATATGCCAGAGGGAAGTGGCCAACACAGAACAGCTGAGACAATTGAGAATGGAGAGCTCAAGGAGATCAACTAAACTGATTAACCCTTGCCATGACAGAGCAAGAAAAACCTGAACAATAGGATGGTGAAGCAGTTCTAATAAGTGCAGGAGTTTGTGTAACCAGACACCATGATCTTCTGGTCCCTCTTTGTCGCGATATCCAGTGACACATACGTTGAAACACTTGTGGGTAGAGTTGAAGAAAAAGATGTATACATACTCAAATGAGTCGACCATTATACACCAACTTTGGAACGTGTAAAAGAGACCTGGGATCAGATTTCAGTCGAGACAAGCTTGAATCTGATCGAGTGCATGCCCAGAAGGATTCAGGCGATGTTGAAAGCCAAAAGTGTTTTTACAAAATACTAACAAAATAATAAAAACAAAAAATTTGAATTTTAGGAGCAAAACTGTAACAATGCAGTGACATAACAAGAATCTGCATAACTAATCATATGCTAAATAGTTGCAAGTGAAATGTATGTATGAGATAGCCAAGACGACTGTCTATAAAATGATGGCAGTCTCACATTTGAAGCAGCAGTGGATTGTGAGAAATGGAGCCTGAAAGTCAAAAGTTCAAAGCATTGTTACCCTGTTGCTCGTCTGTGTATATGTGAGAATTGATGTGTCACTATAAGGGGCAAAGACAGTTAAATGCCAAGTAATTTATGTGACCTGTAATGGCCGTCCTATTGTTTGACAGCCAGATTTCCCCGGGGCAGATGTACTGAATACACCACTGTGAAGAACGTGCAGCAGAGGACATCCCACCATGATGTTATATCTACGGGTGATTTTGTAAATATCGTGGGGAAATTCTCAAACCCTCACATCCTGGAAATCGTGTGGTTTCCTTTCAGTATCCTGTTGTCTGATTACTGGTTTTCAGCTCCTGACACCATGGTACTTTTGCTATGCTACAAATTCATCAGTTCTTTACAAGAAGCGGTGATAATTATTGTTTAATCTTACGCCGTGCTTGAAAGTCAAATGCCTCAAAGCCATTTAACATCAGTCAGCCTTGTATTCTACCATTTGTGTGCTTAGCATCTCATCAGCATCTGCCATTAAGAAATAAACCACATTACCCTTTTGATCTAGGTTCTGCTTCTGGTAATATCTGTGACACACCAGTTTTATGACTGTGGTTAATACCATGTAATTTTTCTTGACCTGCTGGGAGATGGGAGACGTTTTATGCCAATGATCACACATACAGAACTTTAACACCCAACAATGTAAGGGAACACTTTGATTCATTATGTGCTTAGTAACACATATTGCCCCTTTTCTCTGACATCCAGGGCTCAGAGGTGCTGATAATGCGTCACCATCACTTCTATCACCATCACGTCTATGCTTTATTATGAACACTGGAATAAGGTACATTCATGCTTCCTGCTACTCCTAAGGACTTTCTAAACAACCCGGGGCATAGAAAGTGACCCATAGAATGGGATGTCTCTATGGGTAGCTATGCTCGTTACAATAATAAACCTGAAAAACACATAGAATGTATAAACTGGTATAATTAATAACATAAAATCCCTTTTGGAGATGCTGAAATAAAAAAAAAGCAATCACCTACTTGACTTCTTCCCGGCGGCCATACTAACCTCCTTGCTTTGGCTTAAAGTGGGGTACATTAGGTGGCTACTGATTGGTTGCTGCTTTCACATTCCGGAAGAAGGAGCCAGGAGACGTTTCTTCCGGGTCAGACTGAATATGGCCCCTACACCCAATCACTGGTCACCTGACTCCCCCACTGTAAAAAGGAGGCTAGCTTGAGAGAACAGTAATAGTGGGGAGTAGCAAAGGAAGCAGGGAAGTATGGTTGTTGTGATTTTTTGTTTATTCAGCACCACCATGGGCCTGATTTTAAAGTGTTTAATAGAATCATAGAATCATAGAATCATAGAATGGTAGAGTTGGAAGGGACCTCCTGGGCCATCTGGTCCAACCCCCTGCTCAAAGCAGGATTCTCTAAATCATCCCAGACAGATGTCTGTCCAGCCTCTGTTTGAAGACTTCCATTGAAGGAGAAACTCACCACCTCTCGTGGCAGCCTGTTCCACTCCTTGATCACCCTAACTGTCAAAAAGTATTTTCTAATATCTAATCTGTGTCGCCTCCCATTCAGTTTCATCCCATTGCTTCTAGTCTTTCCTTGTGCAAATGAGAATAAAGATGATCCTTCTACAATGTGACAGCCCTTGAGATATTTGTAGACAGCTATTAAGTCTCCTCTCAGTCTTCTTTTTTGCAAGCTAAACATTCCCAAATCCTGCAACCGTTCCTCATAGGACATGGTTTGCAGACCGGTCACCATTCTGGTGGCTCTTCTTTGAACTTGCTCCAGTTTGTTGATGTCTTTTTTAAAATGTGGTGCCCAAAACTGGACACAGTATTCCAGATGAGGTCTGACCAAAGAGGAGTAGAGGGCAATAATGACCTCACGTGATCTAGACTGTATGCTTCTGTTGATACATCCTAGAATTGTATTTGCCTTTTTGCTGCTGCATCACACTGTTGACTCATGTTCAGTCTGTTATCAATTAGTATACCCAAGTCTTTTTCACATGTGCTGTTACTTAGCCCTATTCCTCCCATTTTGTATATGCTTTTTTCATTTTTATTGCCCAGATGTAGTACTTTGCATTTTTCCCTGTTAAAAAACATTCTGTTAGTTGCTGCCCACTGCTCCAGTTTATTATATCTTTTTGAATCCTCTCTCTCTCTTCTCTAGTATTAGCTACCCCTCCTAGCTTTGTGTCATCAGCAAATTTGATCAGTTTACCCTCAATTCCTTCATCTAAATCATTGATAAAGATGTTGAACAATACAGGGCCCAAAACAGAGCCTTGTGGTACCCCACTTGAGACATTCTTCCAACTTGATGTGCAGCCATTTACGACCACTCTTTGATTCCGATCACTAAGCCAGTTATGAATCCACCTAACAGTTGCCTTGTCCATTCCATACTTAGTCATTTTTTCAATAAGGATTGTGTGAGATACTTTGTCAAATGCTTTGCTGAAGTCAAGATATACTATATCTACAGCATTTCCCTGATCCACCCAGTCAGTGATTCTGTCATAGAAGGAAATTAAGTTAGTCTGACATGACTTATTAGTTACAAACCCATGCTGACTCTGTTTAATCACTTCATTCTTATGCAGGTACTTACATACATGTTCTTTAATAATTTGTTCAAAGATCTTTCCTGGTATAGAAGTCAGACTCACCGGCCTGTAGTTCCCTGGGTCCACCTTCTTCCCCTTTTTGAAGATAGGAACAACATTTGCTCTTCTCCAGTCTTCTGGGACTTCTCCTGTTCTCCAAGAATTTTCAAAGATTATGGACAGTGGTTCAAGAATTTCTTCTGCTATCTCCTTCAGTATTCTGGGGTGTAATTCATCTGGACCTGGAGACTTGAATTCATTTAGGTTAGCTAAGTGTTTCCTCACTGTCTTTCTGTTTATAGATATCCTGGATTCTTCTATTCCTTTAATAGGACAGTGAAGATCAGTTGATGTTACATTTCCTTTCTGAGAGAAAACAGATGCAAAATAGGAATTTAACAGTTCAGCCTTCTCAACATCCTGTCTTACCATTTCATCATTTTCATCCTGTAAAAATCCTATAGCATCTTTGACTTTTCTTTTACTTTTGACGTATCCCCAAAATCCTTTTTTGTTGCTTTTGACATCTCTTGCAAGCCTTAATTCATTGTCAGCTTTAGATAATCTGATTTTTGCCCTGCAGGTTCTGCAGATGGCATTATATTCTTCTTTAGATATGCCTCCTTCTTTCCATTTGATAAACATTTCTTTCTTTCTTTTTAGCATGTGTTTAAGTTCTGTGTTCATCCATCCTGGTTTCCTTAAATGCTTCCCATTTTTCCCTCTTTTCGGAATTGTTAATGATTGTGCTTTGAGAATCTCATTTTTCAAGATGTCCCATCCTTCCTGGACATTTTTGTCCTTAAGGATATCCTGCCATTGGATCCCTCCAATTCTCTTTCTGAGTCCCTTAAAATCTGCCTTTCTGAAATCTAACCTTGATGTCTGAGTCTTCACAGGTCTTCCTCCTCTTGTTATCCAAAATTCTAAAATAGCATGGTCACTACCTCCTAGGGTCCCAGCCACTCTTACCTCCTCAACCATTTCCTCCCTGTTTATAAGGATTAGATCCAAGGTAGCAGATCCCCTTGTTTTCTCCCCTACCTTTTGAAAGATAAAGTTGTCAGCAAGAGAGGATAAGAATTTCCTTGACCTGTTAGTTTTGCCTGAGAGAGATTCCCAACAAATGTCTGGATAGTTGAAATCTCCCATGACCACTATGTCATATTTTTTGGAGAACTTGGCCATTTGATGCATAAAGAGTTCATCCATATCTTCAGCTTGCACAGGCGGCCTGTAGTAAATGCCTACAATGGTGTCCTTTCCATTGTTCTGTCCTTGTATTCTTACCCAAACAGTTTCCACAGAACTCTCAGTCTCTGAAGCTTCAATCTCTGTGCAGATATACGCTTTTCTAACATACAATGCAACACCTCCTCCTCGTTTATCAAGTCTGTTTCTTGCAAATAAGTTGTATCCTTCTAGCCTTGTATTCCAATCATGTGTATCGTCCCACCAAGTTTCAGTGATTACAATGACATCATACTTCTTCCCTGCGTTAGTAGTTCCAATTCTCCTTGTTTGTTGCCCATGCTTTGTGCATTTGTATAAAAACATTTTAGCTTGTGATTGGTTTCTCTTCCACCAATATTTTTATTATTTAGATTGTTTTGTCTTCGTTCTTCCTTTCCACTTCTAATAGCCGAGTTCTCAATAGTATTTGTCAGGTGTATGGCTTTTTCTGGCGTTTTGCTTCCCTTCCCACATTGTTCTAGTTTAAAGCTCTCCTGATGAGTGTAGCAAGGCGATTTCCAAATACATGTTTTCCAGTCTTCGTAAGTAATAATAGTGGGCAACTACTTCAAAGTAAATCTGTCAGAGGGTTTTTGTTATTTAATCTGAGGACAGCCTGAGGTAGTGGCAAAGACTCTGAATTCAGTGATGTGTCACTTAGTAGGCTGTGTGCTATTATAACACAATGAATTTTATCAGCATGAGATTATCACTACAAGACTACAACTCATGTGCATCCTGGTCCAACTCTCCCCCCAGCACTGATTAGCAGCTTACTGTCACTTTACAATGTACACAAGACAAAGGAAAAGCGAAGATTGAGCTTCTGGAGTTGGTTAAAAATAGAACATTTATTTTAAACTCATTAAAAAGGAATAATCCCCAGGGGTTTTTTTTGCTGAGGATTCCCCACCCCATTTCTTTGCAAAGTGTGCATATTTTCCTCCTATTTTGTGGATTACATACGAAAGTTCTATTTTTAATCAACTTTGGAAACGGGATCTCCTCCTTTTATCAGCTTGCTTACCTGAATGCCATGCAGTGGCATGTTTCTGGGCTACCCACTATTTGGACTATCTGAAGGGGTGAGGTGGAATTCTTTGTTTTGTTCTGTTTTTAAAATAGGCAATGTACACAGAAAGCTGCAAATCCGGGGTGTGGGCAGGGTTAGCTTTCTGAGCTCTGCTACATGCAGACTGTGTCACAACCACCGCACCCAGTAATCTAAGTGATACATCGTTGGATTCTGCTTCTCTTTGCCTACATCAGGCTGCTCTCAAATGAGGTAAAATTAAGGAAAGAGGGCGCACATAGGGCGATAAAAGTGATATTTTGGGTGATTATACATGGTTGGTGCACTCACCTTTACAGGTTGTGAACAGTCACAACCCCTTGCAGAATGTGAAAGGAACCAGTGGTCGCTGTAGATGCCAATGTCACAGAGGAGGAAGAAAAACACCGGGTTTTCAAATGTATCCATGCTGACCACACAAGGACAGAAATATTCTTTGGCCCTAAGGAAGTGGCAGATTTGCCACGAAACGCGTCGGCACAATAAAGCTTTCAAGAATATTTCTGTCCTTGTGTGGTCAGCGCGGATACATTTGAAAACCCGGTCTTTTTCTTCCTCCTCTCTCAAATGAGGTAGCAAGACCATGCTGACAGATTCCCTTTAAGTACTGATATCAATTATAGGAGGAATTTCCAGGAGGAATAATAGAGGAATTGCACAATACAAATTTATTAGAGAAGAAGCTACAAAATCGTATTTAAAGATAAAAAAAAAAACTTTTGACACTGACATCAATTTTGGTTTTCACAAACTTTGCTGCCTCAGTTTTTGTACTGGCTATCTGCATTAACTCTAGATTGCTATGAGGAATTCCTTCTCATGAAAATTACCTTAAAGGGGTTGTCCAACACTTTATATTGATGGCTCATGTTTAGGATATGTCATCAATGTCAGATTTGTAGGGTGCGATACCCTGCACCCCTGACAATCCGCTGTTCTTCCTGACAGCAGTTGATGGGTGTGCTCAGCTGCAGAATGGAAATGTGCAGCTTTGTTAACTGTATAGAGCTTGCGGCCGTGTACTGCTCATCCATGCCTATTCATGTGGATAGGGGGGACCTGGAGTACCCCGCTGCAACTACTATAAAGTTGATGGAGCTGTGTAGTTCTGCTGAGCAACCAGTGGCATAACTTAAAGCTCTTGGGCCCCAATGCAAAATACAAAGAGGCCCCAATTATTGCAAATCGTTAATAGTTTTGGTCATTTCATATAGGACAAAGGGACTTTTTGGGCCCCTTGGGCTCCAGGTGCGATTGCAACCACTACACCAATTATGGTTCCATCCCTGTCTGCAGTTGTTCACTTCTGGCTGCTGCTGGCATCAAGAACAGCTGATCAGCAGGAGGCTGTCACCCCCCACAAATCTGATATGGATGATCGATCCTAAGCATAGACCATCAACATAAAGTATCTTAAAACCCCTTTAAGCACATAAAACACCCCATTTCCACCGAATGTAAGCTTTACCTATATCACTTGGGGAAAGTTATTTTCTTTGATAAAGCCCCTTTCAGACTGTTTGGGACATTTGGAAGAATGATTATGAGGAAAAAAAGGGAGCGTACTACTATGTAGCCCAGCTGCGCTTGGTGCCACATTTTCCTGGAGGATGCACAGAAAGGTAAATCACAAACACCTGATATTCATTCACACTCCACACTTCCCTATAGTTCCACCAGAGGGAGCCCCTTTTAGAGTATATACAGTAAGGGTGTGGGAGACGTAGCAGTAGAGATTCCAGTCTGAGCTGGTTGTGATTCCTGTCAGATGAGACAGAGGAAGAAAGACAAGCTGTTACCTCAGAACAGGCTGACTGTTAGTTCCCTATGAACGTGGAAAGTGACTCTCAGAGTGTGCACGGATCAGTCTGACGGAAAGTCCTGATAGCTACTCTGGACAGAGCCTATGAAGGAGAAGAGGAAGGGAACTACAGTATTTGTAACAACGAGTCGACTGAGGAACGGTCAGTGAGCGGTGGATAGAAGGAAGCTGACGACTACGACTACTGTTGCCTGTGCTTATGTTAAGGGTGTGAGTAGGGCGACAGGCGAGTGGACAAAGAGAGAGAGAGTGACTGAGGATAAATAGCAAGGATCGCTTACCTCCACTCTGCACAACCGGACACCGGGTCCGAGCTTGCTAGAACCTTCACGGCTAGTGGGAGAAACCGGAGACCCTGCTGGACTTCAGGTCGCACAGGGGCCCTTTAGTGCTGATATGTAACCGGGGTCAGGAAGAACAGGAGTCAGGCTTGATCAGCCACATAGACTTAGTTCTGTCCACAAGAAGGCTCCACCACAATGTCGGCCGGGCGTAGCTGTTCTACATGGAGTTAAACTTGGCATTATGCAGGTTAGAAACTCACACATAAATCAAGAAGTAAGGAGGCCTTACACCTACTCAGTGATTACTGGATGTGCATTCTCCACGCTGACAGCCTCCCGGGACATGCCTGAACCCACAACAGTAAAGGTACAGGAAAGAGACTTTTTGTGTGTTTGCCTTATTTCCCTGCACCCCTGCACCGCCATATACCTAGAGGGACCAGTCTTACCTGTGGAAGACTTAACACCTTGCTGCCCAGTAACAACCCCTCTGAGGATTCATCCTGCAGCGCTGGTCACTCTGATCAGAGACCACAGGTGGCGTCACGAACAATTTCTAAATCCCCTGTAAATATTCCCCTTTGAATGAGCGCCCAGGGCAACGGACCGAGCCGCGCTACCCGTGATCTCTCCCCCATTGAAGTGAACGGGCTCGGTGCCGAGTACCCCATAAGCCCTGGTACGTGCGACTCACTACCATGAGTCCTGTGTCATGCCAGCAGTAAAGCTTCCCGAGACCACTAATGAGTGCCGTTGATCTTCATCCAAGGATGAGGGCTCACTCACAATTTTGCCTAAGAACACTGCCATGAATAGAACAGAAGAATGGGATCTAAACTTCCTCAATAGCAAACTCTCCCAATGATCCAGGAGCAGTTTGGTCTTGGACAATGATTTTACCAGCATGACGGAGCACCATGTCACAAGGCAAAAGTGATAACCATGTGGCTCAGTGAATGAAACAATGATATTTTGGGTCCTTGACCAGAAAACTCCCCAGAAGTCAATCCTAAGGAGAACCTGTGGTCAGTCCTCAAAGGGCAGGTGGAGAAACGAAAACACAGAAATTGTGATAAACTTCACTGATTAGGTGAGAATAGGTTGCCACCGGTCAGGATTTGCCCCAAAAACTGATATCCATCCTGACAGGACGAAATAATGGATTCTTGAAAAATAAGGGTCAAGATTGTGAATATTGAGTCTCTGGATGAACTTGATGCTTTTGTCAATAAAACTGTAAAAACATATTCTTATAAATGTACTTAAGTAACCAGTGTCGGACTGATGTGTCAAGGGCTCACCAGTAACATTGACTTGTGGGGCCCACTGTGATATTACCCTATTTCACAAATGTACTTTTTATTCTCTATAAAAATAAACTAGGTAGTTTGTTGAATGAATGATTAGATCCTGCTTTTGTCTGTACATAGTGAATTAATGTACTGTATTGGCTAACTATTGCTCAGTTTGGAGGTATGTGGCTTACTCTTGCATACGGGCCCACCGGAGGCTTCTCCTGTCTTCCTGTGACCCAGTCCAAGCCTGTAAATAACCATAAAAATATCTCACTAAAATATCTAAAAACACTGAAGCAGCAAATTCTGTGAAAAAAAAAAAAATTTTGTCACCAGCTGACCAGGTGCAGCTTCTTTTTACATTCAGCAGTGATTGATACACAAACTTGTTTGTTACAGTGGGTTGTATGAAATTGCCTGAAAAGAACACTAGATGGCAGAGTTGTGCAGACAATTATTGCAGAACCCATCCGCCATCCAGTAATATAATAATACGCCGCCATAATCCGTTTACAACATGCACTCTTACTAATATGCTCAGCGGTATTTGCCATTAAGTACTCTTGCTGTTGCTGACCACCATGTTATCTTACGTAACTCTGACCAGTAAGAGCTTCCCAAGTAATGTTCTGCAATTTGTATACTGGCGTGTGTCCCCATTTAAATATGGCAAGGCGGTGCATGATACAAAAGTCACCTACGTTCTAGTATATGTTCTCTCGTGGTATATTTGTTTGCAGAAATGGCTGAATGAAAATCACTTCTATACCTGTGAATGAGTTGTCACTGTAGCACGTGCAGGGATTTCTGTAAGATTCACTCAAATGAATGGGACAATAACAGAATCTTCTGCAACAAATCTCCCGCATGTGAATACTGTCTTACCGAACTATGTGTCGTGTAACGTAAAAAAGTAAAGCACAGCTTTTAGCTTCTGGGCGATACCGCACTGAAACTCCTGGTAATAGTCACTATCAGGACCAGATAATTATTTTTCCGGAGAGAAAGGTAGAGCCCCACTCCCCACTCTGCACTTTGCCAGATGTCGTACACCTTTGCTAAAGTTAATATCCACTAATTTTTATATATGTGCAACAATCTGGGCTGATTCATTTCTCAATATGACGGAAGAGCTCTGATTTTCTGTCTTCATGGATTGTGTAATTCCAGCTGTAGATGCGGACACTCACCACTAGGTAGTGCTAACTACAAAAGAATGTAAACATAGCACTATACTGTTACAGCCATATACCATACATCTCTGGCAAAAATTAAGAGACCACTTTCAAATGTTCAGTTTGTCTGATTTTTCTCTTTCTAGGTATATTTTTGAGCAAAATGTAAATTGTTCTTTTAGTCTATAAACTTCGGACAAGATGTCACCGAATTTCCAAGCAATAAATTTTGTATTTTTTTTCTGACAAAGAAAAATGGTCAACATTTTTTGAAAAACCCAGTGCTTTCAGTCCTCAAATAATGCAAAGAAAACAAGTTCATAATCAATTAGAAACAACAATACTAATGTTTTAAATTAGGAAGAGTTTAGAAATCAATATTTTGTGGAATAACCATGATTTTTAATCACAGCTTTCTTGAGTCTTGGCATGCTTTCCACCAGTCTTTCACACTGCTTCTGGTGCAAAAATTTAAGCAGTTCTTCTTTGTTTGATGGCTTGTGACTATCCGTCTTCCTCTTGATCACATTCCAGAGGTTTTCAATGGGGTTCAGGTCTGGAGAATGGGCTGCCCATGACAGGGTTTTGATGTGGGGTCTTTTAGTTTTTGCCAGAGCTGTACATGCAGTAAGCTTCAAGCAATAGCTGCTGTATGTCCTCTCTGCAAGTTATGGTAGGAACATTACTGTCTGGTCTGCAAAGTAATGGCACCGCTGAAATGAAAGGGTGGTCATGTGCCACAATTATTATAAAATCTCTAACCCTTTGGGTAAGTTTTAAAAGTAGGGAGATCATACACACAGTTGTGTGAAAAACTGTTTGCCCCCTTCCTGATTTCCTATTCCTTTGCATGTTTGTCACGCTTAATTTTTTCAGATCACAAAACAAATTTAAATATTAGACAAAGATAACACAAGTACACACAAAATTCAGTTATTAAATGAAGGTCTTTATTATTCAGGGAAAAAGAAATCCAAACCCCTAAATCTAACTTGTTGGGTCCTCTTTAGCAGTAACAACTGCAATCAAGTGTTTGGGATAACTGGCAATGAGTCTTTTTCAGCATCCTGGAGGAATTTCAGCCCACTCATCTTTGTAGAATTGTTGTAATTCAGCCACACTGGAGAGTTTCCGAGCATGAATTGCATTTTTAAGGTCATGCCACAGCATCTCAATCAGATTAAGGTCAGGACTTTGACTAGACACTCCAAAGTCTTAATTTTGCTTTTCTTAATCGATTCATAGGTGGACTTGCTAGTGTGTTTTGGATCATTGTCCTGCTGCATAACCCAAGTGCGTTTCATCTTGAGGTCATGAACAGATGGCTTGACATTCTCCTTCAGGATTTTTTGGTTGACAACAGAGTTCATGGTTCAATTTACCACAGCAAGTCTTTCAGGTCTTGAAGAAGCAAAACAACCACAGACCATCACACTTTCACCACCATATTTTACTGTTATGATGTTCCTTTTCTGAAATGCTGTGTTACCTCAACACCAGATGTAATGCGAGTTACACCTTTCAAAAAGTTCAACTTTTGTCTCGTCAGTCCACAGAGTATTCTCCAAAAAGTCTTTGGGATCATCAAGATGCTTTCTGGCAAAACTGAGATGAGTCTTTATGTTCTTATTGCTCAATAGTGGTTTTCATCTTGGAACTCTGCCATGCAGGCCATTTTTGCCCAGTCTCTTTCTTATGGTGGAGTCACGAACACTGACCTTAACTGAGGCAAGTGAGGCCTGCAGTTCTTTTGGATTTTGTTGTGGAGTATTTTGTGACCTCTTGGATGAGTCATCACTTCACTCTTGGGGAAATTTTAGTCGGCTGGCCACTCTTGGGAAGGTTCACCACTGTTCCATGTTTTAGCCAGTTGTGGATAATAGCTTTCACTGTGGTTTGCTGGAGTCTCAAAGCTTTATAACCTTTTCCAGACTGATAGATCTCAATTACTTTGTTTCTCATTTGTTCCAGAATATCTTTGTATTGCAGAATGATGTCTAACTTTTGAGGAACTTTTAGTCTACTTCACTTTGTCAGTCAGGTCCTATTTACATGATTTCTTGATTGAGAACAATTGTTGCAGTAATCAGGCATGTGTGAGGCTAGGGAATTTGAACTCCGCTTCCCTAAGATGTGATAAACCAGTTAATTTATATTAAGGAGGGTAATCACTTTTTCACACAGGACCCTGTAGCTTTGGATTTCGTTTTCCCTTAATAATAAATATCTTCATTTAAAAACTGTATTATGTGTTTACTTGTGTTATCTTTGTCTAATATTTAAATTTGTTTGGTGACCTGAAACATTTAAGTGTGACAAACATGCAAAAGAATATGAAATCAGAAAGGGGAAAACACTTTTTCACCCAACTGTATGTATGTTGCATTTGATTAAATTCATACCCATTGTTATCAGTGAAAGTAATGCCCGCTTTATGGAGAAGTTATGCTGTCATACAGGGTTCATCATCCATCCCTACATCTCCACAGAGGCCGGCACCTGGACCTCACAACTTGTTCGAGACTTAGCACATAATGCTATCTTCTGCACTGCACTATTATCCGTGAATGCTCTATGATGGTAGTAATTGGGTATTACATAGTTCACATGTTTCTGTAGTTGACACGCCTTCTGACGAAGAAGCGAAATGTACGTTGAGGCGGCGGGTCTCCATGCTCACAAGTGATCAGTCATGTAAGTGCTATTCCTTTACAGCCTAAACTGTTAGAAAAAGGGAAAAGTGTATCCCACCGCAAGTGCAACGTACTATCGGGCTTTTCATCTATTTTGTCAATATGTACTGTTAACACTGTGTATTGTTGGAATAGTCCCTGCTTTCTTGGTTAGCAGCCTCCTTATCACTACTTATTATACCAAATAATTATTATCTTTTATTCTTCTATAAAAAAAAACATTTTTATTGGGCATCATATACTCTTTGGGCTTTTCTTGCTCTTTTTGTGTGCTATGTTTCTGTACAAACTGACTACTGGGCTTCTCGGTGACTTAAAGGGGTTTTCCCATCTCCCAACTCCAATATCCTATCCCAATGTATAGTAGGTGAAATAATAATAAAAACATTAGCAAATACCTCCATTTAGAAAATTAGTATAGTTCTTCTGATTCGCTAAGTCATTTACCTCATGTTCAGGGCTAACTGTCACTACATGAGTGGTCGTAACCATGGATACCTAAGATAATGCAATGCCCTGAACATACGTAAGCAAGATAGTGAATCAGAAGAACTATAGTACATTTCTAATTTGCGGTATTTGCTACTACTATTAATATTATATCTACTACATGTTGGGATAGGATCTTGGAAATGGGAATACCCCTTTAGCACCTTAACGACTGCCGATACGACTTTTTTAACGGTGGTAGTTAAGGGTACTTAAACCACAGAGCCATGAATTAACGGCGCTCTGGAAAAAATGAATAGCGCCCCCCAGAGTCGGAATTTGTCTGGGGTCTCGCCTGACGGGGATATCCGAGACCCCAGAGAACATGACTCGGGTGGGTTTTTACCAACCCCGTTGTTGCGATCACCGTTATTAAGCGTATAACGGCGTCCACATAAAAAAAAAGTCAGATGTGCCATTTAATTTCTCTCTCCTCTGATGTGATCGCACATCAGAGGAGAGAGAAATAGGGTCCCCTGATCACCCCCCCCGATACCTCCGGAGTCCCACATGCAGTTCCCAGGCCCGCCGACTTCTTCCGGGAGAAAATGGCAGGCGCATGCGCAGTGCTCCCCCGAGATCTGCCGGCAGGCACCCGACAACAATAGGAAGATTTTTCCTATTGGTTCATTTTGGTCACTGTGATAAATGCTATCACAGTGATCAAAATAAAAAAAATAGTAAATAAACCCCCCCTTTATCACACTCTTAGTTAGGGAAAAATAATAAAATAGAGAAAATATATTTATTTCCATTTTCCCATTAGGGTTAGAGTTAGGCTAAAGTGAGTTGGGCTAAAGTTTTAGGGTTAGGGTTAGGCTAAAGTGAGTTGGGCTAATGTTTTAGGGTTAGGCTAAAGTGAGTTGGGCTAAAGTTTTAGGGTTAGGGTTTGGGTTAGGGTTGGGATTAGGGTTAGGGGTGTGTTGGGGTTAGGGTTGTGGTTAGGGTTGGGATTAGTGTAAGGGGTGTGTTGGGGATAGGATTGTGATTAGGATTATGGTTAGGGTTGGGATTAGGGTTAGGGGTGTGTTGGGGTTAGGGTTGGAGTTAAAATTGGGGGGTTTCCACTGATTAGGTACATCAGGTGGTCTCCAAACGCGACATGGCGCCACCAGCCAACTTTGCGTACAAAAAGTCAAACGGTGCTCTCTCCCTTCTGAGCTCTGCCATGTGCCCAAACAGTGGTTTACACACACATATGGGGCATCAGCATACTCAGGACAAATTGCACAACAACTTTGGGGGTCTAATTTTTCCTAATACCCTTGGGGAAAAAAAATGGGGGCTAAAAAAATCATTTTTGTGGAAAAAAATTAATTTTTATTTTTACGGCTCTGCATTATAAACTTCTGTGAAGCACTTGGGGGTTCAAAGTGCTCACCACACATCTAGATAAGCTCCTTGGGGGTCTAGCTTCCAAAATTGGGTCACATGTGGGGGGTTTCTACTGTTTAGGCACATCAAGGGCTCTGCAGATGCAACATGACGCCCGCAGACCATTCCAACAGTCTGCATTCCAAAACGGCGCTCCTTCCTTTGCGAGATCTGCCATGTACCCAAACAGTGGTTCCCCCCCAAATATGGGTATCGGCGTCCTGAGGACAAATTGGACAACTTTTGGGGTACAATTTCTCCTGTTACCCTTGTGAAAGTAAAAATTTGGGGGTAAAAATATCATTTTTTGTGGGAAAAAATTTTTTTTTTATTTTCACGGCTCTGTGTTATAAATTTCTGTGAAGCACTTGGGGGTTCAAAGTGCTCACCAAAAATCTAGATAAGCTCCCTGGGGGATCTAGTTTCCAAAATGGGGTCACTTGTGGGGGGTTTCTACTGTTTAGGCACATCAGGGGCTCTGCAAACGCAACATGACGCCCACAGACCATTCCATCCAAGTCTGCATTTCAAAACGTCACTACTTCCTTTCCGAGCCCCGACTGTGCCCCAAACAGTGGTTCCCCCACATATGGGGTACCAGTGTACTCAGGACAAATTGCACAACAACTTTGGGCATCTAATTTCTCCTGTTATCCTTGTGAAAATAAAAAGAAAAAAAAATATTTTTTTATTTTCAAGGCTCTAGTTATAAACTTCTGTGAAGCACTTGGGGGTTCAAAGTGCTCACCACACATCTAGATAAGTTCCCTAAGGGGTCTAGTTTCCAAATTGTTGTCACTTGTGGGGGGTTTCCACTGTTAAGGCACATCAGGGTGTCTCCAAACGTGACATGGCGTCCGATCTCAATTTCAGCCAATTCTGCACTGAAAAAGTCAAATGGTGCTCCTTCCCTTCCAAGCTCTGCCGTGCGCCCAAACAGTGGTTTACCCCCACATATGGGGTATTGGCGTACTCAGGACAAATTGCACAACAACTATGGAGGGCTAATTTCTCCTGTTACCCTTGTGAAAATAAAAATTTGGGGGCGAAAAGATCATTATTGTGTAAAAAATATGATTTTTTATTTTCACGGCGCTACGTTATAAACTTCTGTAAAGCACTTGTGGGTTCAAAGTGCTCAACACACATCTAGATAAGTTCCTTAAGGGGTCTAGTTTGCAAAAAGGTGTCACTTGTGGGGGTTTCCACTGTGTAGTCACATCAGGGGCTCTCCAAATGCGACATGGCGTCCGATCTCAATTCCAGCCAATTCTGCATTGAAAAAGTCAAACGGTGCTCCTTCCTTCCAAGCATTGCCGTGCACCCAAACAGTGGTTTACCCCCACATATGGGGTATTGGCGTACTCAGGACAATTTGCACAACAACTTTTGGCATCTAATTTCTCCTGTTACCCTTGTGAAATAAAAATTTGGGGGCGAAAAAATTATTTTTATATAAAAAATTATTTTTTATTTTCACGGCTCTAGTTATAAACTTCTCTGAAGCACTTGGGGGTTCAAAGTGCTCACCACATATCTAGATAAGTTCCTTAAGGGGTCGAGTTTCCAAAATGGTGTCACTTGTGGGGGTTTCCACTGTTTAGACACAACTGGGGCTCTCCAAACGCGACATGGCGTCCGATCTCAATTCCAGCCAATTCTGCATTGAAAAAGTCAAACGGCGCTCCTTCCCTTCCGAGGTCTGCCATGCGCCCAAACAGTGGTTTACCCCCACATATGGGGTATCTTCGCATTCAGGAGAAATTTCACAACAAATTTTGTGATTAATTTTCTCTTTTTACACTTGTGAAAATAAAAAAATGGTTCTGAAGTAAAATGTTTATAAAAAAAAGTAAAATGTTCATTTTTGCCTTCCACATTGCTTCAGTTCCTGTGAAGCACGTAAAGGGTTAATAAACTTCTTGAATGTGGTTTTGAGCACCTTAAGCGTTGCAGTTTTTAGAATGGTGTCACTTTTGGGTATTTTCTGTCATGTACACCCCTCAAAGTGACTTTAAATGTGATGTGGTCCCTAAAATAAATGGTTTTGTAAATTTTGTTGTAAAAATGAGAAATTGCTGGTCAACTTTTAAGCCTTATAACTTCCTAACAAAAAAAAATTTTTGTTTCCAAAATTGTGCTGATTTAAAGTAAACATGTGGGAAATGTTATTTATTAAGTATTTTGAGTGACATATCTCTCTGATTTAAGGACATAAAAATTTAAAGTTTAAAAATTGCAAAATTTTAAATTTTTTTGCCATATTGCGTTTTTTTTTACCACTAACTTGAACTACAATATGTCTTGAAAAAACTTTCTCAGAATCTGCGGGATCTGTTAAAGAATTCCAGAGTTATAACCTCATAAATTGACAGTGGTAAACATTGGCCTGGTCATTAAGCTGCAAATTGGCTGTCACAAAGGGGTTAAGTGGTGAGAAATTGTTGTTTTTTATCCATTGAATTGGAAAACACAATGAGAAATAAGAATACTCTGAAGTCATAAATATTTATGATTGCAAAAATAGTATCACTGCACATAATTATGTAAAATGGTACTTAAGCGCAAAAAAGCCACTTGTTATAGAGCAGCCTGCCACATAACACCCTCTATATTTAATTCTTATCAACGTAGACTGCATATATGTGTGCACCGGCATCAGCCTGTACCCCATTACTATTGAATTGACATGCAGAAAAATATACATTCCCCTAGAGGATCGCCCTAGTCCACTTACAGATAATGTACACTTACATAATTAAACACAATAGTTGCACTGTGATCTATGGAACAGTGGGCTAATGAATATAGCAGAATTTTTTCTCATGTATGCAATTAATTTTACAAAGTTACAATAGCAGGAAGAACAGAGAGAAGATGCATAATTAATACAGTAAGAAATCATGCAGAAACCAATAAAAAGCAGCTATAGACACACTAAGTAATGAGCAGGAGGAGTACGAATTTATGCCTCAGGGGTCAAAATAAACAGTCCTGGCCCCCCAAAAATGGTCGCACAAACACAATTCTGTCTGCAATTTGAGGACGCAACTGGAACATGAATTCGAAGTCTCTGAACTGGCCCAGAGACATTCAGAAGTGTGATTTCCAAACTCGTATTCCAGCTTTGTGTTTTTCATAGATGGATCACATATCCATTATAGTTCATGGGGTTATTCAGTACTGTGCAAATGTTTAACCCCCTGATGAAACCGCAAAGAAGCAGCGAAACTTGCTTCGATGTTGTGCTTACACCACATAGGAAAAAGTATGTCTCGAGGTATATATGACATTTTCTTGGTCCTGTTACTTTTGCATTATGGTTCTTTGAACCTGGTATGCTCATGCTACATGCTGTATGACAGTTGGTCATGGTCAGTTATTTTTCTATTCCATGTGTGCATTAACATTTGGCAACTGCTGTATTTCTATATTGCATTCACCCCATTGTATACCACACTACTATGTGAACATATATGTACACAAATCCTTATGATTGTATATGGCAGTGATGGCGAACCTTGGCACTCCAGCTGTTGGAGAACTACAACTCCAGCATGCCTCAACTGCTGCAGGTTGCAAGGGCATGCTGGGAGTTGTAGTTTTACAACAGCTGGAGTGCCAAGGTTAGCCATCACTGGTATATGGCATTCCCTATGTGGAGCATATGTCTTTTGTGTTGAAGAGGCGGAGGAGGCAGAGTCGGACAATAGCCCACGTTCCTGATAGTAAAAGGAATGTTAATCACCAGGTGATTAATACTTCAGTCTAAAGCCCCAGTCTCACATAGTGAGATCGCTAGCGAGATCGCTGCTGAGTCACTAGTTTTGTGATGCAACAGCGATCTCCCCAGCGATATCGCTGTGTGTGACATTCAGCAACGATCAGACCCCCTGCTGGGTATCGCTGATCGTCGCTGAATGTCCTGGACATTTTTTTGATCGCTGGTCTCCTGCTGGCCAGCACTCATCGCTGCGTGTGACAGGCGGGAGACCAGCGATCTGCTGGTAACCAAGGTACACAGCGGGTTTCCAGGCACGGGGCTGTGCCTAGAAACCCGCTGTGTACCTTGGATACCAGCGCCCTGATGCAGGAAGCTGGTAACCAAGGTACTCAGCGGGTTTCCAGGCACCGCGCGGTGCCTGGAAACCCGAAGTGTACCTTGGTTACCAGCTCCCTGCATCAGGGCACTGGTATCCAACGTACACTGCGGGTAACTAGGCGACGTTACCCGCAGTGTCGCTGTGCTGATCGCTGCCTGAGCTGCCTGTTTGGCAGCTCAACAGCGATCATGTAGCGACACACCAGCGATCCTGATCGTTGTCGGGATCGCTGGTGTATCGCTATGTGAGACCCGGGCTTAAGGAAACAAGAAAACACAGTCGGACATGTGACACATCGTTGAGTTCAGTGTTTTTCAACCCCTGCCTCATGCTGTCCTCTGTTTATATAGCAAAAGTCTGCCGACAGATTCCCTTTAACATGATCACAGAAATAGTCAGTTACATTTTTCATCTCTGTTACCAAAGTTCAAACTGAAATGAGTGCATGTCCACCCAAAATGTTTTAAATATTATCTTGTAGTGCAGCGGTAGCACACTTATGCAGTGATGAGGCAGTGACCAACAAAGTTCATATCAAAAGTCTCTTTAATGTGTTTACTTCACACATTATTAATGTCCAACTCATATAAATGTATAGCACTAATGTCCAGTTCACATAAACACAGCACACGATATCCTCCGGATCGCAGCGGGGCACATATCCTCTTGATTACAGTCTCTAAACACGCTAGTCATCCTCTGACAAGTTGCTGTGGGCGACTGCACTGCTGTGTTAATGTCTGTTGGAATATGTTTGGTGCAACAACTCCAATCCTGTCTGAGTGTTTAGTTGCTAGATTTGTATGATGTTTATAAAGTTAAAAAAAACTCCCAGAGGCTCACACAGGGATAGCATGTGACTGTATTTCCTGTTTTCCTATGTCTGTGTATGAGAGAAGCAGCCTGCTGTAGATGCTGCACAGATAGAGACACACAAATGATTTATTCCTGATCTATTAAGCTTATCATATATTGTTCCTGTTTGTTCCTGAATAAAGAAGCTCTGTTGTCACACGCTTGGAGAGTATCCTGAATAATCTTCTGCCAACAGGTTATGGGCCCAGTGTGACACAGAACCCCAGAGTAACACAGCAACAGAAGCCCAGAGCAACAGAGAAGATGTCCACTAGCAGCAATCCTGTCAAGCTCTCAGTGCCAAGACTCACTAACCAGAACTACCAGTCCTGGAAATTCAAGGTGAAGATGCTGCTCATAAGAAACGTTACGTGGAAATATACTCAGGAACAAGTGCCTTGTCCATTACCAGATGATTGGCTAGAGAAGGATCAGAAAGCACAAAGCTCGATCCCCCTCAGTGTAGATGATAATCAGATTGTGCATATACAGTACAGACCAAAAGTTTGGATACACCTCATTCAAAGATTTTTCTGTATTTTCATGACTATGAAAATTGTACATTAACACTGAAGGCATCAAAACTATGAATTAACACATGTGGAATTATATACTTAACAAAAAAGTGTGAAACAACTGAAAATATGTCTTATATTCTAGGTTCTTCAAAGTAGCCACCTTTTGCTTTGATTACTGCTTTGCACACTCTTGGCATTCTCTTGATGAGCTTCAAGAGGTAGTCACTGGAAAAGGTCTTCCAACAGTCTTGAAGGAGTTCCCAGAGATGCTTAGCACTTGTTGGCCCTTTTGCCTTCACTCACCCCAAACCATCTCGATTGGGTTCAGGTCTGGTGACTGTGGAGGCTAGGTAATCTGGCGTAGCACCCCATCACTCTCTTTCTTGGTCAAATAGCCCTTACACAGCCTGGAGGTGTGTTTGGGGTCATTGTCCTGTTGAAAAATAAATGATGGTCCAACTAAACGCAAACCGGATGGAATAGCATGCCGCTGCAAGATGCTGTGGTAGCCATGCTGGTTCAGTATGCCTTCAATTTTGAATAAATCCCCAACAGTGTCCCAGCAAAGCACCCCCACACCATCAAACCTCCTCCTCTATGCTTCACGGTGGGAACCAGGCATGTAGAGTCCATCCGTTCACCTTTTCTGCGTCGCACAAAGACACGGTGGTTGGAACCAAAGATCTCAAATTTGGACTCATCAGACCAAAGCACAGATTTCCACTGGTCTAATGTCCATTCCTTGTGTTCTTTAGCCCAAACAAGTCTCTTTTGCTTGTTGCCTGTCCTTAGCAGTGGTTTCCTAGCAGCTATTTTACCATGAAGGCCTGCTGCACAGTCGCCTCTTAACAGTTGTTGTAGAGATGTTTCTGCTGCTAGATCTCTGTGTGGCATTGACCTGGTCTCTAATCTGAGCTGCTGTTGACCTGCGATTTCTGAGGCTGGTGACTCAGATAAACTTATCCTCAGAAGCAGAAGTGACTCTTGGTCTTCCTTTTCTGGGGCGGTCCTCATGTGAGCCAGTTTCTTTGTAGCGCTTGATGGTTTTTGCAACTGCACTTGGGGACACTTTCAAAATTTTCCCAATTTTTTGGTCTGACTGACCTTCATTTCTTAAAGTAATGATGGCCACTCGTTTTTCTTTACTTAGCAGCTTTTTTCTTGCCATAATACACATTCTAACAGTCTATTCAGTAGGACTATCAGCTGCGTATCCACCAGACTTCTGCGCAACACAACTGATGGTCCCAACCCCATTTATAAGGCAAGAAATCACACTTATTAAACCTGACAGGGCATACCTGTGAAGTGAAAACCATTCCCGGTGCCTACCTCTTGAAGCTCATCAACAGAATGCCAAGAGTGTGCAAAGCAGTAATCAAAGCAAAAGGTGGCTACTTTGAAGAACCTAGAATATAAGACATATTTTCAGTTGTTTCACACTGTTTTGTTAAGTATATAATTCCACATGTGTTAATTCATAGTTTTGGTGCCTTCAGTGAGAATGTACAATTTTCATAGTCATGAAAATACAGAAAAATCTTTGAATGAGAAGGTGTGTCCAAACTTTTGGTCTGTACTGTACGCAAGTGTGCAACTGCAAAGGAGATATGGGATGAGTTCCAGAAAGTGTATGAAAGATCAAATCTCATCAATAAGCTTTATCTCATGAGAAAGCTGTATCAGTCTAAACTAAGTGATGGGCAGAATATGCAGGACTATAAGAAACACCCTAGAGATTGTGGAGTGTCTCAGGGGTATTGGAGAAGAAATTAAAGATTTTCAAGTTGCTGCACTTCTATTAATTGGTCTTCCAGAGAGTTATGACACACTCGTGACTGCACTAGATGCACGGCCAGATGATGAGCTGACACTAGAGTATGTTAAAGGCAAACTTGTGGATGAATTCAAGAGACAAACTCAGCATGTGACAAGCAGTAATGAATCCAGAGCAGAAACAGCATTAAAGACACAGGATTTGCCTAAATATAAGAGCAATCTAAGAGAAACTCGTGAATGTTTTGTCTGTAAAATGCCCGGCCACCATAAAGCAGACTGTAGAATTTGGAAAGCAAGAATGAGTCAGCTTAAAAAGCAGAACAGTCATCAAAGGGTTGAAACAGCTGTAAAGGAAGATTCTGCATGTGTTGAAGCTGCATTGCCAGTACATGCCCATCTGCAAAGCATATATGGTGTATAGATTCTGGTGCAAGCAGTCACATGGCAAATAACAAGGATTTCTTCACTGACCTTAATGAAAGCAAGTCAGAAAAGGTCATCTTACCTAATGGTCACTATATGACTTCAGAAGGAGTAGGAGACTGCTACCTCCACTGTCCAGTTTCCTCAGCATAAAGCAGAAAGATCCCAATAAAGGATGTTCTCTATGTGCCCAGCCTTGAAAGCAATCTTCTGTCAGTAAAGAAGCTTGATGAAAAGGGGAACGTAGTTACTTTTAAAGATAACAGCTGCATCATCTCAAGAAGGGTCACACTCTTGCAGAAGGAAAAATCCAAGATGAACTTTATCAGCTAAAATGCAAAGGAAGAGTGTACAGTGGTAGGCAAGATCTGCATAAGAACTGTATCCATGTATGGCACAGACCTCTTGGGCACAGAGACCCAGAAGCAGTAAGGAAGCTAGCTCAACTTGCAAATGGTATTGAAATCAACCAGTGTAGCCAAATGATGATGTGCACTAGCTGTCTTAAAGGAAAATGTCCAGAAAATCCTTTCCTAAAATAAGCACCACTAGATCTGCACAGCCTCTGGATCTGATACATACAGATGTATGTGGTCCAATGAGTGTTCAAACTCCTAGCAAGAAGAGATATTTTATCACATTTATTTATTGATGACTACTCCAGATATACAGTCGCCTACCTGCTTCACAGTAAGGATGACGTTCCATAGAAACTTGAAAAATATCTTGCTGTAGTGTTTAACAAATTTGGAAGAATGGCAAAAGCCCTGCATACAGATAATGGAACCGAATATACAAGTGGTAAGGTGCAAACTATTTTGAAAAACGATGGAATAGTGTTCCAGACTACCATTCCATACAACCGAGAACAAAATGACATTGCAGAGAGAAAGAACCGTACTCTCTGTGAAAGTGGAAGAAGTAGGTTGTTTGATTCAAATCTACCTACAATGTATTGGGGAGAAGCCATCATGACAGCTTGCTATCTTCAAAACAGAGTGCCAGGTAAAGCCACAAATAAAACTCCATATGAGCTATGGAACTGCAAGAAGCCTAACCTGAAGCACCTCAGGATATTTGGAAGCAAAATGTTTGTGTATGTTTCCAAAGAAAATCGATCCAAGAGGGAATCACATGCAAAGCAAAGAGTCTTGGTGGGCTATAGCGAAACTCAAAAGGGATGCAGAATCCTGTACCCAGAGACCAACACAGTAATAATCAGCAGAGATGTAGTGATTGATGAAAACTCTGTATCGCTCAAAGTCCATGAAGTTTCACCAGTTATTCAACCTAAGAAGCAAGAGCAAGAATCTCAATTACCAAACCCAGACACCGAAAAGGAAAACACTGAAGTGTGGTTAAGCTCTGAAGCCACCAAGGAAGACACAGAAAAACCAAGTCAACCTCCAGTCAGGAGATCAGAAAGGCCAAACAAAGGTATCTCCCAGCTAGACGCCTTTCTTATATGGTCAGAACATTTCTTGAACCAGAGCCACAGTCATGGAAAGAGATACAAAAACTGCCTGTCCATGAGAAATAGAAGTGGATAAATGCTGCTAATGAAGAGATGGAGTCCCTTCACCAACTCCAGACATGGGAGCTTGCTGAGCTACCACAAGGAAAAAGAGCTATCTGATGTAAGTGGGTCTTCAAAAACAAATTTGACTCAGAAGGTAAAGTTCACTGGTTTAAGGCAAGATGGGTCGCAAAAGGGTACTTGCAAAAGTATGGTGAAGATTATGATGATGCATTTTCTCCAGTTGCAAAGCAAACCACATACAGAACTTTAATGTCCGTAGCTGCAGTTCAACAAATGACAGTGAGACATTTTGAAATCAAAGCAGCCTTCTTACATGGTGACATTGAAGAAGCGTTGTACATGAGCCAACTCAAGGGATATATTAAAAAGGGTGAAGAGCACCTTGTTTGTAAAATGCAAAAATCTCTCTATTGACTTAAGAAGTCGACAAGAGTATGGAACTTGAAAATGAACAAAGTTTTGATGGATGAAGGATTTAAAAGATCTCAAATTGATCCATGTTTGTATACGAAAAATGTAATGAAGGAGTGGATGTATGTTCTCCTATATGTAGACGATGTAATTATGTCTCATCAAGATGAAAAAGAAACTGCAAAGCTAGGTGAAATTCTCAACCAGCACTTTGAGACTAAGGACCTTGGAAATGTGACATATTATTTGGAAATCCAAATCTAGAGAGAGGAAGATGGGAGTTTTCTTCTCAACCAAACTTCAAAAATTTCCGCAATACTAAACCAGTTTGGAATGTCAGAAGCCAAAGGTGCGTCAACACCAGTGGATCCATCCTACTTAAAGTTGGAAGGAGAAGAAGATCTGCTACCCAGCAATGAGTGTTTCTGACAAGCAGTGGTATGCATGTGGAGGAGAAAGGGAAAGGGGGAACAAAGTCAGCTCACCACCTTGATTAAGGGCGTTGTCTGTAGCAAATGCAGGAAAAAAAAGCTCCAGAGTGAAACTCCATTTCAGAAAAAAGTCCAATATTTTATTGATAACATACTTAAAAATCCAGCATCAAAAATGGAAAGACATGATGACAAATGGGGTCCCTGGTGGTCTGAAACCGACGCGTTTCGACCATTCAGGTCTTATTCATAACTCTTAAAATAATGACGTGGTGTCCCCCTATAATTTATAGCCAGAAAGGGTACGCAGACAGCTGCGGGCTGATATTCATAGTCTAGGAAGGGACCATGGATATTGGTGCCCTCCCCAGACTAAAAACACCAGCACCCAGCCGCCCCAGAATTGGGCATCTGTATGATGCGCCAATTCCGGCACTTAGCCCCTCTCTTCCCACTGCCATGTAGCGGTGGCATATGGGGTAATAAGGGGTTAATGTCACCTTACTATTGTAAGGTGACATTAAGCCCGATTAATAATGGAGAGGCGTCAATAAGACGCCTATCCATTATTAATCTTGTAGTATGAAAGGGTTAAAAAGCACACACACATAAGAATAAAGTATTTTTATGAAATAAAACACGACAGTTTTTCATAATTTTTATTGTATGCCTAAATCCATTTGAATCCATCCATCACCTGCAAAAAATTAAAATAAAAAACAACAGTATTTCCCTGTCTGACGCAGTCCCTCTTTAAAATGAGTGTCCCACGACGATCTCCCCTATAGAGCTGTCACATCAGCAGATGTGACCGCTCTATAGGCCTCCGATGACACACTGACCGGAGATAACCCTCCCACAGTGTATCACTGGAGTTTATTTTATGGCACTACAGCCGTGAGAAAATTATCACGGCTGTAGTGCCGCAAATGACAGGTGAACTCCGGTGACCTACCGGTGGCGGAGTGATACAGTGTGGAAGATTATCTCCGTCACTGTTATCACCGGAGCCCCTGGAAAGCGGTCGCATCTGCTGATGTGACAGCTCTCCACGGGAAATCGTCGTGGGACAATCATTATTAATGGGATTATGTCGGACACATGAAGTATATTGGGTTTTTTTTTTGTTTTTTTTTCAGGTGAGCGAGGGCTTCGGGGATTAGCTGTATATGGTGAGTATGGACTATATATGTGTGTATGTGTTTTTTTTTTTACATTCAACACATTAGCTGGATGATGGGACTACTACTGTCCCATCATTGGCTAATGGTCTCACTGTGGCAGTCATAGCTGGATGGGACTAGTAGTCCCATCGGAAGATGCCTGCACACACACACAGGCCCACAGACCCCCACACATACACAGATCACGGAGACACCGGCACACACCATACACGCACACAGTCATCACCCACACTCCGCCCAGACACTTCCCTCCTCCCGATCTGTGTTTCACACGCAGCAAAACCGCAGATCTTTTTTAGACCTGCTGTTTTGCTGCAGAAGTGTCGGACTCAATGCAAGTCAATGGGTGCAGAAACGCTGCAGTTCAACACAAAGAATTGACATGCTGCTGAAAATGAAACGCCGTGAATCTGCGCATTTTTTTCCACAGCATGTGCACAACATACCTGCGTTTCCCATAGACTCACATTGGCTGTGCACTACACTGCGAATCTGATGCGTTTCCATGCGTCCAAAAACGCTGCGGAAACGCATCTAAATCCGCAACGTGTGCACATACCATAGCAACAATTTTGTCCATGTGAGTATATATATATATATATATATATATATATATATATACATATATATATATATATACTGTATATATACAAATTTGTTACCATCTTTTCAGTTAGCCATTAAAAGGTATCAACCACTGAGGACTCTCAATTCTAAATATTTTTTAAGATTGGACATTGGTCCAAGATGTGACTAGACTTGTTTTTGTGAACAACAGAAGCAGTAACAAACCTAATTGTTGTCATTCACAAATACCCCTCAATGATCTGTGCAAATTAAACTAAATGGTAATATGTCTGTATATTTCCCATCTGCCTAGCTGAAATCAATGTGAATGCCAGGTGGAACAAGTTCACAAATTAGAAGTGTTTCAAGGCATTGATGAAAAAATCATGATTTTCTGGTAAAATACCTTTTTGCTTGATTTAGAGTCATTTAAGACTTAAATTAATCATGAGAATCAAAAGTCATCAAGATTTAATGATTGAGTCAATTCAAGATACTTTTTTTTAAAAAAAGATTATTTTTTCACATTTTTTTGGGGGGGGATTTTGTAGACATGAAGCTTAAATGTATTACATGATATATAACATTTGAAATCAATATAATAATCTTTTTTTCAGTGTGCTGAGGTTTAGTGAAACTTGTCAAATTTCAACTAAACCATTTTTGCATTTTAACCCTTGCATGCAGAGAACTTTCTATGGTAAAGTTTATACCAGAAATCAGTATACCGACAGTTACACCCAACAGTGGCGCACGTGGATACCAGGTGTTCACTGGAGCTCCTGATGGTGGAGACAGACTGGGCTGCAGGTAGCCACCAGGTACCACTCCTAGGCAGATCCCACAGAGGTCATGTTAACTGACATGGACTAGAGTTATGTTCAGACACACCAGGACCAGGGGACTTCGGATACAGGACTAGCCACACCGGCACCAAGGGATAACGTTTAGGCACTGTCTGCATCTGGACCAGGGGACTTTGAGAAAAGAACTGGCCACATGGGGACCAAGGGACAACGGCCGCTGGGACTGGAGATTCAGGTTCAGGACACTGGCCGCACCTGGACCAGGGATTTGGGTTCAGGACTCTGGCCGCACCAGGACCTGGGATTCGGGTTCAGGACCTGACCACATCGGGACCAGGGAACCTCACGACTGCACTGGTAGAATACCACACTACCTAATGACTAAACTCCTTGCTTGACGACTCCCTTAGGGAGACGGAGTCTTTTATACAGGATGACTTCTAGCAATAAGCTGAATGCTATCCAGCAGGTGTACTAATTTTACTAAATGCCTCTCCGCTACCAGCTGAGGGCATTTACTATATGCGCATTGCCCCTTTAAGAGCAGGGTAGCGTGCACACGCTGGCGGGAGCTGTGGCGTGCAATACAGCAGGAAGCAGAAGCAAGTCAGGGAACCGCACCGTAGTGACGGGGCTATGAGTGTGCCGGCGTCCCTGTATGGAGGAGGAAAGTAACACATAGTAAAATAGTAGCATAGTTCGCAAGGCCAAAAAAAGACATTTGTCCATCCAGTTCAGCCTATATGCTGTCAGATTAAATCCCCAGATCTACGCCCTTCTAAAGAACCTAATAACTGTAAGATACAATATTGTCACGCTCCAGGAAGACATCCTGGCCTCTCTTGCACCCCTCAACTGAGTTCGCCATCACCACCTCCTCAGGTACTGCCATAACAGTAAAGAATCCTCTTCTATGTCGGTAGAAAAACCTTCTCTCCTCCAGAGAATGCCCCCTTGTGACCGTCACCTTCCTTGGTATAAACAGAACCTTGGAGAGATATTTGTATTGTCCCCTTATATACTTATACATGGTTATTAGATCGCCCCTCAGTCGTCTTTTTTCTAGACTAAATAATCCTAATTTTGCTAATCTCTCTGGGTATTGTAGTTCCCCCATCCCCTTTATTAATTTTGTTGCCCTCCTTTGCACTCGCTCTAGTTCCATTATATCCTTTCTGACCACCTGTGCCCAAAACTGTACACAGTACTCCATGTGCAGGCTAACCAGGGATTTGTACAGAGGCAGTATAATGCTCTCATCATGTGTATCCAGACCTCTTTTAATGCACCCCATGATCCTGTTTGCCTTGGCAGCCGCTGCCTGGAACTGGCTGCTCCAGGTAAGTTTATCATTAGCTAGAATCCCCAAGTTCTTCTCCGTGTCAGATTTACCCAGTGGTTTCCCGTTCAGTGTGCAATTGTGATATTGATTCCTTCTTCCCATGTGTATAACCTTACATTTATCATTGTTAAAACGCATTTGACACCTTTCAGCACAAGTTTCCAACTTATCCAGATCCATCTGTAGCAGAATACTATCTTCTCTTGTATTGACAGCTTTACATAGTTTTGTATCATCTGCAAATATAGATATTTTACTGGGTAAACCTTCTACCAGATCGTTAATAAATATGTTGAAGAGAATAGGTCCCAACACTGACCCCTGAGGTACCCCACTGGTCACAGCGACCCAGTTAGAGAACATACCATTTATAACCACCCTCTGCTTTCTATCACTAAGCCAGTTACTTACCCATTTACACACATTTTCCCCCAGACCCAGCATTCTCATTTTGTGTACCAACCTCTTGTGTGGCACGGTATCAAACGCTTTGGAAAGATCAAGATATACCACGTTCAATGACTCACCTTGGTCCAGTCTATAGCTTACCTCTTCATAAAAACTGATTAGATTGGTTTGACTGAAGCAATTCCTCATAAACCCATGCTGATATGGAGTTAAACAGTTATTCTCATTGAGATAAACCAGAATAACTTCCCTCAGAAACTCTTCAAATATTTTACCAACAATTGAGGTTAGAAATACTGCCCTATAATTTCCAGGTTCACTTTTAGAGCCCTTTTTGAATATTGGTACCACATTTGCTATGCGCCAGTCCTGTGGAACAGACCCTCGTCACTATAGAGTCCCTAAATATAAGAAATAATGGTTTGTCTATTACAGTACTTAGTTCTCTTAGTACTCGTGGGTGTATGCCATCTGGACCCTGAGATCTATTTTAATCTTATTTAGCCGGTTTCGCACCTCTTCTTGGGTTTGATTGGTGACCCTTAATATAGGGTTTTCTTTGTCTCTTGGCATTTCACCCAGCATTTTATTTTCGATCGTGAATACAGTGGAGAAGAAGGTGTTTAATACATTAGCTTTTTCCTTGTCATCTTCAACCATTCTTTCCTTACAATTTTTTAAGGGGCCTACACTTTTCACTTTTGAGTCTTTTACTATTGATATAGTTGAATAACATTCTGGGATTAGTTTTACTCTCCTTAGCAATGTGCTTCTCTGTTTCCTTTTTGGCAGCTTTAATTAGTTTTTTAGCTAAAGTATTTTTCTCCCTATAGTTTTTTAGAGCTTCAACGGTGCCATCCTGCTTTAGTAGTTTAAATGCTTTCTTTTTACTGTTAATTGCCCTCTTACTTCTTTGTTTAGCCACATTGAGTTTTTTCTATTTCTTGTCCTTTTATTGCCACAAGGTATAAACTGCTTACAGTGTCTATTAAGGATGTTCTTAAACATTTCCCATTTATTATCTGTGTTCTTATTTCTGAGGACATTGTCCCAGTCAACCAGATCAAGGGCATCTCTAAGCTGGTCAAACTTTGCCTTCCTAAAGTTCAGTGTTTTTGTGACTCCCTGACAAGTCCCCCTAGCGAAAGACAACTGAAACTGTACAATATTACGGTCTCTATTTCCTAGATGCCTGACGACCTGCAGATTTGTTATTCCGTCAAGTCTATTAGATAGTATTAGGTCTAAAAGTGCTGCTCCTCTGGTTGGATTCTGCAGCAATTGTGAAAGATAATTATTCTTGGTTATTAGCAGAAACCTGTTGCCTTTATGGGTTTTGCAGGTCTCTGTTTCCCAGTTAATATCTGGGTAGTTATAGTCCCCCATAACAAGGACCTCATTATTGGTTGCAGCTTCATCTATCTGCCTTAGTAGTAGACTTTCCATGATTTCTGTTATATTTGGGGGTTTGTAACAGACCCCAAAGATAATTTTATTTTTTTTCCCTCCATGTATTTTAACTTACATGGACTCGACATCCTCATTCCCTTCGCTAATATCCTCCCTTAAAGTGGACTTTAGACAAGACTTTACATAAAGACAAACCCCTCCTCCTCTCCAATTTTTATGATCCTTTCTAAACAGACTGTAACCCTGTAAGTTAACTGCCCAGTCATAGCTCTCATCTAACCATGTCTCGGTTATTCCCACTATGTCAGTTACCTGTAGGTACCAGTACCATGCAGGGGCGCCGGTCTTAGCGCTACACGGACATTAGTCTGGACAAAAACCTTCACCTAAATACTGATTACTGATGATAGCTACTAATTGTAGTGATGACAATAATCTGCAGAGGAAATTGCATCAGAGTTCAGTATCTTTTTCTTTCCTGGAAATGATTGCTTATTGATTTTTATTCAACAATATAATATTAAGTCTCCTTCCCCATCTGAACAATCTGGGCAAATTAAGAGGGCACTGCCATTTCAGAAACTTTGTACAATATAAATCAATAGCACAAGCAAATATATGACACTTTGTTATATAGTTAGATATAGTCACATATTATATAGAGTGAAACACAGGTCCATCAAGTTCAACTTTTTTCCACCAGTTAAAAATTCTTTATTGCTGGATTATTTTTAACCCACAATGCCATTTGGTGTGAGCAGTGCATCTGGCCCTTTTTAAAGTGATAGTATCTGCCATTACTGTAGGGCAATCTGCAGTCTGACTGATCTAACTGTAAAGAACCCTTTTCTACTTTTATTTTGGAATCGCCTTTCCTCCACATGCAACAAATGTTCCCTGGACCTTTTCAAGGTCTTTGGAAGGAATAAGTCGTGTGCCAGTCCTTTGTATTGACCATACATGTATTATCTAAGCTAAACAAGCACAACTTTTTAATCTCTCATCATAGGAGTTGCTTTCCATCCCATGTAATAATCTGGTTGTCTGTTTTTGAACTTTCCAATAACCTTTTTAAAATGTGAAGCCCAAAACTTGATCCCATATTAAAGGTCTGCTCTTGCAAGTGATTTATAAGAGGTGTAAAAGTGCGTTTGGATCACAGAATTGTACCTCTTTTTTTATGCACCTTTGAATCTTGTTTGCTTTTGCAGCTGCTGCCAGACATTGAGTACTGCTGCTTGTTTTACATGTAACAAGAATCCCCAAGTCTGGTCGGGAAGGGGTTCACACAAACTTACGTAAACTTATGTCATGGCAACAGAGAGCTTGGCTTAAGTGATAGTTGAGCCCGGGCTGTCACAGCCAGGGGCAGTGCCCACACTAGACTTGGCCCTTTAATCTCCTAAATGCCGCAATCAATAACGATCATAGCAAATAGAAGGCTGAGAGAGGGCACCCTTTCCCAGGCAATTGGCTCCCCCGTGATGTCATCACAGGCTGCCTATTGTTGCCGTGGCAGTCCAAGGTTGCCATGATAACCTCCAGGTCTACTAACTAAGGCCTCTTTCACACTTCAGTCGTTCGGCGTCAGACAAAATCCGCCGGTGTGAAAAAAACGGATCTGCCTTTCTTTTGGAGAATCCGTTTTTTTTCCCCATTCAGTTGCATTAGTGACGGATTTCGACGGATGGTCGTCAGTTTGATCCGTCATCCGACGGATCCGTCAGAAATTTGGAGTCCGCTGTCTGGTGGAAACGGACATTGGAATGTTTTTTGTCTGCGTCAAAATGGCGGACAATGACGGATCCGTCGCGTCCGCCGTTTTGTATAATGGCCGCCTATGGGTGGCGGATCCGTCGTCATCCGTTTTTGACAGAATCCCACGGCGGAATCCTTTAGTGTATGCTGAACATGGCCAGAACCTCCTGGTCTCTCTCTCTCCCTAGCAGCACGTCCAGCCTTCAAAAGTTCATTTTGCCAATCTTGACGAATCCGTCTAAAAAGGGATCAGCTGCATCAGTGTTCACCAATATACAACGGGTCCATCATAATCACAGTTTGGGGACTGGGACTAACGCCAGACGACTGAAGTGTGAAAGAGTCCTAAGGTGGACAATTGGGTATATTTATGTAAAAATAATTTAAAAATAATTTAAAATAAATAATTTAAAAAGTACACATACTTGGTGTTGCTGCATCCGGAACAACTCAATCTATAAAATTGTCACACTATATAAATCCTTCAGTGAACACCATATATAAAACAACAAAAAAGACTATGCATTTTCATCTTATCTCCAAAAAAAGTGGAATAAAATGCGATCAAAAAGTCAAATGTAAATAAAAATGGTATCTCTGAAAATGTCATTTTGTCCCACAATAAACAAGTCACCATACAGTTCTGTTAGCGTAGAAATAAAAGAAAGTTATTGCTGTCTCAGAATGTAGTTATGGAAAAACAATTATTTTTTTCTATAAAATAATTTTATTGCGTTATAGCGCCAAGACACAAATAAAATGATATAAATGTGTTATCGTTGTAATCGCACTGACCTGAAGAATAACTCTGTCTTATCACTTTTACCACATAGTGAATACTACAAAAAACCCTCAAAAAACAAATTCCTGTATTGCTGGTTTGTGTTCATTCTGCCTCCCAAAAATCAGAATAGAAAGTGATCAAAAAATGTTATGTGCCCAAAAAAGGTACCAATTAAAACATCAACTCGTCCTTCTAAAAACAAGCTATCACATGACTCTGTTGGCCTAAATATAGAAAAATTATAGCTCTCAAGATATAGCAAAGCTAAATCTTTTTCTTGATCTGCTGTTGATTTGTTCATTCTGTCTCCCAAAGATCGCAGTAGCGCTCGGCTCACATTTATCATGTGCTCTACGCTGAGTGCTTATATGCCCTTAAAATTATAGGCTTTTAGCCTGAGATAAGGGTCAAAACTGGCCATTAGTCTGAAGGGGTTAATGAAATATATGGATGTCTTAAGTCCACTAGCACAAATTCATATAGGGGGATCTTGAGCAGAGACCCCTCTCTAGATTTTATATACAGGTCCTTCTCAAAAAATTAGCATATAGTGCTAAATTTCATTATTTTCCATAATGTAATGATTACAATTAAACTTTCATATATTTTAGATTCATTACACACCAACTGAAATTTGTCAGGTCTTTTATTGTTTTAATACTGATGATTTTGGCATACAACTCCTGATAACCCAAAAAACCTGTCTCAAAAAATTAACATATTTCAACCATCCAATAAAATAAGTGTTTTTTAAAAACAAACAAAAAAAACATCAAATAATAAAGTTCAGTTATGCACTCAATACTTGGTCGGGAATCCTTTTGCAGAAATGACTGCTTCAATGCGGCGTGGCATGGAGGCAATCAGCCTGTGACACTGCTGAGGTGTTATGGAGGCCCAGGATGCTTCGATAGCGGCCTTAAGCTCATCCAGAGTGTTGGGTCTTGCGTCTCTCAACTTTCTCTTCACACATATCCCACAGATTCTCTATGGGGTTCAGGTCAGGAGAGTTGGTAGGCCAATTGAGCACAGTAATACCATGGTCAGTAAACCATTTACCAGTGGTTTTGGCACTGTGAGCAGGTGCCAGGTCGTGCTGAAAAATGAAATCTTCATCTCCATAAAGCATTTCAGCCGATGGAAGCATGAAGTGCTCCAAAATCTCCTGATAGCTAGCTGCATTGACCCTGCCCTTGATGAAACACAGTGGACCAACACCAGCAGCTGACATGGCACCCCACACCATCACTGACTGTGGGTACTTGACACTGGACTTCAGGCATTTTGGCATTTCCTTCTCCCCAGTCTTCCTCCAGACTCTGGCACCTTGATTTCCGAATGACATGCAAAATTTGCTTTCATCAGAAAAAAGTACTTGGGACCACTTAGCAACAGTCCAGTGCTGCTTCTCTGTAGCCCAGGTCAGGCGCTTCTGCCGCTGTTTATGGTTCAAAAGTGGCTTTACCTGGGGAATGCGGCACCTGTAGCCCATTTCCTGCACACGCCTGTGCACGGTGGCTCTGGATGTTTCTACACCAGACTCAGTCCACTGCTTCCTCAGGTCCCCCAAGGTCTGGAATCGGTCCTTCTCCACAATCTTCCTCAGGGTCCGGTCACCTCTTCTCGTTGTACAGCGTTTTCTGCCACATTGTTTCCTTCCAACAGACTTCCCATTGAGGTGCCTTGATACAGCACTCTGGGAACAGCCTATTTGTTGAGAAATTTCTTTCTGGGTCTTACCCTCTTGCTTGAGGGTGTCAATGATGGCCTTCTTGACATCAGTCAGGTCGCTAGTCTTACCCATGATGGGGGTTTTGAATAATGAACCAGGCAGGGAGTTTTTAAAAGCCTCAGGAATCTTTTGCATGTGTTTAGAGTTAATTAGTTGATTCAGAAGATTAGGGTAATAGGTCGTTTAGAGAACCTTTTCTTGATATGCTAATTTTTTGAGACAGGTTTTTTTGGGTTTTCATGAGCTGTATGCCAAAATCATCAGTATTAAAACAATAAAAGACCTGACAAATTTCAGTTGGTGTGTAATGAATCTAAAATATATGAAAGTTTAATTGTAATCATTACATTATGGAAAATAATGAAATTTAGCACTACATGCTAATTTTTTGAGAAGGACCTGTAGGTCTGAATATTGCATATGGATAAACCACTTTAATGGGAGCAATGAATATTCTGGTATTTTTTTTTACCTAAAAGAACAGAGCTAAAGAACCTTTTATTCTTGCTGCCATAAGCACTGTGGGGCTAATAGAAACTCGAAGCCATAGCCACCCAGTGCTATTCGCCACATATGGGTAAAACACCTCTCAATGTGATGGCCAATTGCTGCACAGTTTTGTTTCACAATCGTCAAGCTATTGGTCCGCCTTGGGTGTGGGGTCCAGAGCCCAAGAATCACGAATGCATCAATGATAGCAGAGAAAGGATTTGCTACTTTTAAATTGGTATCAACATTCTGGAAATAATATATTTTTCATTTTATTTATTTATTAATAATTCCTTGGGGCTTGTAACTGCTTAGTCAAGTTTAATTACGACCATAAACGTTTTTCTGCTTATTAAAGCTTAAATAAATATTAACTGCCATTGATCAGCCTTTGCATGTTACGCTATGAATCCTAAAGTAATTAATATTGATTAGCAAACATACGTATGGGAATTTATAGAAATGTTTGTGAACATCTAATGCACGTGTGAAATGCAAGCTGTAAGGGCAGTTAGAAAACAAATCAAGCAGCTTCAATAGGAATCATTTCTTTTGTAGACAATGTATTGTTAATATTCAGAGTTTCTAACTTGTAATATGTCCATACACTTCTCCACTAGTGAAGTTGCATTCTACATATTTTTGAAAGCTGATATATCTACATAGCACAGAGAGATAATACAGAGGAGGGAGAGAGAGACATTTGCATCCCCTTAGTCCTTATTATGACCATTTTACAGCACCAAAGTTTGGGTCCTCATTGACTACTATGTGGTTCGGGTACAGTGCTGGTACCCGAACCGACCTTTGGACTAAAGTTCGCTCAAACTTAACAAACCCGAACATCCATGGGTCCGCTCATCCCTACCCATAACTTTTTCTTATTTCCTTCCATGGAGCTTTGTTCGGGATTGTTTTTTTGGCCTTGTGATCTGACATTTTATTGTACCATTTTGGGGTAAATATGATGTTTTCTTTTTTTTTTCTTTAGGGAGGTGAGATAACAAAAACACAATTCTGACATTTGAGTTAAAATTTTTTCCCTTTATGTCATTGACCATATGGGCAAATTATTTTTATATTTTGATACTTTAGACTGAACGCTTACTGATGTGGCAATACCAAATATGACTATTTATTTTTAACAGGAAAGAAAGGAAGTTTAATTTTCACTTTTTTAGTCTTTTTTGGGGACTTTACCTTGCGATTATCCTTTTGCTTATACTATATATTGCAATACAATAGTACAAACCATAGTCTGCTATGAAGCCTTCAGCAGGCCCCCGGCTGCCATGGTAATAAATCAATACATAACAATTACCTCTTTTAAAATTGAGGGCCTTTTAGGACAAGAACAACTTTACGGCACCAGAATACAGCGAGGTGCACATGACATCTGTGCACATAGCCTATATCTTTGGAGCTTTCCCCGACCTTTCCTATAGATCCTCATTCACCACACGGAAACCTCTGTTTGGTCGCTGCTATGTTCTGTATATCATATGCGGTATACTTTATATCAATGGACTTTTATGATGGACTAGCTGAAGAGCCCGGCGCTGCCCGGGCATAGTACCTAACTACGGTTAGTTATAACAAATTGTAATGATTATATCTATATACAAGTATTCAGCTTTCTCCCCATTATGTAGATAGGGCCAAAATAGTTTGGCGATTTGGAACGTGCGGGGGTTAAAATTTCCATTCAACACATAGCCTATGATGCTCCTGGGGTTGAGATGTGCGGGCATGCAAAATTTCATGCCCGTAAGTACAACGGTGCAGATTCCTATCCCGGGCCAAAATTATTTGCCGATTTGGAATGCGCGGGGTTAAAATTTCGACTAAAAACCTAGCCTATGACGCTCCCGGGGTCGAGACGTGCGGGTGTGCAAAATTTCATGCCCGTAAATGCAGATTCCTATGCCGGACATATACACAAGCATTCAGCTTTCTCCCCATTATGTAGATAGGGCCAAAATGTTTGGCGATTTGGAACGTGCGGGGGTTAAAATTTCCATTCAACACATAGCCTATAATGCTCCTGGGGTTGAGATGTGCGGGCATGCAAAATTTCATGCCCGTAAGTACAACGGTGCAGATTCCTATCCCGAGCCAAAATTATTTGCCGATTTGGAATGCGCGGGGTTAAAATTTCTACTCAAAACCTAGCCTATGACGCTCCCGGGTCGAGACGTGCGGGTGTGCAAAATTTCATGCCCGTAAATGCAGATTCCTATGCCGGACATACACACAAGCATTCAGCTTTCTCCCCATTATGTAGATAGGGCCAAAATTGTTTGGCGATTTGGAACGCGCGGGGTTAAAATTTCGATTCAAAACATAGCCTAGGACTCTTTCGGGGTCGAGACGTGCGGGCGTGCAAAATTTCATGCCCGTAAGTGCGACGGTGCGGATTCCAATCCCGGACAAACATATCCACATACATACACACATACATACATTCAGCTTTATATATTAGATGGATGGATGCCTAAGCACCCTAGGGTGGCCTACTGTCAGGCATATACCTACTGAGCATATGTGCCCAAAAGTAGTTAGAAATGCAATGGGTTCCAAGCCTAAGAGTAACAACGCATGTTCTGGCTTAGAAAAGGGGGATACATACAGCACAGAGACACCCTCTTTGATGTCCATATGTGTTAATATGGCATATAGACATTGTTTTTGTTCATAACACAACCCCTTTAATATCTAACATTGTCAGAATAAGGTTAGTGAAAGTCATTGGCCAAAAAAACTTAGTGTGCCTCCTATCTAACCTCTGGAACTCAGACTCTCACCTTATTCCCTATCATAGTCACTTATAGGGTAGATGGCAGTACAGAATTGTGGTCCTCTCCACTGAAGTCTAGAGAAGTTTTAGAGACTGCCCAACTCTTTTACATCTTAAAAGAGAGTGATTTCTCTACCTAGAGTCTTAAGTCCCCAAAGTGGTGTAGACTCAAGGGCATGTGGCCAATGAGTCCTTCCTATAAGCCATCCTTTATTACCAAAGAGTGTAATTCAAAACATATTTCCAAACAAAACTTCCATATGTGTAATGGTAACAAAGAAAATCCAACCCCATAGTATATAAAGGTCCAGTTTATTTTAATATACAATATCAGACTCCTCAACTTTAAAATTGTAATGCCAAAAAGGAAAAGTTGTGAAATTATGTAAATCACAAGATGGATAGACATGGTAATTATATGCAAATAATGGGTCTATTAGAACAACATTTTTTAAAACTCTTAATTTAGTCAGTATTAAATATGAGTGACATGCACTTACACGCCTTGGCATGCAATCAATAAGGTTATTAATAGATGTCTGTTACATGTTCTGCCATGCTGAATGCACTTGGGCAAGCAAATAATCAAAATCCCCTGATGGCAGCTCTCTTTACAAATTGCCGACCACTGACATCCCCTATGTTCTCGCTGGGAAACAAAACACTGCAGGACATGGTAGCACATTTAGGCCCCACAGGCTTTTCACAGTAGCACAAGCAACATGCGGGCTGGCGTAATCTTGTTGAAAAAGGCTCTCATACTCAACACTAACCAAATCAAGATGTTTTGAAAATTTTGTTTCCAATTTTTCATCATTTGCATATCATTACCATATCTATCCATCCTGTGATTTCCACAGGTCCACGATTTTCCCTTCTTGGTGTTGCAATCCAATGTTAAGGAAGAATGTATCTTATGCTTGTGGAGACCATTGTTAGATCTTCCTGTATCCTCTCCATTTCTGTTTGTTCTAGTCTTTCTCACAAAATGTTTGTGTTATTTTCAAATCTATTTTATTCTGTCTTCTCATACATTGACTCTTGTATAAATATTTTATGAGAGCTGCTGTGAACTGAAATAAAAGGATGTGGTAAAGGACTTCTACTCTGCTTATAATTACAGCAGAAGAAAACTTCTACAGCATTGCCTAAGAAGCCAACAACAGGAGACATCATGCGATCAGTGAATGGAGGTCCGGCTCACTTACCCTGTCCGAGTAAAGAGTCAGAGCGAGAAGTGGAGATTCGGCTCTTGCAAGTCGAGTGTGATGAGCTGAGGACCAGACTTGGATGTTTGAAGGTAAAAACTTTTCAGCATTATCATCTTACAAAAATTCTGTAATAATCACCTTATATTGTTCTGGCTTGGGCTGGCTGCAGAGGAGGAGATATATTGGTCGCCCTGGCACCCTAGAGGTAAGGGGGCCTTAAAAGCAGGTTGAGTTGTACATTGTGATTGCCACGTCGCCGTTGTATTCAGTGGCTGGTGTTCCTGTCTCGGCCGCTGGGAGGCGTCGGACTCCTTCGGCTGGTGGTGCCGGTGATAGGAGAGTGGTATCCTCATATGGTTCCGCTCCTTTGACGCCGCCTGTGGGTAATGTTGGTGACAGAAAAGGGGTCCCTGCACAGGCGTCTGGTGGGCGTAGGCTTCGCTCTTCTGTCAGAGGTGAAGTGGTTGGTGTCAGTCATGCATCACCATCTGGCCTGGTTCTGGGGGCGGTCCAGATGAGGTCATCAGACTGTGAGCATGTGAGAGGTAGCCATGCCCTTCAAATACCTTGGAGCCTGGCTTGCAGGCCGCCAGATATAGTCTTGGTTTCCCCAGTGTGCTAGTTTGTTTTACTATTGTATCTCTGACCTTTGCCTGGAGTTCTGACTCTACTACTGCCTGCCGATTTTGTACCTTTGCTGCCCGCCTGGTTTTGACTTTATCTTTAGCCTGAATTTCTGACTGTTCTTCCTGCCGATTTTGTACCTCTGCTGTCCGCCTTGATTTGACTTTATCTTTAGCCTGAATTTCTGACCCTTCTACTGCCTGCCGATTTTGTACCTTTGCTGCCCTCCTGGTTTTGACCCTTGGACTTCTGACTACGCATTTGGTCTCGCTTTTTATTCCCTTCCTAGCGTCCTTCCTACTCCGGTCCACTGCTCTCATAGGCAGCTACCCCCTGGGCTTCGCTGTAATTCCAGATCCCTGTATAGTGGTAAAGGGTCTCGGGGTTTCTTGGGGTGCTGTCTTACCTGCAGTTCAGACCTGCAGTGGGCGGACGTCACAGTGATGAGCTATAGGACTGCAAATGGCCCTTATACTGTTCTTGCACAGGAACTCTTTTTCTGTCTGTTTCTGCCAATGGTTAGGCATAAAGGGTTTATGAAAGTAGAATTTTTTTTTTCCTAAGCCAATGCAATCTCTTTACAGTGTACTTCCAGTTACACAGAATTTTGAATTGAATGTAGGAGCCTGCACAATAATAATTTTCCTTTTTTTTTTTTTTTTATTTTGCTCTCAATAGTCCGTCTTTCCACTGACATTAGATTTTACAACAATACCTAAGAGACAGTACGGACCACAGCTGCTCAGTGCTGCTACTGAAAGCAAAATCGCTAATGAAATTGAATTAGAGAAGCCATTATTGTGCAATTTCCAGGAAGTTCACTTAAAATTAACCCTGTTCTCTTCCACTGACATGAACTATTTAGTAACCTACATGGTTAAACTGGGCTGTGTCCTATACTAAATGTTACCTGAATGAGGACTGCACATACCTGTACAGGGTTTTTCATGAATGGCTTAAGACAGGGGTGGGGAAACTTTTTTTTTTCTGAGGGCCATTCGGATATTTTTACCATCATTCTGGGGAGGTACAAATCACGTGTTAACTCTGCCAACAAAGTACATCCTGATGCTGGCACTGGTGTCAGGACATAATTTTTCATTGCACGTGCCTCAGCGTTCAGTAGTGAACACTGCCTGTGCGTTCTCATAAAGCAAGAAGAAACTAGAAGGCCGGCGGCCATGAAAATACAGCTTCTGGCCTAAGCCAGGGGCGTATCTAGGGGGCGGGGCAACCGGGGCATGTGCCCCGGGCGCAGCCAGCAGGGGGGCGCAGTCGGGCCGCCTAATGCGGCGGTCCGCAGTGTCTCCCATGCAGCTGCGTTCTGCCGCCCCCGGCCTGGGAGTCGGCGGTTCCCTGTGCTGGCTGTCATGCTGACAGCCGGCGCAGAGAAGCTGCTGCGTGCCGGCTCCCAGGGATCAATTGCACTGGTGTCTATACAGACGCCAGTACAATTGAAGCTCTGACCGCCGGGTCAGAGCGACGTCTGCAGCGTGATCAGGTCATGTGATCACGCTGCTGACGTCACTCGTCGTCGGCGCCCAGAAGGGTGAAGACTGGTGGTGAATGTGCTCCACTATGGGGCTGAAGATACCACTGAAGATAAACAGGCGACATAATGTGTGTGTATGGGGGGATGAATTTAGAGTGGGGATGGGGGGGTACTTTATGTGTGGGGGGATTTGGAGATGTTGTGGGGGGTTATTTTATGTGGGGGGATTTGGAGTGGGGATGGGGCTATTTTATGTGGGGGATTTGGAGTGGGGATGGGGGGTTATTTTATGTGGGGGGGATTTGGAGTGGGGATGGGGGGTTCTTTTATGTGTGGGGGGATTTGGAGTGTGGATGGGGTTATTTTATGTGTGGGGGGCTTAGAGTGGGGATGGGGGTTCTTTTATGTGTAGGGGGATTTGGAGTGGGGATGGGGGGTACTTAATATGTGTGGGGGTGCTTAATGTGTGTGGGGGGATATGGAGTGGGGATGGGGGTACTTAATGTGTGTGGGGATTTGGAGTGGGGATGAGGGGATTTAATGTGTGTGGGGGGGATTTGGAGTGGGGATGGTGGCATTTAATATGTGTGGGGGGATTTGAGGGTACTGAAGAGTATGTATGTATGAGGGCATGTATGAGGAAACAGTATGGGGGATGGGTGCAGACAGTATGGGGAGCGAATGAGTGAATGTATGTGGACACAGTATGGGGAGTGAAGGTGATGGGATGTGTGCAGACAGAGTATGGGGAGTCGGGTATGTGTGAGCTGACAATATAGAGAGTGAGGGGTAAATATATGAGGAGACAGTATGCTGAACAGGGGGGATGTGAGAGGAGACAGTGTGAGGAGGGAGGGGAATAGTGTGAGGCGACAGCATATTGCAGATATTTTTATTTAGGGGCATTATAATGACTCTTCTGTCTTTAAGGGCATCGTGCGGAGAGTTGGTGCAGAAGAGCGGAGAAGATGGAGGTCTGCAGAGACGGCTGTGGATGAGAAAACTCATCATAGGATCTGGACAAGATGAAGAAAAGGAGAACGACTCCAGAGACGACGTCCTCTATAAGGTACCTGGATGTAAATATTATTTGTGAAATTGACTAATTTTCATGTCTTTATTTGTTAGGAGCATTAAAGGGGTTGTCCAGGTCTGTGCTGAGTCTGCAGTCACATAGAATGACTGCAGACTCAGCACAGACCTGGACAGCCCCTTTAATGCTCCTAACATAAATAAAAACATGAGAATTAGTCAATTTCAGAATTCTCACAGTGCGCACTGCACACTCTTAGGATTCTCTCGTGCCGGTAATTTACATACATGCGGTTACATGCTGACTAGACATGTGTGGCCTCACTCAATGAAAATGAACGGAGCGAGGCCGGGCACGTCTAGTCGGAATGTGGCCAGAAGTATATAAATCACATGCTTGTGCTGACATGACCGTGTACTCTTGCCACCGGTAAGGGAGAATCCTAACAGTGTGCAGTGCATTCGTTGTGAGAATTCAGAAGCTGCAATGTCAGGATTCAGCTCTGCAGGTTCCAGCAGTTATCACATGGACACTTCACTCAGATGCGATTTTCATACTTATGGTCCTGTGACAACAAACTTCTCTTCTGCTTCTCTCAATTTTTCACTGAACATTGAGAGCATTAGGCAGAGCAGCTCGTCGGTACATGACTAAGTGTGCAAATCGCATGTGTGCGGGGGGGGGGGGCGCTGAACCGAATTCTTGCCCTGGGTGCCAGAAAGCCTAGATACACCTCTGCCTAAGCACTGTGGTCCCATGAATCTGCCCAGGGGCCGAATAAAAGGTCATGGAGGGCCGTAAATGGCCTGCGGGCCTGAGGTTCCCCACCCCTAGCTTAACCCCTTAACGACCGCCGATGCGCCTTTTAACGGCGGTCATTAAGGGTACTTAAACCACAGTGCCGTTAATTAACGGCGCTGTGGAAAAAGTGAATAGCGCCCCCCAGAGGTGCATTTTCTCCGGGGTCTCGGCTACCGGAGGTAGCCGAGACCCCAGAGAACATGAATCGGGTCGGTTTTTAATGACACCGATGTTGCGATCGCCGTTATTAACCCTATAACGGCGATCGCAACAAAAAAAAAAAGTTGTGCCATTTAATTTCTCTGTCCTCTGATGTCATCGGACATCAGAGGACAGAGAAAAAGGGTCCCCGGGACCCCCATGTGGCCCCCGATCCCCTGCATGTGGCCCCCGGGCCCTACATTGTCCCCCGGTGCCGCTGCTATGAAGAAAATGGCAGGCGCATACTCAGTGCGCCCGCCGTGATGTGCTGGGGGGGATGGGCAATATTCTCTGGGGTCTCGGCTACCGGGGGTAGCCGAGACCCCAGAGAACATGATCCGGGTCGGTATTCACCGATCCCGGTGTTGCGATCGCTGCTATACAGCATAACGGCGATCGCAAAAAAAAAAATGATTTCTCTCCCCTCTGATGTGATCGCACATCAGAGGGGAGAAAATGAGGGTCCCCAGGTCCCCCGGAACCCCCCCTGTACCTGCCGGTGTCCTCCGGCAGGTCCCCCTGGCCTCTGATCCTCCCGGTCTTCTTCCTGGAAAAAAAAAATCTGCTTGGCGGCAGATTAAAAATTTTTTTCATTCATTCTCCAGAAAGTGCATTTTGATCACTGTGATAAACTATCACAGTGATCAAAATAAAAAAAACAGTACATAACCCCCCATTTATCACCCCCTTAGTTAGGGACATATAATAAAAAATAGAAATTATATTTATTTTCATTTTTCCGTTAGGGTTAGGGTTATAATTAGGGTTAGGGTTAGCATTAGGGTTAGGGTTAGCATTAGGGTTAGGGTTATAATTAGGGTTAGGGTTAGGCTGGGTTCATACTGCGTTATGGCAGTTCGTTAGACGGACTGCGTTACACCGCGGTATAACGCGGTGTAACGCAGTCCGTTAACGCTGCCGTAAAGCGGCATGCGTTTGCGACGTGCCATCATTCAGTGACGGAGCCTCGGACGCGGGCTGCAATGTCTGGGCTCCGTCACCGCTAGCGCAGCTGAATCATCTGCTGATTCCTCTGCGCTAGCGGGTATAGCATAACGCGATCGCGTTATGCTATACCGTTACCAGTCCGTCAACGCTATGTGTTGAACGGGCTGGTAAAATGCAAAATGAACCTAGCCTTAGGGTTAGGGTTATAATTAGGGTTAGAATTAGGGTTAGGGTTACAATTAGGGTTAGGGTTAAAATTAGGGTTAGGGTTACAATTAAGGTTAGGGTTACAATTAGGGTTGGAATTAGGGTTGGAATTTAGGTTAGGATTAGGGTTGGGATTAGGGTTAGGGGTGTGTTGGGGTTAGGGTTGGAGCTAGAATTGAGGGATTTCCACTATTTAGGCACATCAGGGGGTCTCCAAACACGACGTGGCGTTCAAAAAGTCAAATGGCGCTCCCTCCCTTCCGAGCCCTGCCGTGCGCCCAAACAGTGGTTTACCCCAACATATGGGGTATCAGCGTACTCAGGACAAATTGCACACCAATTTTGGGTTCTAATTTCTCCTGTTACCCTTGGGAAAATAAAAAATAGCTGGCTAAAAAAATTATTTTTGAGAAAAAAAATTATTTTTTATTTTCACAGCTCTGCGTTTATAAATTTCTGTGAAGCACTTTGGGGTTCAAAGTGCTCACCACACATCTAGATAAGTTCCTTAAGGGGTCTAGTTTCCAAAATGGGGTCACTTGTGGGGGGTTTCCACTGTTTAGACACATCAGGGGGTCTTCAAACACGACGTGGCGTTCAAAAAGTCAAATGGCGCTCCCTCCCTTCCGAGCCCTGCCGTGCGCCCAAACAGTGGTTTACCCCAACATATGGGGTATCAGCGTACTCAGGACAAATTGCACGCCAATTTTGGGTTCTAATTTCTCCTGTTACCCTTGGGAAAATAAAAAATAGCTGGCTAAAAAATCATCTTTGAGAAAAAAAATGAGTTTTCATTTTCACGGCTCTGCGTTTATAAATTTCTGTGAAGCATTTGGGGGTTCAAAGTGCTCACCACACATCTAGATAAGCTCCTTGGGGGTCTAGTTTCCAAAATGGTGTCATTTGCAGGGGGTTTCTACTGTTTAGGCACATCAAGGGCTCTGCAAACACAACATGACGCCCGCAGAACATTCCATCAAAGTCTGCATTACAAAATGGCGCTCCTTCCCTTCCAAGCACTCCCATGCGCCCAAACAGTGGTTTCACCCCACATATGGGGTATCAGCGTACTCAGGAAAAATTGCACAACAACTTTTTGGGTCCAATTTCTCCTGTTACCCTTGGGAAAATAAAAAAAATAGCTGGCTAAAGAATCATTTTTGAGGAAAAAAAAGGTTTTTTATTTTCACGGCTCTACGTTTATAAATTTCTGTGAAGCACTTGGGGGTTCAAAGTGCTCACCACACATCTAGATAAGTTCCTTAAGGGGTCTAGTTTCCAAAATGGTGTCATTTGTGGGGATTTCCACTGTTTAGGCGTATCAGGGGCTCTCCAAACGCGACATGGCTTCCAATTTCAATTCCAGGAAATTTTGGTTTGAAAAAGTCAAACGGCGCTCCTTCCCTTACAAGCCCTGCCGTGCGCCCAAACAGTGGTCCCACCTCACATATGGGGTATCAGCGTACTCAGGACAAATTGGACAACAACTTTTGTGGTCTAATTTCTCCTGTTACCCTTGGGAAAATAAAAAATTGGGGACTAAACGATCAGGTTTGTGGAAAAAATATGACTTTTTATTTTCAGTTATAAACTTCTGTGAAGCACTTGGGGTTCAAAGTGCTAACCACACATCTATATAAGTTCCTTAGGGGGTCTAGTTTCCAAAATGGTGTCACTTGTGGGGTGTTTCCACTGTTTAGACACATTAGGGCCTCTACAAACGCGACATGGCGACCAGCCAATTCTGAGTTGAAAAAGTCAAACGGCGCTCCTTCCCTTCCAAGCTCTGCCATGCACCCAAACAGTGGTTTACCCCCCACATATGGGGTATCAGCATGCTCAGGACAAATTGCACAAAAACTTTTGGGGTCTTGTTACCCTTGGGAAAATAAAAATTGGGTTGAACAGATCGTTTTTGTGGAAAAAATATGATTTTTTTATTTTCACGGTTCTATGTTATAAACTTCTGTGAAGCACTTGGAGGTTCAAAGTGCTCACCACACATCTAGATAAGTTCCTTAGGGGGTCTAGTTTCCAAAATGGGGTCACTTGTGGGGGGTTTCCACTGTTTAGACACATCAGGGCCTCTACAAACACGACATGACGTCCAGCCAATTCTGCGCTGAAAAAGTCAAACGGCGCTCCTTCCCTTCCAAGCTCTGCCACGCACCCAAACAGTGGTTTACCCCCACATATGGGGTATCGTCTTATTCAGGAGAAATTGCACAACAAATTTTGTGGTTCATTTTTTCTTTTAACAGTTGTGAAAGTAAAAAAAATTGGTTCCGAAGTAAAGTTTTTGCAAAAAAAGTTAAATGTTAATTTTTTCCTTCCACATTGCTTCAGTTCCTGTGAAGCACGTAAAGGGTTAATAAACTTCCTGAATGTGATTTTGAGCACCTTGAGGGGTGCAGTTTTTAGAATGGTGTCACTTTTGGGTATTTTCTATCGTATAGACTCCTCAAAGTGACTTCAAATGTGATGTGGTCCCTAAAAAAAAATGGTGTTGTAAAAATGAGAAATCGCTGGTCAACTTTTAACCCTTATAACTTCATAACAAAAAAAAATTTTGTTCCCAAAATTGCGCTGATGTAAAGTAGACATGTGGGAAATGTTATTTATTAAGAAATTTGTGTGACATATCTCTCTGATTTAAGGGCATAAAAATTTAAATTTGAAAATTGTTAAATTTTCAAAATTTTCTCCATATTTCCGTTTTTTTTCATAAATAAACACAAGTCATATCAAAGAAATTTTACCACTAACGTGAAGTACAATATGTCATGAAAAAACAATCTCAGAATCAGCTGGATTCGTTAAAGCGTTCCAGAGTTATAACCTCATAAATTGACAGTGGTCAGAATTGTAAAACTTGGCCCTGTCATTAAGCTGCAAAATGGCTCTGTCACTAAGGGGTTAAGTGTACGTGCACATGACAACTTTCAGATGCGTACCCGTGTAACAGGTTGCGGGATGCAGTGACGGACAGGAGGCAGAGCAAGGGTTAAAATTTTTACTTAACACTGAGATACTCCACGCAGGGAGGTAAACAGTTAAATGAAGGAATGAACAGTTAAATTTGCAAAGGAATCATTTAACGTGGCAATAATTCCTCAGGCTGTGAAGTCAATAGCTCCAACAACAGCTCGTTCGGTGCTTGTCAAAGAAGTTCCTGTAGGCAACAAGGATCTGCCTTCCGGCAGCAGCGGTTGGTCTCCGTACCTTCTGCTGAGCCCCTAGTCCATAAGCTGGAGCAATTTCCTTTTTCTTCTAAAGATGTGGGCTCACTGCCGGAGCCGAGATCCAAAGGTAGGAGTCCGACGTGGGCGTACTATTATGCCCAACGTCAGAAAATGGTGAAAATGGTTAATGTGCTTTTTTTAAAAAATACGGACATATTTAGTGTAATCCTAATGACCCGTTTGGTGTAACCAAGTAATCGTAAGGACCCGCACAATATAGCAATCAGATTATTTATAAGGATTGGTACAGTGGGGAAAAAAAGTATTTAGTCAGCCACCAATTGTGTAAGTTCTCCCACTTAAAAAGATGAGAGAGGCCTGTAATTGACATCTTAGGTCGACCACAACTATGAGAGTCAAAATGAGAAAACAAATGCAGAAAATCACCTTGTCTGATTTGACAAAATTTAGTTTGCAAATTATGGTGGAAAATAAATATTTGGTCACCTAAAAACATGCAAGATTTCTGGCTCTCACAGACCTGTAACTTCTTCTTTAAGAGGCTCCTCTGTCCTCCACTCATTACCTGTAGTAATTGCATCTGTTTGAACTTGTTGTCAGTATAAAAGACCCCTGTCCAGAACCTCAAACAGTCACACTCCAAACTCCACTATGGTGAAGACCAAAGAGCTGTCGACGGACACCAGCAACCAGGGTCGGACTGGCCCACCGGATAATCCGGTGCCCTGGCATCTGGGGGGCCCTGGCACCTGCTGGCATACAGGGGCCAGTTGCCTAGGGCCCCCCAGCCGGTGGCGTGTCGCTAATAGCGGCACACCACGCAGCTGCCATGGGGGCCCCGTGCTAGCGGAGCAGCAGCAGGTGACAGGAGGCAGGAGCCCCTGTCCCCGCTGCTAAAGAGAAATGAATATTCACTGCTTCCCACGCCCACATGGGCGTGGGAAGCAGTGAATATCATTTCACCTTAGCTGCTAAGATTGCCCACTATTAGGGCTGGGGAACCAGGGCCCCGCACTCCCCCAGGGGACCCCCGCTCCCACAGGGGCCCCCAGCACAGGCAGCCGCTATGCGGCAGTAAGTTAGGGCCGGCGCCACCCTCAATTGTAATGGTGAATGGAGAGAGAGCGTCATCTGACGCTCTCTCTCCCATCAGTTCCCTCTGCTTCTCACTCACAGCCGGTGCGCGATGACGTAACTACATCGCGCACCCGCTGTGTGTGTGTCTGGCAGACGGCAGCTCCTGACACTGATTCAGAGCTGCCGCAGGAATCAGCGTGGGAGCGAGGAGGAGAGGTGAGTATTGTGTTTTTTTTCTAAAAAATCTTATATCTTTCTATATATCCATCTCTATATCTATCTATTATCTATCCCATATCTATTATCTATCTATCTATTATCTGTCTATCTATCTATATCTATAGCGTTATACCCTATGAGGGGGGGCAGCATTATAATCTATGAGGGGGGCAGCATTATCCCCTATGAGGGGGACAGCATTATACCCTATGGGGGGGCAGCATTATCCCCTATGAGGGTGGCAGCATTATCCCCTATGAGGGGGGGCAGCATTATCCCCTATGAGGGGGGGCAGCATTATCCCTTTTGAGGGGGGCAGCATTATCCCCTATGAGGGGGCAGCATTATCCCCTATGAGGGGGGCAGCATTATCCCCTATGAGGTGGTGCATTATACCCGATGAGGGGGGCAGCATTATCCCCTATGAGGGGGCAGCATTATAGTCCTATGAGGGGGGCAGCATTATCCACTATGAGGGGGCAGCATTATCCCCTATGAGGGGGGGAAGCATTATATCTATGGGGGGCAACATTATCCCCTATGAGGGGCAGCATTATACCCTATGGGGCGCAGCATTATCCCTATGACAGGGGCAGCATAATCCCCTATGAGGGGGGGCAGCATTATAACCCATGAGGGGCAGCATTATCCCCTATGACGGGGGCAGCATATACCCTATGTGGGGCAGCATTATCCCTATGAGGGGGCAGCATTATCCTATGTGGGGCGCATATACTAGAGGGGAGCAGCTATCTCCTATAGGGCGATTACCCCTAGGAGGGGGGCAGCATTATACCCTAGGAGGGGGTGCATTATACCCTATGAGTGGGCAGCGTTATACCCTATGAGGGGGTACATTATACCCTATGATTGGGGCAGCATTATAATCTATGAGGGGGGCAGCATTATCCCCTATGAGGGGGGGCAGCATTATCCCCTATGAGGGGGGCAGCATTATCCCCTATGAGGGGGCAGCATTATACCTTAGGAGGGGGTGCATTATACCCTATGAGGGGGCAGCGTTATAACCTATGAGGGGGTGCATTATCCCCTATGAGGGGGGCAGCATTATCCCCTATGAGGGGGGCAGCATTATCCCCTATGAGTGGGGCAGCATTATCCCCTATGAGGGGGCTGCGTTATACCCTATGAGGGGGGCAGCATTATACCCTATAAGAGGGGCAGCATTATCCCCTATGAGGAGGGCAGCATTATCAGCTATGAGGGGTAGCATTATCCCCTATGAGGGGGCAGCATTATGCCCTATGAGGGGGCAGCATTATCCCCAATGAGGGGGGCAGCATTATACCCTATGAGGGGGGCAGCATTATCTCCTATGAGGGGGGCAGCATTATCCCCTAGGAGGGGGGCAGCATTATACCCTAGAAGGGGGTGCATTATACCCTATGAGTGGGCAGCGTTATACCCTATGAGGGGTGCATTATACCCTATGAGGGGGGCAACATTATCACCTATGAGGAGGCAGCATTATACCCTATGAGGGGGTGCATTATACCCTATAAGGGGGGCAGCATTTTCCTCTATGAGGGGGGCAGCATTATGCCCTATGAGGGGGGCAGCGTTATATCCTATGAGGGGTTGCATTATACCCTATGAGTGGGCAGCGTTACACCCTATGAGGGGGGCAGCATTATCCCCTATGAGGGGGGCAGCATTATATTCTATGGGGGGGGCTGCTTTATAATCTATGAGGGAGGCTACCCCAACTACTGCTACATAATTAAGACGTGTACTACCTTATATTATACCCGGATATTAGCGTGTTTTACCGCACAATTGGTGGTCTTGTATTTATTTCTATGTAGCAATATAGTGGGCCCCAAGAATGATTTTCTCTGGTGGGCCCAAGGTGTTCAAGTCCGATGCTGCCAGCAGCTCATTTCCACTCTCATAGTTGTGGTCTACCTATGATGTCAATTACAGGCCTCTCTCATCTTTTTAAGTGTGAGAACTTGCACAATTGGTGGCTGACTAAATACTATTTTTCTCCACTGTAATTGGTGCAACAAATGGCGACAGTGATATTTTCTCTATTAAACCCATAAAAATGAATAAAAATATACTGCTGAGGTCATCTTTAACGTAAATATCGTGTTGTTAGTGCGTTTTTGGTGTAGATGTGAATCTGCAGTTTTAATAAAACAGAAAGGCTTTGATGCACTTAAAAATAAGATGGGTTTTTTCCCCTTGTATTTTTTCAGGCTCCACATAGAAGCCTATAGGGAAAATAAGTACCAAGACCACCCAGGGGTAGAGTTTTCATGGGGTGTAATGTGTGACACCGCTCTTTCCACGTCTTTGGGACCAGTGGTGTAATGTGTGACCCCGCTACGTCCACTACATTACTATTCCCATAGAAGTGGTCAGAGCAAGGTCACACACTACTGCTCCCATAGAAGT
>JARQOD010000001.1:792949438-793005456 GCA_033576555.1 Oophaga sylvatica | reverse complement strand
TGAGGGGGGCAACATTATCCCCTATGAGGGGGGCAGCATTATACCCTATGGGGCGCAGCATTATCCCCTATGACAGGGGCAGCATAATCCCCTATGAGGGGGGGCAGCATTATAATCTATGAGGGGGGCAGCATTATCCCCTATGAGGGGGGCAGCATTATACCCTATGGGGCGCAGCATTATCCCCTATGACGGGGGCAGCATTATCCCTTATGATGGGGGCAGCATTATACCCTAGGAGGGGAGCAGCATTATCTCCTATGAGGGGGGCAGCATTATCCCCTAGGAGGGGGGCAGCATTATACCCTAGGAGGGGGTGCATTATACCCTATGAGTGGGCAGCGTTATACCCTATGAGGGGGTACATTATACCCTATGATTGGGGCAGCATTATAATCTATGAGGGGGGCAGCATTATCCCCTATGAGGGGGGGCAGCATTATCCCCTATGAGGGGGGCAGCATTATCCCCTATGAGGGGGCAGCATTATACCTTAGGAGGGGGTGCATTATACCCTATGAGGGGGCAGCGTTATAACCTATGAGGGGGTGCATTATCCCCTATGAGGGGGGCAGCATTATCCCCTATGAGGGGGGCAGCATTATCCCCTATGAGTGGGGCAGCATTATCCCCTATGAGGGGGCTGCGTTATACCCTATGAGGGGGGCAGCATTATACCCTATAAGAGGGGCAGCATTATCCCCTATGAGGAGGGCAGCATTATCAGCTATGAGGGGGTAGCATTATCCCCTATGAGGGGGCAGCATTATGCCCTATGAGGGGGCAGCATTATCCCCAATGAGGGGGGCAGCATTATACCCTATGAGGGGGGCAGCATTATCTCCTATGAGGGGGGCAGCATTATCCCCTAGGAGGGGGGCAGCATTATACCCTAGAAGGGGGTGCATTATACCCTATGAGTGGGCAGCGTTATACCCTATGAGGGGGTGCATTATACCCTATGAGGGGGGCAACATTATCACCTATGAGGGAGGCAGCATTATACCCTATGAGGGGGTGCATTATACCCTATAAGGGGGCAGCATTTTCCTCTATGAGGGGGGCAGCATTATGCCCTATGAGGGGGGCAGCGTTATATCCTATGAGGGGGTTGCATTATACCCTATGAGTGGGCAGCGTTACACCCTATGAGGGGGGGCAGCATTATCCCCTATGAGGGGGGCAGCATTATATTCTATGGGGGGGGCTGCTTTATAATCTATGAGGGAGGCTACCCCAACTACTGCTACATAATTAAGACGTGTACTACCTTATATTATACCCGGATATTAGCGTGTTTTACCGCACAATTGGTGGTCTTGTATTTATTTCTATGTAGCAATATAGTGGGCCCCAAGAATGATTTTCTCTGGTGGGCCCAAGGTGTTCAAGTCCGATGCTGCCAGCAGCTCATTTCCACTCTCATAGTTGTGGTCTACCTATGATGTCAATTACAGGCCTCTCTCATCTTTTTAAGTGTGAGAACTTGCACAATTGGTGGCTGACTAAATACTATTTTTCTCCACTGTAATTGGTGCAACAAATGGCGACAGTGATATTTTCTCTATTAAACCCAAAAAATGAATAAAAATATACTGCTGAGGTCATCTTTAACGTAAATATCGTGTTGTTAGTGCGTTTTTGGTGTAGATGTGAATCTGCAGTTTTAATAAAACAGAAAGGCTTTGATGCACTTAAAAATAAGATGGGTTTTTTCCCCTTGTATTTTTTCAGGCTCCACATAGAAGCCTATAGGGAAAATAAGTACCAAGACCACCCAGGGGTAGAGTTTTCATGGGGTGTAATGTGTGACACCGCTCTTTCCACGTCTTTGGGACCAGTGGTGTAATGTGTGACCCCGCTACGTCCACTACATTACTATTCCCATAGAAGTGGTCAGAGCAAGGTCACACACTACTGCTCCCATAGAAGTGGATGAAACAATGTCACACATTACACTAATACTCCCATAGAAATGTGTGACCCAGCTCAGTCTACTTGTATGGGAGCAGTAGTGGAATGTAATGGACATTAGATAGATGGCTCTGAGGGGGGATTACCATGTGAGCATTAGATACACGGCTCTGGATGGTATCACCAAGGGCGTATATAGAAATAAGTCACAGAAGATTCCCCATATAGTCCTCCATATAGTACAATGGGCAGCAAATTTCCTTCCATACAGTATAATGGCCTCATATAGTGCTCCATAGAGTATAATGGCCCTACATAGTACTCCACAGTATAATGGCGCCACATAGTACACCATACAGTATAATGGATCCACATAGTCCTCCATACAGAATAATGTCCCCACATAGTGCTCAATACACTATAATGTGCCACACATATTTCACCATATAGTATAATGGCCCCACATAGTGCTCCATACAGTACTATGCCCCCACATAGTGCTCAACAGTTTAATGACCCCACATAGTGCTCGATACAGTATAATGCCACCATTTTTGTATTTGTGGCAGCTCTGGTTCCGCTCAGTTTAAAACTTTTTTCTTTTGGACCACCAGGGGTTAATGTCAGTTTTTCCCTGCTGGCAATATGGTGTAATTGCACTGCTGCTGGGTCAGCTGATGTGGGTGATGACCACTCCCACCATCCTTTAACCCCTTTTTGCCATCGGATGTCCTGTATGACCATGGACAGGATAGTACGTCACATGCGATCGGACGCATTCCCGGGGGGAGTGTAGCTGATCACAGCCGGGTGTCAGCTGATTATCACAGCTGACTCCCGGCACATTAACCCCTGGCACACCGCGATCAAACATGATCGCGGTGTACTGGGGGCACAGTGAAGCATCGCGCAGGGAGGGGGTTCCCTGTGTGCTTCCATGAGACCCTCAGAACAGCACGATGTATCGCGCTGTTCCGAGGGACCCTCCTCCCTGCAGGACCCCGGATCCAAGATGGCCGCGGGGTCCTGCAGGGAGGCGGCTTCCTCAGTGCCTGCTGAGTGCAGGCGCTCAGAAAGCCTGCAGCAGTGCCAGTGAGATCGCTGGTGTGACAGAGTGCTGTGCACGGTGTCAGACCAGGATCTGATATTATACAGTGATGTCCTACCCTGGGACAAAGCAAAAAAGTAAAAAAAATGAAAATAACATGTGTAAATAAAAATTCCTAAATAAAGGAAAAAAAATATTCCCCAATAAATTCATTTCTTCATGTAAATAAAAAAAAAAAAACAACAAAGGTACACATATTTGGTATCGCCGCGTCCGTAACAACCCGCCCTATAGAACTGTCCCACTAGTTAACCCCTTTAGTGAACTCCTTAAAAAAAACAAAGCAAAAAAACAATGCTTTATCATCAAACCGCCGAACAAAAAGTGGAATAACACGGATATAAATAAACATGGTACCGCTGAAAACGTCATCTTGTCCCGCAAAAAACAAGCCACCATATACAGCATCATCAGCGAAAAAATAAAAAAGTTATAGCTCGCAGAATAAAGTGATGCAAAAATAATTATTCTTTATATAAAATTGTTTTTATTGTATAAAAGCGCCAAAACATAAAAAAATTACATAAATGAGGTATCGCCGTAATCGTACTAACCCGAAGAATAAAACTGCTTTATTAATTTTACCACACGCGGAACGGTATAAATGCCCCCCCAAAATAAATTCATGAATTGCTGATTTTTGTTCATTCTAACCTCCCAAAAATCAAAATAAAAAGCGATCAAAAAATGTCACATGCTCAAAAATGATACCAATAAAAATGTCAACTCGTCCCACAAAAAAGAAGACCTCACATGACTCTGTGGGCCAAAATATGCAAAAATTATAGCTCTCAAAATGTGGTGATTCAAAAACTATTTTTTGCAATAAAAAGTGTCTTTTAGCGTGACAGCTGCAAAACATATAAACCCACTATAAATAGTAAATCAAACCCCCCTTTATCAACCCCTTAGTTAGGGAAAAATAATAAAATTAAAAAAATGTATTTATTTCCATTTTCCCATTAGGGTTACTGTTGGGGCTAAAGTTAGGATTAGGGTTAGGTTTGGGATTAGGGTTAGGGGTGTGTTAGGGTTTGGTTTGTGGTTAGGGTTATGGTTAGGGTTGGGACTAGAGTTAGGGGTGTGTTGGGGTTAGGGTTGGAGTTAGAATTGGGGGGTTTCCACTGTTTAGGCACATCTGGGGCTGTCCAAATGTGACATGGCGTCTGATCTCAATTCCAGCCAATTCTACGTTAAAAAAGTCAAACGGTGCTCTTTCCCTTCTGAGCTCTGCCATACGCCCAAACAGTAGTTTACCCCCACATATGGGGTATCAGTGTACTTAGGACAAATCGCAAAATAACTCTTGGGGTCCAATTTCTTCTGTTACCATTGGGAAAATAAAAAATTGGGGGCGAAAATATCATTTTTGTAAAAAAAAAAATATTTTTTTGATTTTCTGGCTGTACGTTATAAACTTCTGTGAAGCACTTGGGGCTTCTTAGTGCTCACCACACATCTAGATAATTCCTTGTGGGGTCTATTTTCCAAAATGGGGTCACTTGTGAGGGGTTTCCACTGTTTAGGCACATCAGGGGCTCTCCAAATGCGACATGACACCCGCAGACCATTCCATCAAAGTCTGCAATCCAAAACGTCACTACTTCCCTTCCGAGCCACGACGTATGCCCATACAGTAGTTTTCTCCCACATATGGGGTATCAGCGTACTTAGGACAAATTGGACAACAACTTTTGGGGTCCAATTTCTCCTGTTACCCTTGGGAAAATAAAAAATTGGGGCTGAGAATATCATTTTTGTGGAAAAAGATTATGATTTTTTATTTTTATGGCTCTGCGTTATAAACTTCTGTGAAGCACTTGGGGGTTCAAAGTTCTCCCCACACATTTAGATAAGTTCCTTGGGTGGTTAATTTTCCAAAATGGGGTCACTTGTGGGTGGTTTCCACTGTTTAGACACATCAGGGGCTCTCCAAATGCGACATGACGCCCATAGACCATTCCATCAAAGTCTGCAATCCAAAACGTCACTACTTCCCTTCCGAGCCCCAACGTGTGCCCATACAGTAGTTTTCTTCCACATATAGGGTATCAGCGTACTCATGACAAATTGGACAACAACTTTTGGGGTCCAATTTCTCCTGTTACCCTTGTGAAAATAAAATATTGGGGGCGAAAAAATCATTTTTGTAAAAAAAAAGATCTTTTATTTTTACAGCTGTACGTTATAAACTTCTGCGAAGCACTTCGCGGTTCAAAGTGCTCACCACACATCTAGATAAGTTCCTTGAGGGGTCTTGTTGTCACGCTGTATAGCAGATATATATATGTGATGTCAGTAATCTATATCAAAAGGGCAACATACTATATAACATGCGCATAGATATATGATAACATAGAATTACCTGACAGAATGTCCAGTGGGTCAATACTGAATCCGTTATACGCTGTCTCCGGCTAGAGGGTGACCGGGGTCTATGCTGACCCTAAACTGGGGTCCTGACTAATCCCTCTACCTGGAGGTACTGTTAAAGGTACAGAAGTCCAGGCCACCAGCGTAAACCCTGTCTCCTATCAATCCCTGCCAACTGTAATCTAGTCCTAAGAAGGACCCTGATTACCACCAAAGGGAATGAACAGGTAACGGTTAATGAACAGAAAGACATACAAGAAAGACAAGAAATAAAGTAAATAAAGTCTTACATACAACACTCACACACAGTAGGAACACCTAAGGTCTCAGAGATAAACTATAAGCTATAAGAGTAAAAACAACTAAGGAGCTCTTAGCTTAAGTATTCTCAGAACCGCTCCAGTCTGCTAGACTACATGAATGCTTTCACCGGCGTCTAACACCCAGACTGGCAGGAATATAAAGGAAACTAATTAGAACATAATCAAAAGCAGCCGGGCGAGGCTGGACCTAGTCTTAGCAAAGAGCTAGGTAAAATTAACTCTCTCATTACCAAACACAAAGAAACAGCAGCTCAGCTGTGAGAAGTCAGAATGTGCAATCGCGACGATCTTCGTGGCGATGCACCCATGACAGTACCCCCCCTTCTACGAGGGGCCTCCGGACCCTCATGACCAGGTCTGTCCGGGTAAGTTGTGTGAAAGGTCCGAACCAATCGATCTGCGTTAGCATCAGACGCAGGGACCCACGTCCTCTCCTCAGGACCATACCCCCTCCAATGAACTAAGTACTGAGGGGATCGGCGACTGAGACGTGAGTCAATGATTTTCGACCCATGAAATTCCACGTTATCATTGACTACCACTGAAGGAGGAGGTAGAGGTGACAGTATGACTGGTGCCACATACTTTTTAAGTAATGACTTGTGAAACACATTATGAATTTTAAACGTAGGAGGGAGGTCCAGACGAAATGCCACAGGATTAATTATGGAACTGATCCTGTACGGCCCGATGAATCTGGGACCCAACCTCCAGGAGGAAACTTTAAGTTTTATATTCCTGGTAGACAACCAAACCAGATCGTTCACCTTCAGATCTAGACCAGAAACTCTCCTCCTATCAGCCATCCGTTTGTAACGGTTCCCCGTAACCTTCAGTCTTAAGCGATCTGGAACTATCAGTCTCCCTGGAAGTCCCACAGGGGCGTCCCCTGAGCCCCCAATACCTCCCCCTCAAGCTCAGAGCATACAGCTGACACTACAACTCCCTCCTGAGGAATAGGAACCGGATCATCCGTCTTCCCGGCCCCTGGGAAAGTACGAGATAAGGCATCAGGAAGCAACTTTATTGAGCAGTCATATGCGCGATGAGGAGGTAACTCTTTACACCCCTCCTCTGAGAACATCTCCCCAAAGTCCTCCAGAAAAGGAGGCAAAGTCCTAGGCACAACCGCACCGATGACCGTGCTCATGCAGTTATTCCTGCAAAATTCACCCCACTGGCTTATCTTTCCGGATTGCCAATCAATCACTGGGTTATGTTTAGCCAACCAAGGAAGTCCCAACACAATAGGAGTAGGTAGACCCTCCAACACATAACAAGACAATTGCTCTTTATGTATTGCCCCTACTCGAAAATCTATGTTATGAACAGCTTGTACCAAGCTACCTTGACCGAGAGGTCTAGAATCAATAGAGACTATAGGGACTGGTTTGGCCAATACACTCAGTTGCATACCATGCACCTGGGCAAACCGAGCGTCCACCAGATTAGCCCCGGACCCACTATCAAGAAAAACAGAAATCCTCTCAGTTCTAGTACCAATCACCACCTCCGCAGGCACGAGAAACTGAGAGGGATTTGGGGATGAAATACACACTCCCAGGTTAACTCCTTTGCTCAAAGAGGCCCGGGATGGACACCCCCCAACAAAATGTCCCTCTCTCCCGCAAAAGAAACACCTTCTAGTCTTGCGGTGCACCGCCGATTCCCTCCTACAAAATGATGTCCCTCCCAACTGCATGGGCTCCTCAGAACAGACCAGGGGAACCTCAGTATAAGGGACTTTAGTAGTAGGTGGAGTCATCACGGGAGGCGGAGTTACCTCGCGTCTTCCCCGAAGTCGTCTATCAATGCGAATAGCGAGGGCCATAGCAGCCTCCAGTGATGGAGGAGAATCATACTGAGCCAACACATCTTTTAATTTGTCAGACAACCCTTGACAAAACTGGCTCCTAAGAGCTGGGTCATTCCACTGAGTATCTGTTGCCCATCTACGGAACTCAGAAGAATATTCCTCCGCTGGACTATTTCCTTGCCGTATTTTACGTAACTTTGTTTCAGCAAGGGAGACTCGATCCGGATCATCATATACCAGACCCAGGGCAGTAAAAAATCGATCCACTGACTGGAGATCTGGGGAGCCTGGAGGAATAGAGAACGCCCAAGATTGAGGGTCCCCTTGTAAGAGCGAGATAACAATTCCCACCCTCTGCTCTTCACTCCCAGATGACCGAGGCCGCAGCCGAAAGTACAATTTACATGCCTCCCGGAAGGTAAAAAATTTGTCCCGCCCACCAGTGAACCTGTCCGGGAGAGCAACCTTAGGTTCAGATCTGGTTTGCTCCGGGGGGGACAAAACCTTGGACTTAATGTCTGCAAACTCCATGGACAACCCCTGCAACTGCCGGGCCAGCTGGGCTACTGGATCCATGACAGCTGGGGAGAATCTTTAGTAGGGCCGGTGAAAATGTCACGCTGTATAGCAGATATATATATGTGATGTCAGTAATCTATATCAAAAGGGCAACATACTATATAACATGCGCATAGATATATGATAACATAGAATTACCTGACAGAATGTCCAGTGGGTCAATACTGAATCCGTTATACGCTGTCTCCGGCCAGAGGGTGACCGGGGTCTATGCTGACCCTAAACTGGGGTCCTGACTAATCCCTCTACCTGGAGGTACTGTTAAAGGTACAGAGGTCCAGGCCACCAGCGTAAACCCTGTCTCCTATCAATCCCTGCCAACTGTAATCTAGTCCTAAGAAGGACCCTGATTACCACCAAAGGGAATGAACAGGTAACGGTTAATGAACAGAAAGACATACAAGAAAGACAAGAAATAAAGTAAATAAAGTCTTACATACAACACTCACACACAGTAGGAACACCTAAGGTCTCAGAGATAAACTATAAGCTATAAGAGTAAAAACAACTAAGGAGCTCTTAGCTTAAGTATTCTCAGAACGCTCCAGTCTGCTAGACTACATGAATGCTTTCACCGGCGTCTAACACCCAGACTGGCAGGAATATAAAGGAAACTAATTAGAACATAATCAAAAGCAGCCGGGCGAGGCTGGACCTAGTCTTAGCAAAGAGCTAGGTAAAATTAACTCTCTCATTACCAAACACAAAGAAACAGCAGCTCAGCTGTGAGAAGTCAGAATGTGCAATCGCGACGATCTTCGTGGCGATGCACCCATGACACTTGTTTCCAAAATGGTGTCATTTGTGGGGGTTTCCACTGCTTAGGGACATCAGGGGCTCTCCAAACACTACATGGCATCCAGCCAATTCTGCATTGAAAATGTCAAACTGCACTCCTTCCCTTCCGAGCTCTGCCATGCACCCAAACAGTGGTTTACCCCCACATAGGGGTATCAGCGTACTCAGGACAAATTGCACAATAACGTTTGGGGTCTTGTTACCCTTGGGAAAATAAAAATTGGGGTGAAAAGATCATTTTTGTGGAAAAAATATGATTTTTTAATTTTACGGTTCTACGTTATAAACTTGTGTGTAGCACTTGGGGTTCAAATTGCTCGCCACAGATCTAGATAAGTTCCTTAGGGGGTTTAGTTTCCAAAATGGGGTCACTTGTGGGGGGTTTCCACTGTTTAGGCACATCAGGGGCTCTCCAAATGCAACATGGCATCCAATCTCAATTCCAGCCTATTTTGGTTGGAAAAAGTCAAATGGAGCTCCTTCCATTCCGAGCTCTGCTGTGCGCCCAAACAGTGGTTTCCCCCCACATATGGGGTATCAGCGTACTCAGTACAAATTGGACAACAACTTTTGGGGTCCAATTTTGTCCTGTTACCCTTGGGAAAATAAAAAATTGGTGACTAAAAGATAATTTTTGTGGGAAAAAAATAGGATTTTTTATTTTCATGCCCGGGCATTATAAACTTGTGTGAAGCACTTGGAGGTTCAAATTGCTCGCCACAAGCTAGATAACTTCCTTAGGGGGTCTAGTTTCCAAAATGGGGTCACTTGTGGGGGTTTCCACTGTTTAGGCACATCTGGGGCACTGCAAATGGAACATGACCCCCATCAACGTCTGCATTCCAAAACGTTATTGCTTCCTTTCCAAGCCCTGCCGTTCGCCCAAACAGTTTCCCCCCCCAAATATGGGGTATCGGCGTTCTCAGGACAAATTGGAAAACAACTTTTGGGGTCCAATTTCCTTGGGAAAATTCAAAAATTTGGGACTAAAAAATCATTTTTGTGGAAAATTGTTTTTTTTTTTTTCACACCCAGGCATTATAAACTTTTGTGAAACACTTGGGGGTTCAAAGTGCTCACAACAGATCTAGATAAGTTCCATAGGGGGTCTAGTTTCCAAAATGGTGTCACTTGTGGGGGGTTTCCACTATTTAGGCGCATCAGGGGCTCTCCAAATGCGACATGGCGTCCAATCTCAATTCCAGCCAATTTTGGTTTGAAAAAGTCAAACTTCGCTCCTTCCCTTACGAGCTCTGCCGTGTGCCCAAACAGTGGTTTTCCCCCACATATGGGGTATTGGCGTACTCAGGAGAAATTGCACAACTTTATCTGTCCATTTTCTCCTTTTACCCTTGTGAAAATAAAAAAAATGTTTGTAAAAGATCATTTTTGTGACTAAAAAGTTAAATGTTCATTTTTTCCTTCCACGTTGCTTAATTTCCTGTGAAGCACCTGAAGGGTTAATAAACTTCTTGAATGTGGTTTTGAGTACCTTGAGGGGTGAAGTTTTTAGAATATTGTCACTTTTGGGTATTTTCTGCCATATAGACCCCTCAAAGTGTCTTCAAATGTGAGGTGGTCCCTAAAAAAATGGCTTTGTAAATTTTGTTGTAAAAATGAGAAATTGCTGGTCAAATTTTAACCCTTATAATTTCCGAACAAAAAAAAAATTTGGTTCCAAAATTGTGCTGATGTAAAGTAGACATGTGGGAAATGTTATTTATTAACTATTTTGTGTGACATATTTCTCTGATTTAAGGGAATAAAAATTCAAAGTTTGAAAATTGCAACATTTTTAAAATTTTTGCCATATTTGCGTTTTTTTCAAATTAAACACAAGTTATATCGAAGAAATTTTACCACTAACGTGAAGTACAATATGTCACGAGAAAACAGTCTCAGAATCGCGAACATCCGTTGAAGCGTTCCAGAGTTATAACCTCATAAAGAGACAGTGGTCAGAATTGTAAAAATTGGCCCGGTCATTATCGTGCAAACCAACCTTGGAGGTAAAGGGGTTAAAAGGTCACCTGATGCATCAGCTGACTGTTGGTGATACAGGTCTTTTCTGAAAACCAGCCAAGCAGGAGCAGCTCTCTGGTGTCAGCCACATATGGTGTTTGAAGTCCAGTTGCTGTGTTTTCTGCTGTGTGGAGCTTAGCAGCGGTGTTCACAAGCTAAGTGTGGTGTTTTTTGTTACCTTGCCCCTTTGGTGTTTGTCACTTCCCCCTGTGTTTATCATCTGCAGAGGTGAGGCTAGTGCTCCTTGCCGCCAGTGCACTAGCCAGGGCAGTTACAGGTGACAACTAGGGACCAGGTATCCTGACGGCGGCGGGGGGAAGGACCTGCATAGGGTATTAGGGGAGTGCAGGGACAAGACCAGGTTTGAGCTCAGGTGGTGACCATCCCTCATTCCCTATTGTTAGGGCCCTCCTCTCGCCTTTCCCATCCCGTTGTGAGTGAGTTGTGCAGTCCGCTGACCAACCACCTGTTGGGTCGTGTCACGCATCATGACATTATCACCAACCATCACATTTTTTCCGGTGAGCCATGGCCCAAATGCAGGTCTTTGCCCAACTGATACAGACCCTCATTGATGAGCTTAAGGTGCTGTGGGGTCAGGTGTCGCAGCAGCTTCAGCAGTTGACGGGGATCTGGGCCTTGGCTCAGTTGCAGGCTCAACCGGAACCCAAATATCTCTCCCTGACCGTTTCTCTGGAGGGAGATAAGTTTTTGGTCTTTAAAGAAGCCTGCAAGCTGTACTTCAGGTTTTGCCCTCGTTCATCAGGGAGTGAGGAACAGCATGTGGGAATCATAGTCTCCCTTCTTAAGGGTGATCCCCAATCCTGGGCCTTCTCCCTGCCCACCGATTCACCATCTTTGCAGTCGATGAACAAGTTTTTCACAGCACTGGCGCTGGTGTATGGGGATCCTGATGGTGTCTCACTGGCTGAATCTCGTCTCCGGAAAATCAAGCAGGGAAGCCGGCCAGATGAGGAGTACTGCTTAGAGTTTAGGAAGTGGGCCACTGACACGTAGTGGAATGACCCTGCCCTTAGGAGCCATTTTTGTCAGGATCTGTCACCAAGGCTGCAGGATACTCTTGTGTAGTATGCAGCTCCCAGGTCATTGGAGGCCGCCATGTCTTTTGCTATCCGGGTGGATAGACGCCTCAGGGAGAGGTATACACCAAATCTGCCCCCTGTTGTCCTTGCTAGGGAGGAAGACACACCGTTGCAAACGGATGAACCCATGCAGGTGGGAGGAGTTGCATCTCAAATGGGGTTGGCTGCGGTTCGCCATGGTATGGGGGCATGTTTTTACTGTGGGCAGACTGGTCATTTCATCGGTGTCTGCCCAGCTCGCGCCAAAGTATCAACACCAACTCATAAGCCGCGTCCCCTTGGTCGTGTCGAGGGAGGCAACCAGTGTGTGTATATTTCCTCCATCTTCTCATCTCAGTGTACCTTACCTGCTGAAGTGGTGGTTGGCCGGGTAACTGAGATTGTACCGGTGCTTGTGGACAGTGGAGCGGGAGTCAATTTGGTGGATGCTCGCTTTGTTCAAACCCATGGTCTGAGGGGTAGGACGCTAGCAAGACCCCTAAGCGTTCAGGAAATTGACTCTGTCCCACTCACCCAGGGGAGGGTGACCCAAGTCGTAGATGATATACACCTGTGTATAGGGACTTATCCTGAAGAGTCCCTGTCATGCTACGTCTTGAAGGGTATACTAACGCCCATCGTTTTAGGCCTCCCTTGGTTGAAAAAAAACACCACTCTGTCATATATTGGCGGTCCAGGGAAGTAGTCAGCTGGGACCAGTTGTGTAAGGACTGCTGCCTGGAAGCTATGATCTCTGCCGTCTTTCTGCAACCTACCCCTTCTTCTCCGGTGGGGGCAGCAGAAGTGCTGGCAGGGAGTAGGGATAAGACTCAACCCTCACCACAAGTTAACCCGGAGTCCTTTTAGGGGGAGGGGTCAGTGGAGGGTGGTGGTTCCCTCTGTGCATAATGGGGGTATGAGTGTGGTGACACAGGGGCATGCTTCTGTTGTCGGTTCCTCAAAGAGTTCACCATCTTATGGCAAACGTATGCATGGAAATAAACGTTCAGGTCCGGACCTGTGTGTGAACGAGTATGTATGGGTGTCCACCAAAAACATCAGGTGGAAGTGTGCTACTGGGACCTGGAATTCTAGGGTGATCAGACCGTATCGGCTGTCAGCCATTCTCAGCCCGAGGACTTTCCAGCTGGAGTTACCCCCATTAATGCATGTACACAACCCATTCCACAGATCAGCGCTCTGGAAATTTGTGGCGCCTCCGGAGCCTACATTATCTTCTCCATCGGGCTGCGTTTGCCATAAACCTGAGGGTCAGGTGGCTGCAGAGGTGTACTCTGGTGCATCGAGGCATCCACACCATATGTCGTTTTCTGATGAGGTCTGGTGTTGAGGGTCCAGAGGCCCCTCATTGAAAGGGGGGTACTGTCATAATCCATTTTTGGATATGTGGCAGCTCTGGTTCCACTCAGTTTAAAACTTTTTTCTTTTGGACCATCGGGGTTAATGTCAGTTTTTCCCCGCTGGCAATCTGGTGTAATTGCGCTGCTGATGTGGGTGATGACCACTCCCACCATACTCGTGTATAAGCCGAGGGGGGCATTTTCAGCACAAAAAAATGTGCTGAAAAACTGTTGGCTTATGCACAAGTATATACGGTATTTAAACTCTAGGGTATCACTACTGTGTGTCCTTAATTGCACGTTTTACAAGTAATGTTGTCTTTTATGTAATTGTTCTAACAAATTTTATAAAACATAAACACTCCTGTATTCTCCTGGTGTTGTCATTTTTGGAGTGGTTTTTGAGCGTGGCAAAGTAGATGTTTGTATCTTTTGCTCACCAATTAACATGAGACTTTTTTTTTTCTAATAACTGGAGATAATAATAATAATAATCTTTATTTATATAGCGCCATCATATTCCGCAGCGCTTTACAGTTTAAGGAGATTGCTGCAGGCAAAAAAGCACTGTTTAGTTTATAGTGATTTTGCTATACTTATATTTTATTTTTTTTATCATATACTCACCTCTTAGATACCACTGAACAGCAATGGCTGCTGGGTCCGCCACCCGTGTTCTAGCATAAACAATGTGACATGATGGCAGCAGCCAATAATCGGTGGATAATCGGCTCAGCCTTTCAGCAGCCACTGATCGGCTTTAGATGCTACATGACATAATTTATGCCATGAAACCAACCAAAATTGGCAAAAATTGTTTGATGAACATGTGCCTAAATGTGTTCACATTAGATCAAATTTGGAGCTTAAAACCAGATAAAATAGCTAATATACAGGAGTGCCATTTTTACCAGGAGACGTTGCAAATGCTAGTAACTATACGTTACAAATTATCCCGTGAAAATTGGTTATTTTCATTACCAATGTGAGCAGAGATGTCATAGTTTACATTTCTTGTAATATACAGTTTGGTAAGTTCAATGTTCGTCAGTGAATTCATGAAAACAGTATTTTTTTGTTATTTTGGTCACCTTTTCATTTTTATATCTTCTGTTATAGGAGGGATTAATGGGTCAAAAGCCAAGTGATGTAGAGCATTTGTTGAAGCAATCTCAGAAGGAGCTGCTGTGGCTGCAGAGACAGCTGTCATTCATCTCCAATGGAGGTTCACCATGCATCTTCTCCCCAAACAAGGTATGACTTGAATTCTGATATGTGCCATATTACAGTGAGAGTCCGGTGTGAGCATGTGGTAATGGAAATCTGGAATACAATAGTTATATTGCTAGTGGTGGTCTATGTAAAAATAGCACACATGTCTGCTGAATTGGATTTTTAAGACCCATTAATATATGCAGCTTAAAGTGCACAATTTATTACAGCCATATATCAGGGATGCTAACAGTGGTCTCAGGAGAAATAAGGACTTTGATCTACGGCAGGAATAAATTACAGTGATTGCTTATATTCTTGGTTATTAACATCCATCTAAGAGATCTACTATACTTAACTTACTGTGAGCTCTAAATTATCAGAAATTAATTACTAGACCCAAAGTACAAGTTCACTCCATGTCTGAGGATATCACATCACTGCAGTACTGATTCCTCTTCTCTTCATTACCTAAATATATGAATACGACTGGTAATAGGTATATGGAAGATCTGGAAAGGAACCTACAGTAGGCAAGATAGCAACACAAGAGATTGCTGTTAGTGGATCCGAAAAATCAATATAATGCATAAAGGGCAGTGGGACAAATGTACAGTAGACTATACATGGAACCACTAGTAAAGAATTGTCATGAGGAACTATAGCCCTGTCTATGGACCTCAGGCAAAAGTAGGACACTCCTAGATGCAGCAGGTTAAACAGTAAGAGATGGAGCACTATGTCCAAAATTAGTTAAAAAGGTATAGATTTATTCAATACATTGCAGATATATAGTAATATTAATCTATTTATCAAAAAGTGTACATAAAACAGTACAAGAGAAGCATACAGCAAAGAGATCACTTAGACAGTGGCTACTAAAACCTGGTTATAACGGGCAAAAACATAGTAAAGTGCATAGTGCTACTTAAGGATGGGGATAGGTAAACGGGCCATGAATAAATAATCAATAAGTAATAGTATCAGTGCACATAATATCCATGGCACCTATATCTCCCCATATCCTAAAAGTGCTTACCCATGCTCCATTAAATCAGGACACACGCCACGCTGCCCCAACCCGCGTTTCACGTTCGCTTCCTCAGGGTGCTGTGAAGACCAACTGTTGGGACCAAAAGTGCCTGGTAGACACTTTCCCAGTTGTCTATTTGACCATAATCATACTTGTACAACAGTTATCTTAGCTGTATAGCCAGCGTTACTTGTTTTATATTATATTTTTACTCATTTTTGTGGTCATTGATTTGAAGCCATCATCATCATGGTTTGAACTGACAAGGAACTTTATTGACAGCATCAAGATCAGTCTTAGGTTATAGGGGTTGTCTGGGACTACCTATCCATAGGATGAGGTATTAATGTAAGATCGGTGTGAGTCGTATAATTGGCATTGACCATCTTCTTAAATTCGGCCACTGACAAAGCAATGTACAAAGCAAAAAACTGAGGTTTATCCACCATTTACCTAAATTAAAAGTCTGTTGGTTATCTAGTAGAAGTTAAACACATCTGGATACATTTAATGAGGTCTGTCAGTGTAAGTTTGGATCTCTTAAAGGTAACCTATCAGCAGGATTGTGCAGAGTAACCTACAGACAGGGTCAGGTCGGCGACTGGTTAAAATGGTCCCTTGGTTGATGAAATCTGTCTTGTGGATGTTTAATCTTTATTTTCAGTTTTGAGTTAATGACATGCTCGTGCTCCGGGGCGGCCTGTGGGGGTCTTCATGTGGTGCTCTGCTTACATATTCATCTGTATGGCTCCTGACAGGTCACTGATCCCTCATTGACCTGCCCCCTAGTTTACATAATGAATATATGTACATACTTAAAAAAAAAAACTTCTGCAGGCAGGCGCCAGCTGTGACACCTGCACTGCAGCATAATCACATGTTTAATGTGCAGTTAATAACTGTGCTTGATGTTTTACTGGAGAGTATGAAAAAAATTAATTTTAAAATGGCGCCCACCACGCTTGCGCAGAAGGGATTTTTTTTTAAGTATGTACTGTGAGGCAGTGACCCGTGTCACAGGTTGGGGGTCACTGTTTTTTCTCCCCAGGATGCGCACGGAGGCGTATGGAGGCCATAGGAGTGCATGGCAGTCACTAGCGTAGCTGTGACTTCAATGCAGACTGAAAATGATAAAAATAAGTGCTAGTCTTGGACATGCTAGTGTAGAAGGCAGATGTAGGGAAAACCTGCTCTGGAATGTGTGTTTTGAAACTGACTGCAGTATGTTAGGGGTGCAGTTCGTTTCATTTCCAGCCTGGGTTTTCCATGTGCCACAGGTTTCTACGTTAAAAGCCCTGTATGTATGGGTGTGTCAGTGCAAGGTCCAGTGACTATATAAATAAGAACTTGGCACTCAACTTTGTAGAAAAGAAAAATAATTTTATTGCAGTCTAAACCAACGTTTCGGTCCCATCTGGACCTTCATCAAAGTACTGCAGAAAATAGAACAAAGTAAAATCGATATACTATGATATAGGTAATAAGAAATATATTTGAAAACAAATGAGGAGTCTTTAAACGAAAATTCGAGTATAAATATAATATTATGATGTAATGCCATAAATTTGACACGTCAACATGTAAATTAAACATGTAAGAAACAAAAATAGAATGAAATAAAGTAAAAAACGAAAATAGAATGAAATAAAGTAAAATAAAATGAGAAAATAAAGAGAAGGGGGCCTACCCGACTGCTTGATGAGTAGGAATCTTATATAAAGATTGAACTATGTCCAAAATGGTATCGTAATGATCTATGGACTAATGGAGTTTATAAGTAAATTTATTGATCACCAAACTCATAGGAAAATTGCAAAATAACTGAAAAATGTATATATACAGAAACACTCAGTCTGTGCTGGAATGCAGGGAACATACCTATGGATGAATGAGACCTATATAGGTGTCAATCAATGTTATCAGGATGTGACCTGTTTGTGAGAGATTAAATTGTGCCAGTGAAATCACATGTGACATAAGTGTAAATCTGAGATACCTATGTAATATTTCTTATATACCTTGTGGTGGAAGTGATTTTGTCCGCTAGATAGTGTCCACTATCCGGATTGACCAGTCACCTAATAGGTATAGTATAAAATATCTCAGTGCTAAGTCCCGGTGCAATAGATGATTAACAAGGGAAATGCAGGAAATGCTTACACTTTTAGCTGAATAGACTAAGGAGAGTCCTGCACACTGGCACAAGAGACTGTGGAGACATAAAGTATAATGTAAAAGGAGCTGTGAAGTGAGATGGTGATCGCCAGTGAAATGCTCCAAAATGCTGCTTACCGGTATGTGAGGCTTGAGAAGTATGGGTCTGCACCGAACGCGGCATCCACCGCTTGTTCAGGTGAGTGCCCAGTGAGAAAAGCCACTTATTTATGTGTTGGGGGCGGGTTTAGCGCTCTAGCGCCGACCGGAAGTGCGTCACCGGATGTGACGTCACTAATGCGGTCCAGGCTAACAAAGATTGCGTTCCAAGAGATCGTCCTCATATGGAGGGCGGGGAGAAGGGGAAAGGAGGCAAGTGCTTCCTTGTTTGCGTTCCAGCAGCTAAATATTAGCGTTTCAGACGCCATGGAAGGGAGCAAGAGAGAGCAAATTCATCTTAAACAATTTATTTATTAATTTAAAGTATAAGTGCATAATAAAGCAGTCGAGTAGGTACAAGGAAGAGGTCCAGAAGTTAGGTAGGAGGAGGGCCCAGTAAATATTCATCTATTCATATATTCAATACAAACGGCTCTGTGGAGAGAGATAAGAGAATAAATTGAAAATACGCAGTGCAATAATATTTTCATGTACGAATATTACACTTTCTGGTAACAAAATGACAGGAACATAATGTACACAATTTAAATAAAGGAATGTAAATCATACTCTCTATTCAAGCCTCGAGGGGATAGAGTCTGCAATTGATGGATCCAGTATGACTCCCTTTTCTTTAAATATTGAATCCGGTCCCCACCCCTTCTCGATGGCGTGATTAGTTCTATAACCTGGAATTTAAGTTGTGCTATTGTGTGTCCCTTGGTGATGAAATGGAATGGTATGGGTAACAACATATTTTTACAGCGAATGGTGGACTTATGTTTGAAATTCTATCTTTGATAGGCTGTGTTGTCTCCCCTATGTAAATTAGTCCACAGGGACATTTGATTAAGTAGACGGCATAGGAGGAATCACAAGTTGCAAAATCTTTAATGGTATATTTTTTACCCGAGTGTGGATGGAGGAAAGTGTCACCTTTGATGACATTGTTGCATTGCATGCAATGCAAGCACGGGTAAGTGCCCTTCTTTGGCTTTTGAAGGAATCTTTGTGTTGTGGTGCTCCTTGTGTTCCCAAATCGGCTCTGACCAATGAGTCCCTGATGTTATTAGGAAAGTTTGTAACAAGGTAGAAAGGGATTGTTGAATTCTTTCACATTTGGATAGGCAGTTTTAAGGATGCCCCAATGTTTCCTTATGTGATGATGTAGTATGTGTACATACGGGTGAAATGTATGTACTAGAGGAATGCGGTTCTGAGTTGACTTCCGTGAATTTTGGGTAGGATTTTTGGCTTGGTCCAGTACATTCGGTGGATATCCACGTTCTACGAATTTGATGTGCATCTCCTTTATTCTACGGTTGGTCACCGCAGGATCAGAGACTATTTTCCGTACCCGATGGAATTGGGATCTAGGTATAGCCCTTTTGGTGGAGGGGGGTGAAGACTATCATAGTGTAAAAGACTGTTTCTATCCGTGGGCTTAGTATATAGATCAGTTGAAATGGTCCCTGATTCATTTTTAATTACCATGGTGTCTAAGAAGTTTACTCTTTCCAAATCAAAAGTCATAGTAAACGACAATCCAGGCCAAGCTTGGTTTAGAATTTCAAAGAATTGATTTAATGTCTCTGTTGTGCCAGTCCATATACAGAAAATGTCGTCTATGTACCTTTTCCAGATTAAACTGTAAGATCTGAATAAAGGATTTGGATAGACTACCTCCTCTTCAAAATGGGCCATGTAGCTATTCGCATAAGGAGGAGCTACGTTAGAACCCATGGCCGTGCCTTTCTTTTGGAGATAGAACTTGTTTTGGAACATAAAAAATTTTTGTAAGAACTATTTTCTTATATTTTTTATGTTCCAAAACAAGTTCTATCTTCAAAAGAAAGGCACGGCCATGGGTTCTAACGTAGCTCCTCCTTATGCAATAGCTACATGGCCCATTTTGAAGAGGAGGTAGTCTATCCAAATCCTTTATTCAGATCTTACAGTTTAATCTGGAAAAGGTACATAGACGACATTTTCTGTATATGGACTGGCACAACAGAGACATTAAATCAATTCTTTGAAATTCTAAACCAAGCTTGGCCTGGATTGTCGTTTACTATGACTTTTGATTTGGAAAGAGTAAACTTCTTAGACACCATGGTAATTAAAAATGAATCAGGGACCATTTCAACTGATCTATATACTAAGCCCACGGATAGAAACAGTCTTTTACACTATGATAGTCTTCACCCCCCCTCCACCAAAAGGGCTATACCTAGATCCCAATTCCATCGGGTACGGAAAATAGTCTCTGATCCTGCGGTGACCAACCGTAGAATAAAGGAGATGCACATCAAATTCGTAGAACGTGGATATCCACCGAATGTACTGGACCAAGCCAAAAATCCTACCCAAAATTCACGGAAGTCAACTCAGAACCGCATTCCTCTAGTACATACATTTCACCCGTATGTACACATACTACATCATCACATAAGGAAACATTGGGGCATCCTTAAAACTGCCTATCCAAATGTGAAAGAATTCAACAATCCCTTTCTACCTTGTTACAAACGTCCTAATAACATCAGGGACTCATTGGTCAGAGCCGATTTGGGAACACAAGGATGCACCACAACACAAAGATTCCTTCAAAAGCCAAAGAAGGGCACTTACCCGTGCTTGCATTGCATGCAATGCAACAATGTCATCAAAGGTGACACTTTCCTCCATCCACACTCGGGTAAAAAATATACCATTAAAGATTTTGCAACTTGTGATTCCTCCTATGCCGTCTACTTAATCAAATGTCCCTGTGGACTAATTTACATAGGGGAGACAACACAGCCTATCAAAGATAGAATTTCAAAACATAAGTCCACCATTCGCTGTAAAAATATGTTGTTACCCATACCATTCCATTTCATCACCAAGGGACACACAATAGCACAACTTAAATTCCAGGTTATAGAACTAATCACGCCATCGAGAAGGGGTGGGGACCGGATTCAATATTTAAAGAAAAGGGAGTCATACTGGATCCATCAATTGCAGACTCTATCCCCTCGAGGCTTGAATAGAGAGTATGATTTACATTCCTTTATTTAAATTGTGTACATTATGTTCCTGTCATTTTGTTACCAGAAAGTGTAATATTCGTACATGAAAATATTATTGCACTGCGTATTTTCAATTTATTCTCTTATCTCTCTCCACAGAGCCGTTTGTATTGAATATATGAATAGATGAATATTTACTGGGCCCTCCTCCTACCTAACTTCTGGACCTCTTCCTTGTACCTACTCGACTGCTTTATTATGCACTTATACTTTAAATTAATAAATAAATTGTTTAAGATGAATTTGCTCTCTCTTGCTCCCTTCCATGGCGTCTGAAACGCTAATATTTAGCTGCTGGAACGCAAACAAGGAAGCACTTGCCTCCTTTCCCCTTCTCCCCGCCCTCCATATGAGGACGATCTCTTGGAACGCAATCTTTGTTAGCCTGGACCGCATTAGTGACGTCACATCCGGTGACGCACTTCCGGTCGGCGCTAGAGCGCTAAACCCGCCCCCAACACATAAATAAGTGGCTTTTCTCACTGGGCACTCACCTGAACAAGCGGTGGATGCCGCGTTCGGTGCAGACCCATACTTCTCAAGCCTCACATACCGGTAAGCAGCATTTTGGAGCATTTCACTGGCGATCACCATCTCACTTCACAGCTCCTTTTACATTATACTTTATGTCTCCACAGTCTCTTGTGCCAGTGTGCAGGACTCTCCTTAGTCTATTCAGCTAAAAGTGTAAGCATTTCCTGCATTTCCCTTGTTAATCATCTATTGCACCGGGACTTAGCACTGAGATATTTTATACTATACCTATTAGGTGACTGGTCAATCCGGATAGTGGACACTATCTAGCGGACAAAATCACTTCCACCACAAGGTATATAAGAAATATTACATAGGTATCTCAGATTTACACTTATGTCACATGTGATTTCACTGGCACAATTTAATCTCTCACAAACAGGTCACATCCTGATAACATTGATTGACACCTATATAGGTCTCATTCATCCATAGGTATGTTCCCTGCATTCCAGCACAGACTGAGTGTTTCTGTATATATACATTTTTCAGTTATTTTGCAATTTTCCTATGAGTTTGGTGATCAATAAATTTACTTATAAACTCCATTAGTCCATAGATCATTACGATACCATTTTGGACATAGTTCAATCTTTATATAAGATTCCTACTCATCAAGCAGTCGGGTAGGCCCCCTTCTCTTTATTTTCTCATTTTATTTTACTTTATTTCATTCTATTTTCGTTTTTTACTTTATTTCATTCTATTTTTGTTTCTTACATGTTTAATTTACATGTTGACGTGTCAAATTTATGGCATTACATCATAATATTATATTTATACTCGAATTTTCGTTTAAAGACTCCTCATTTGTTTTCAAATATATTTCTTATTACCTATATCATAGTATATCGATTTTACTTTGTTCTATTTTCTGCAGTACTTTGATGAAGGTCCAGATGGGACCGAAACGTTGGTTTAGACTGCAATAAAATTATTTTTCTTTTCTACAAAGTTGAGTGCCAAGTTCTTATTTATATAGTCACTGGGTTGGGTTCCTACTTGAGCACCTTCCACGGTAGTGCCACGCTATATTATTATAGTGCAAGGTCCAGTGTCAGGGCCAGAGAGAGTTGGTGTTTGTTGCTGTGCAGAGCAGTTGGTGTTACAGAGCACGGCCTGTGAGCAGCCTGGCACCCACAGCGTACACAGTGGTGCTGCCGTCCACGGTGACTGGTCTCGGATGTGGTTGTCTTGTGCCCGGAGGTGAACCGGAGGTAGACAGTTCCTATGCCCAAAGGAGGACTGGTGTGTATAACGGCTGCAAACAGGTGGATATGGTGCCCGGCTGCGATCCGGAGGATATCAAGTACTGTGTACAGCTGTGTGCGTGAGTAAAGAGACACTGACACAGCGGTGCGGTCACCCGTGATAGCTGGTCAGAGGAGGACTGGCGTTTGTAGTGATTGCAAACTAACTGAGTAAAAGCTGCGTGAGTAAAGAGACTTTGATACGGTTGCGGTCGCCCATGGTGACTGGACAAGAGGGAGGTCAAGCGTATTTAGGGTCTACAATCTAAAGCCATATAGTATGTAGTGCTATGAAATGGACACTAATATTATATGCACTTGTGTGAACTGTACTTTAATGCTGTGAAGTAACACATTAAAGAGACTTTGTGTTTGAACTTTGTGGGTCACTGCCTGCATATTACACAAGTATGGAATGGTGGCCCGAAAAAAGGTGAAGAAGCCTTGACTTCAATATCGTCTTAAGAAGCTTCGGTAAAAAAGTACGAAAAGTGGACAGTAGAAGACTGCAAATAGGTGATTTGGAGCGATGAGATGAAAGTCAATCGACTAAGCTCTGATGGGTGCAACATTCTACTCTATTCTTCATATATCTTGAATGTGGGATAGGCTGTCAAAATAGAAGTATTTTCTTATAAAAAAAACATCAAAGCCCAGCTATGTTTTGCCAAAGCATATATCAAGTCTGCCAGAAGCATATGAGAAAATTTGTTATGGTCAGAAGAGATCAAGATTGAACTTTTTGGCCATAATTCCAAAAGTCATGTTTGGCACACATCCACAGTGAACCATGCTGGAGGCCTCATTATGATTTGGGTCTCCTGGAAGAAGATAGGCAAAACACGTGTCGAGTGAGGGATGTAGTTGTTACTATCAGAACATATGTACCCAGGTAATTTCCACTCATGGTATTATATGCTACTACAATAGCAACAAGCAAAAAAATATCTAATATGTCCATATAGCACTTTTAATGATTTATTGTCAAGTGATTGTGCACATATATTTATACTAGATGGTGGCCCGATTCTAACGCATCGGGTATTCTAGAATATGGAGGTCAGCGGCGCCGCCAGTCAGGGTACTTCTGCTGCGAGCAGCCGGGAGATGACCTCATATTACTGTATATTACCTCATGTTACCGTATATTACCTCATATTACCTTGTGTTACCTGTGTATTACCTCATATTACTGTGTATTACCTCATGTTACTGTATATTACCTCATTTTACTGTGTATTACCTCATGTTACTGTATATTACCACATGTTACTATATATTACCTCATATTACCTGTGTATTACCTCATGTCACTGTGTATTACCTCATGTTACTGTGTATTACCTCATATCACTGTGTATTACCTCATGTCACTGTGTATTACCGGTGTTCAGTAAATGTGACAGAAGTACATCAGACACTGTGACTGACAAAACATGTTCAGTACATCATGGGCAGTTGGTGAGTCACATGACCACATGGGCGGAGTTAGCCCTGCGTCGCTAATGTTACTGTGTATTACCTCATGTCACTGTGTATTACCTCATATTACTGTGTATTACCTCATATAACTGTGTATTACCTCATGTTACCGTATATTACCTCATATTACCTCATGTTACCTCATATTACCTCATGTTACCTGTGTATTACCTCATATTACTGTGTATTACCTCATATTACTGTGTATTACCTCATGTTACTGTATATTACCTCATTTTACTGTGTATTACCTTATGTTACTTATGTATTACCTCATGTCACTGTGTATTACCCGTGTTCAGTAAACGTGACAGAAGTACATCAGACACTGTAACTGACAAAACATGTTCAGTACATCATGGGCAGTTGGTGAGTCACATGACCACATGGCAGAGTTAGCCCTGCGTCGCTGATTGGCCGCGCCGGACCAATCAGCGACGCGGGATTTCCTGGACAGACAGACAGAATAAGACGATTATATAAATAGATACTCATCTGAATCTATGATATGCACTGTGCACTTTATCTATTGGATTCTGAATTTGTGCACTAGGCACCTTAATGGCACTATCGGTGTCTTATTGTATTAATATATGCACACAGTCCTATAGTAATTATTGAGATTTGCTATGTGTACTGTACATCCAAAATTATTAACATCTGTGCATATATGCCATAATATTTGCATATTCCTATTCCTTTAGGGGCTATACTGTGCCTGGTGCAAATGGAATGCAATCATCTAATATATCTACTGTGATTTTAATGAGATATTCCTGATTGGTACTATACTATATATGGGGTAAATATGGAGAATCTATTAAAAAAAATAACATCAAAGCCCAGCTATGTTTTTCCAAAATCTACAAGTCTGCCAAAAGCACATGAGAAGACATGTTATGGTCAGATGAGATCAAGATTTAACTTTTTGGCCATAATTCCAAAAGTCATGTTTGCTACACATACACAGTGAAGCATGGTGGAGGCATCATTATGCATTGGGGCTGTTAATCATCAGCTGGAACTGAGGCTTTCATCAAAGTGGAGTGAAGAACTAACAGTTCCAAATATCAGTCAGTTTTTCAGCAAAACCTTCAAGCCTCAGCTAAAAATCTGAAGATGAAGAGGAACTTCACCTTTCAGCATGACAACTTCCAAAGGAACAATAGAATGGCTTTGCCAGAAGAAGATGATGAATGTTTTGGAATGACCTAGCCAGAGTGCAGACACCAATCCAATGTAAATCTTTGGGTGAGCTGAAGAGGGCTGTACACGGGAGATGGCCTCGAAATCTAACAAAATTGGGAGCGCTTCTGCAAGGACGAGTGGGCAATAACTGCCAATTCTAGATGTGTTATGCTGATAGACTTCTGCCTAAAAGACTGAATGTTAGTCATAAATGCAGATGATACTTCAACAAATTATTCGTTAAAGAGTGTGCATATTTATGTAACCACAATATTTTAGCTCTTTATTTTTCTTTTTCCAGAAATAAAGATTTGATTTTTAAATGGAATTGTACAGATTATAGGTAACATTAAAGGTACAAAAAAGTTCTGAGATTATTTTTTTTACACAACAAAAGTATGCAATTATAACAGGGGTGCTTAAACTTTTTATACCTACTGTATATATAATGTGAGTACTATAAGTGTGTATTAGTGGACAGAAAGTATGTCGTGTGGGGTATTTTACCTAGTTACCTTAAAACTGGTTAATGTAACGATACTGTGTGTGGCTTACTATAAAGCTAATGGTGGTAAAAAAATGCATATTACATTATGCAATACATAAAAATGGGATTGCAGACTCACACCTGAATGAACTCCCAAAAATTTCTGATTAAGTAAGCCCAGAAGTATGCTTGTGAGAAGTCACATGAGTGCATTCAGTGTACATGGTGCAGTTCACTCTAAAGGCAAGAGGTGTCTCCAAATGTGAGCAGAGGTCCTTACAAAACCCGGACACAGGAGGTGTCCTGCACAATAAGCAGGGACTAAATATGTGGAGTATCATCAGTTGGGTTATAAGTACCCACCTCAGGACCAGAGCACAGTGAAATCCATTACATCAAAGGAAGAAATAGTGAAAAACTGAGAGAGGACTTCTCATCTAACATTAGGCCGTCGGACAATAATAGAGAGGTCAGCACTGAACCATAAGGTAACAAGAGTTGATAGCAGAGACTGATTATTGTCCATGCGACATATAAGATCCTTCCATAGAGTGGCCTTTATCAAGTAAAGAGCTTACTAACCAGCTATTGTAGGGATTTGTTTAATTGTGTGGGGCACTTCAAATAATGGTGCGGCAGTTGTGATCCAACTGAGTCTAAATTAACTTTTTCCTGAATGCTGTCTAACCCAACACATCCTAGAGCTACACCCCGAAAACTTACAGATTGGGGAACATATGCTGGGGAGCGTAGCAGGTACAGAAAGTGTCTAGCGAGAGAGTGTTGGCAAATACAACGACCAAACTGTGGCAGTGATTGAGACAGATAAGGTAAGTCTATTCAACAATGAACATGACAAGAAAAAAAATTAAGTGTTCAGAGGAAACGGTAATGTTTAGTGGGCAGTCTAAGCAGAACAGTCCAATTGAGGATCTTGGCCGAAGAATACTGTACAGGAATCCATCTGAACTTGAGGTAGACATTACTGTGGAATGGAGAAAAAAAACAGGTAGATGAGCAGTCATAGAGAGTTGTCCCAAAAGACTTGCAAAAACAAACAAAAAAAAGTGGCTCACAAGTCTGATTTTGGGTGTGAAAAAAAGCTGAGTTTCAGTATGTTTGTCCTTTGGTGAGTTGCTTTCAATAAAAGAAAAGTTCAAGTTAGGATTTTAGACAGCTTTACGCGCTGTATGCAACTAAAAAAGTGCAACCCAGTTTAAGTGCAAACAAAAAAATGCCGGGTTGAAGACATAGATATAATTCATACAGTACTGAGTGTAATAAGTTGGTAATGGCATCACTACGTAAATGTATAGAGATGTGTATTCAGCGCATTCATCTATGTCAGTGCATCTATGAGACACCCACTTCTGAAAAGTAAGATTAATCTATCTTTGAACACAAAAATGATTCCCAAATCAAACAGGGAAATTTTACGATACAGGTGCCGAAGTAAATGTGTATAGCAGTGTCCTTTGTATAGAAAGCACTTAACACGGTACCCTGGGAACAAATACCTTGAACCTGGAGAATGTTCTTTAGACTAGTTAAAGACTTCGCTGAGGGAGTACTCTGCCACGTACGTTGAACCTAAGTAGCTGTACCCACACTCGATTGGGGCTACCCTAAATGTTCTGGCTCCTGAGCTAGAGTACAGCCAAATAAGGCCAATAAAACGTTGTAATACCGGGGGTTTAGCTGGTGACATCCCGTCCAGGGGGTTGTGTAATGAATAATTGGAATGGCCTTCAGCTGGCTTTGAATGGTTGAATAAGTGATAGAGTACCCACAGCCCTAACAAAGTTCTTCCTGGTCTTGCTTGGAGCGTCACTTGCAGTTTCCGCCTAACTTCGGATAAGGAGCTGTATTTTTCCCGCTGTTGGACCATGGGTTATGCTGTTGCGTGGTTCAGCCTGAGGTGCCTGTTGGGATGGCGCTGAATTGTGACATGTTGGATTTGCAATTTGCCGCCTTTAAATAGTTCCGAATGAGGGGTTAGCCTGAGTTGTTGTGATGTGAGATCCTTGCTTCTCAGGTTGTTGTGTTAATCAGAAGTGACTGGATTTATTGGTCAGGTTTTTTGGGTTGCAGTCCAGACGCCTATACTTGACTAGAGATCCCAGGTGCTTCTATTGTCTGTCTGGCCGATTTTACTTTCAACCCTGATATACATGTTGGGGTTTCTATCATGGGACACCAAAGTCTACCCAGAGACTGCCATGGACTTGGTTCCCAAACTCGGGGAGGTTTCATATGAAGTGGGGGTAGTGAAGACCCTGGTGCACCCCGTTATATTGGGTAATGACTTTCCCCGGTCTAAGGATCTCTGGGGAAAAATGTTTCTGATGGACAGTGTGATGAAGCTCCTACTGAGGGTGCGCAGTCCCGAGGGGCGGAACACAATGCTAGTGGGCCGTTAAACTTATGTGATAATGATGATGACCATGATAATATTGATAATGATAATGATGCTAATCATAATGGTGATGATACTGATGATGACCGTGATAAAGATGAAATTTCTTTGCAGGTGATGTTGGGAGACGAGGATGGTGGTTCTCGGGAACCGAGTGTCCCTGACTTGCCTGTGTCCTGTGACGGTTTTGAGAGTGAGCAGTGGCGAGAACCCTCTCTTAAAACGGCACAGGAAAATATGATTGTTCTAAATGAGGTTTCCCAGGAGCCTGACTCTGAGGAGAGGTTCTCTCATGTTGCCATAAACACTGAAGTCCAGGGAGAGGTTGTGAGTCAGCTCCTGGTGCCTGAACTATATAGAAGTATAGTGCTGGGGTTGTCACATAGTCACATACTTGAGGACCAGATGGTGAAGTTAATGTTGTGGATGACATGTTAACTAAGGTTCCAGATCAAGATGTGAATGAAAATGAATTGTATAACCCTGACAGTGAGCAGGATGTGAATGAAAATGAATTGTATAACCCTAACAGTGAGCAGGATATGAATGAAAATGAATTGTATAACCCTGACAGTGAGCAGGATGTGAATGAAAATGAAGTGTATAGCCCTGACAGTGAGCCAGATGTGGCTGAGAAAAAGGGGTCAGATAGTGATAGTGAATTATCTGATGACCATAAAGCAACCAGTGCAAATGAGGAAGGCATGGTAGCAGAGGAGGTTGAGAGTCCTGAGAAGAAAGCTGATGCTGACCTTACAGCCAGACAGAAGATGGCATCTGGAGATGTTTTACAGTTGGCCGGTTCCCTGGCGAAGACTAAGGTGAAAGGAGGAGAGCTGAGCTTTAAAGGCAGGACTCTGAAACTGAACACAGCACAAGTGGATGCTGTTGAAGATGAGAAGTTGTCAGTGTGTGGTGTGGATCTGCATCATGCCAAGGACTCGGAAGGTGATGCTGCAGAGGTGGAGAAAGCCATGGAAGTGGTGGACACCAGGCCAGGTGCCTCACCAGAGGCTGATGTCTCAAGTGAAGCTGTGAGGAACAAGACTGAAGATGTGGGAATGACTCTGCCCCGGAATATGTTTCTGTTGGAGACAGCGGCGTGGACGGTGTACTGTCCGGATCCGTGGCTGCGACTCGCGAAGCTCGGGCCGGAAGTTCGGCGCCCGGTGCGCCATCGGAGTTCTCGAGCGACCCAAAGGATCTGGATAAATCCCAAGATGAGATTTTGAGACCTCGGGTTGGCCTTGGTGAGCTCAGGCGCATTTTCATGGAGTCTACACTTGAACCACGTCCCAGTGAGTGGGAGGGGCGATGTGTCGCTCCGTTGCCGCTGCAGATACACGGGAGCTCAGATGGGATGCAGAACATGGTGGAAAAGAAGACTGATGGTAGGGCTTCTGAGCATGTCCTACCAGAAGAGCCTGAAGAAAGGGCCGAAGACGTAAAGGACGTCCAACAACTACAGGAGAAGATGCGTAGCCATGAGGATCTCCTGGAGAAAGAAGTAAGAGCTCTGAGTCTTATGCAAAGTGAGCCTGTACCAGAAGAGGATAAATTATGTGTACCGACCAAGAAAAACGATCAGCTCCCTCTACAGTGCCAATCGTTTGAACAGTGTGGCTCGGAATGGTCAGAGACCATGACAGAGGCGCTTGGGTTCTGTGAGGTAGAATTTATGAATCAACGGATATTTAAGAAAGTAGATGTGCTAAAGAAAGTTCAGGAGGAATTAGAGAAAACCCCTATACCTCCTGTAACAGTTGGTGACACAGGGTCAGTGCCCCAAAAACAGGAGGTACGAAAGTTTCTGAGGAAGAATCAGCAGAGCTGTTCTGACGTGCCTGGTCGTACTTATCTGGTGAGCCACTATACCGAGACTGAGGCTGGCACTAAAGTCAAGATGAAACAGTGCAGGATACCCGAGGCCCGCAGAGAGTATAGGCCTGGGAGGGTACAGGGTAGTGCGGATGCTTCAGATGAAGAGAAAACTGATGTTGGCTATGACAGTGGTGAGGATGAAGCTGATGAGGGCCATGACTGGTCCAGAGTTCACTGTCTCTGTTGGATTGTTGACCAGCCCTCCGGTCTGGATGACCAGCCCTCCGGTCTGGAGAAGAGGGAGGGGATATGTGAGACAGTGAAGGAATATGTGGTGAATGAGGTGTATATTTCACCTAAGTACCTTGCTGACTGGTATGAGCGAAATGTGTGGCTTTGTAAACCTGGTGGTAAAGAAAGGTCACTACACCTGCCATTCAGTACACGCTTGCAGCTCAGACCTGAATCCACTCAGGTGTTGATTAGGAAGCCAGAAGTAGGTGCTTGTTGAGCACAGTCAGAGAGCTCATTCAGTCTGGACAAGGGGTCTAGGCACAGAAGGTGTCTCCAAGAGTGTGGGAGCTGTCTTTAGCCCGGACACAGGGAGGTGTCCTGGCACAAGGAAGCAGTCTCTAAGAGTGTGAGCTATCTCAGTCTGGGTGCAGGAAGTACCCCGGACACAGGAGTAGTCGCAGTGAGAATCCGTGCGAATAGCGACTGAATAGGAGGTGACCTATCTCAAGTCTGGACATTGGAGTTGCCTTCGGACATAAAGAGGAGTGTCTGTGAAACTCCATACTGGTAACATATGTGATATGTGTTGTTTTGGGCACAGACTGGTAGAGTCTGGGTCCCGGATAGAGAGGGCCATCTATCTAAGTGTAATTAGAGGCTAGACAAGCCCAGGGTTTCTGTTTATGATTTGTTTTTATCTGTGTGCTGTGGACTTTAATAAAACTGGTTGCGGCCAGTTTTCACCAAACTGCTGTCTGAATGAACTGTTTCCGTGCCATTCTGTCTACCCAGACAGCGATCCTAGAGTTAAACCCCCGAAAAGCTTACAGTATATACAGTGGCTTCAGAAAGTATTCACCCCTTGGTTTTTTACCTATTTTGTTACATTAAAATCTGTGTTTAAATATTTTTGTAATCCGATTTCTGTGTGATGCATTACTAATAAATAGTCTAAGTTGGTGAAGTGAGAAAAAATATATGCATAAATTAAATTTATGGGATCAAATAAATAAAAATTGGCATATGCATAGGTATTCACACCTTTTGAAATGAAGCTCCTAAAAATTTCTGATGCAAGTAATTACCTTCATAAATCACATGCTTAGTGAAATGAAGTCCACCTGTGTGCAATCTAAGTGTCACATGGTCTGTCAGTATATAGACACCTTTTCTGAAAGGCCATAGAGGCTGCAACACAATTAAGCAAGAGGTACCACTTACCAAAGAACCCCAAGAAGACCAAAGAGATCTCCAAATAAGTCAGGGACAAAATTATTGAGGAGTACAAGTCAGGGTTGGGTTATAAAAAGCTATCCCACTCTCTAGTGATCCCCAGAGCACCATGAAAATCCATTATCATCAAATGGAAAGAACATAGTGCCACAACAAACCTGCCAAGAGAGGACTGTCCACCAAAACTCTCAGCCCGGCAAGGAGGGCAATAATCAGAGAGGCAGCACAGAGACCAAAGGTAACCCTGAAGGAGCTTCAGAGTTCCCAAGCAGAGACTGGATTATCTGTCCATGCGACCATAATAAGCCATACACTCCATAGATGTGGCCTTTATGCAAAAAAAATGCCTTTACTTACACACAAAAATTGTAAGGCATTTTGAGTTGCCAAAATATGTGTGGGACACTTCCCAAATGTATGGAGGAAGGTGATGTGATCAGATGAGACTAAAATTTAACTTTTTGGCCACTAAGGTAAATGCTATGTCTGACACCAAACCAACACAGCTCATCACCCCAAGAAAACAATCTCCACTGTGAAGTATAGTGGTGGCAACATCATGCTGTGTGGATGTTTTTCAGTAGCAAGGACAGGGAAAGTGGTCTAAGTCGAGGAGAAGATGGTTGGTGCAAAATACTGGAATATTCTTGACCAAATCTGTTTGTCTGTCAGTGATTTGAGACTGGGATGGAGGTTCACCTTCCAACAAGACCATGACCCAAAGTAACTGCTAAAGCAACACTTAAGTGGTTCAAAGGGAAAACGTGTAAATGTTTGAGTGGCGCAGTCAAAGCACAGACCTTAATCCAATTGAGAATCTTTGGTCAGACTAGAATATTTCTGTTTACCAGAGGAATCCATCTAACTTGAAGGAGCTAGAGCAGTTTTACCTTGAGGAATGGGTAAAAATCCCAGTGTCAAGATGTAGACAGCTCATAGAGAGTTGTCCAAACAGACTTGCAGCTATAATTGGCAAAAAAGAGGCTCTACAAAGTACAGACTTTAGGGGTGAATAGTTAACCAAACTGAAGTTTTCAGTTATTTTTGTCCTATTGTTGTTTGCTTTACAATAAAAAGAAACCCAAATGTTCATAGTTTTAGGCATATTCTTTACGACGTAGTTTACGTGAACTGATGCAAACCTTAAAAAAACAGTGCAATTCCAGGTTGTGAGGTAGCAAAACACAAAAAATGCAAACGGGTTGAATACTTTTGCAAGCCACTATGTATATAATTCATACACTGTACTGTATGTGTAATAAGTGTGTGTATAATGCATCTACTTACTGTAAATGTATAGTGATGTGTATTTAGCATTTATTATGTACAGTGCTCATCATTATTGAGTACACCCCCTTTGAAAAGTAAGATTTTAATCAATATCTTCCTGAACACAAGAATAATTTCCAAAATGTTCTAAATTCAGAATTGTAAATACATGGTGCCTACAGTAAAACATGGTATTAGCAGTGTCCTTTGTTATGACTGCCAAAGCACATTCACACACGTAATGTACAAACCAGGGAGACAAATACCTGAACCTGAAATGTTCGTGTTCAGACTAGTTAAAGCCATTCGCTGACCCTGGTCAGTCTCTGCCTGACCGTGGACGTTGGAACCCTAAGATAACGCAATGGTACCCCACACTCGATGGCGGCTTATCCTGAATGTTCTTAGCAGCTCCTAGGATTGCTAGAGTAGCAGTTTCCCTAATAAAGGGATCACATACAAAACTGTTGTGAATACTCTGGAGGCGACTTCTGAGCTGGGGCTCCCTCCAGTGGTTGCTGAGGGTAATGAACTAATTGCTGAATGGCCTTCAGCTGGCTTTGAATGGTCTGATATAAGTGACCTGAGTTCCCATCAGCTTTGCCGGTAATCAATTGTTCTTCCTGGTCTTGCTTGGAGCTCAGCTTGCATTTCTGCTCTCATTCAGATAAGTGATTTGCTGTATTTTTTCCTCTGGTTGGATTTTCCTTGCTGGTTTGCTGCTTGCAGTGGAATTCAGCCTGGTCCCCTGTTGGGACCTGGCGCTGCAATTGTGCTCATTTTGTATTTGCACTTTTGCTCTGTCCTTTATCACTTTTTATTTGCTGAATTGCTGGGTGTTACGCCAGAGATCTGATTTAGGTGGTAGAGATCGTGTGATCTCAGGTTTTTTTGTTAATCAGAAGTGTTGGTATTTTTGTCAGGGTTTTTTTGGGTTGCAGTCAGAATTCGTTCCTATACTTTTCTATCTAGACTGATTGGGCCCCAGCGTTTGCTCATTCTATTTTCTGTCTGTGTCCGTATTTTCTTCTTGTCTAACCGCCATTACATGTTTGGGGGCTTCCTATTTCATTGGGGGTTCTGCTACGGGGCAGATAGCTTTCATCTTTCTGCCTTTAGGTGTATCTATCTCTCTGACTGTGACGAGGCCTCTAGGATCACCGTAGGTACGCTCCACGGCTACTTCTAGTGTTGCGGTTAGTTTAGAGTCCTGCAATCCAATAGTTTCCAGCCTCTCTGGTGTATTGCTATTTTGCTATTTTTGCAATTTCTCCTCAGCTACTGAAACATAACACAAAACTACTACAACAAATACAAACAACAACAAAGTGAATGAATCCAAAAATGTCTATCACCAGCAGTTTGATATAGGAAAGATGTATATCTTCGTACAGTGTTAGCCAGTAGATAGAAAAATATTTAGACTTGAGAGTCCTCAGTGGTTGATACCTTTTAATGGCTAACTGAAAAGATGGTAACAAATTGCAAGCTTTCGAGACTACTCAGGTCTCTTCATCAGGCAAAGACTAAAACAAAAACTGAAGAATCACATATTTATACACAAGAGGACACAGGAATAATGCAATAGGTAAGACATGTGACGTGAAGCAGAACTGTCATTATGGCAGAGGGATGAACATAAATATTGGAACAGTTCATAGATAAGGAGTGAGAGTTTTATTGCCCTCTGATTGGGGTCTGGTATTGTGTTTTGATGCCCCCAGGTCAGAGAAGCAGATTCCTTAATTGATGTACACAGACATGAATCCATGTGACACGTTCATTCCAGCACTAAGAGTGTCAAAGGTCATCATAAGTTTATATTCCCAAATCTTTCTATCTTTCTCAGATTTGAAGTTAGCTTTTAATACCAGTAATTCCATATCCATCATGCTATGACCGGGCATACAAAAGTGTTTGGCCACAGGTAGATCCATTCTTTTTTCTCTTATTGTGTGGCGATGAGAATTCATCCTTGTTCTCAGTTTTTGCCCGGTCTCCCCCACATACAGACCCCCAGTTGGACATTTCGTACAAATAATTAGGTACACCACATTAGATGTGATGCAGCTGAAAGTACCTGGGATCTTGTAGTCCTGATGGGAGTTGGGGATCTTTATCTTGTCCGTGGTCATTATGGATGGACAGGTTTTGCACTTCTTCTGTTTGCAAGGAAAGGTTCCTGCAGCTGTTGGGGAGGACAGGGAGCTTCTGACAATAATGTTTCTTAGATTTGGGGGCTGCCTAAAACATAGTAGTGGGGGGTCTGGAAATATGGATTGTAATCGGGCATCTTTTTGTAGTAAAGGTTGTAGTTTCCGTGCAGCTCCCCTTAGCATCTCCAGATTTGGATTGTAGGTGACCACTAGAGGCACCCGGTTATTTTCTTCTTTAGCTTTGTAATGTAGCAGGTGATTCCTTGATATTCTGGTGGCTCTTGTAATTTGGTTCTCAATTGTTCTTGGATGGTAGCCCTGGTTCAAAAAGGTCTTTCTGAGGCGAATAAGGTGTTCATCTCTATCCATAGAGTTGGAACATATACGATTGTATCTGATGGCTTGGCTGTAGACAATAGAGTTTTTTATGTGTTTTGGATGGAAACTGTCCCATTTAAGGTATGTTGGACGGTCGATTGGCTTCTGATACAGGGATGTCTCTATTTCATTGTTCTTTAGCTTAATGGTGGTGTCTAAAAAGTTAATTTCAGTGCTGGAGTAGTTAAGTGTTAAGTTGATGGTGGGATGAAATTGGTTGAACTGTTCATGGAACGTCTTTAGCTGTTGTTCAGACTCCGTCCAGATGATTAAAATGTCATCAATGTAGCGGTAGTAGGCCCGAGGCCTGATGGGACATGAGGACAAAAATTCGCTTTCAAGCTTGGCCATGAAAAGATTTGCATAATGTGGAGCCATTTTACTTCCCATCGCTGTGCCAGTCTCCTGAAGATATATCTTGTTGTCAAATTCAAAGTAATTGTGGGTGAGGATGAATTTTGTGAGTTTCACCACAGAATCAGCATCATTCGCGGTGTTTCCCATGAAGACTTTGCAGGCATTTAATCCATCCTGGTGTGGGATATTAGAGTACAAACATTCTACGTCCATGGTGGCCAGGATGGTTCCTTCTGGTAAGGGACCTATTGCTGCTAGTTTATTCAGTAGGTCAGTTGTGTCCTGAATGTAGCTGGGTGTATCCTTTACCAGAGGTTTAAGAATACCCTCTACCCATCCAGATACCTGCTCAGTAAGGGTGTCCACACATGAAATAATCGGCCTCCCTGGATTCCCAGCTTTGTGGATTTTGGGAAGCATGTAAAACGTCCCTGTTCTTGGACTTTCTGGTATCAGGTCATCAGCTCTTATGGATTTGTCAGACAGACCATGCTTTCCAAAATCCACAAAGCTGGGAATCCAGGGAGGCCGATTATTTCATGTTAACTTATGGGACAGTTTTATAGGGTGGGTCGTTACTAAATCTGTGTACTTTTATTGTTTTTTTTTATTTACATGAAGAAATGAATTTATTGGGGAATATATATATTTTTTTCTTTATTTAGGAATTTTTTTTTTACACGTTATTTTTATTTTTTTACTTTTTTACTTTGTCCCAGAGTGGGACATCACTGTATAGAGGTGGATCGCTGATCTGACACTGTGCACAGCACTGTGTCAGATCGGCGATATCACAGGCACTGCAGCAGGCTTTTTCAGCGCCTGCTCTCAGCAGGCACTGAGAAAGCCGCCTCTCTGCAGGACCCGGAAGGACCCCGCAGCCGTCTTGCATCCAGGGTCCTGCAGGGAGGAAGCCCTCAGAACAGCGCGGTCACATCGCGCTGCTCTGAGGGTCTCAGGGAAGCACGCAGGGTGCCCCTTCCTGTGCGATGCTTCCCTGTACCGCTGGAACACTGCGATCATCTTGATCGCAGTATGTCGGGGGTTAATGTGCCGGTTGTAGTCCGTGACCGCTCCTGACACATAGTGCCGGGTGTCAGCTGTGATAATCAGCTGACACCTGGCCGCGATCAGCTGCGCTCCCCCCACGAGCGCAGCTGATCTCATATGACGTACTATTCCGTCCATGGGAGTTAAGTCCCAGGACACATGGACGGAATAGTACGTCTGATGGCAGAAAGGGGTTAATGAGAAAAAAATGAACTTTTTGAATTTACCAAATGGCTGCAATGAAACAAACAGTGAAAAATTTAAAGGGGTCTGAATACTTACCGTACCCACTGTACATGACAGGTTCCCTTTAAATGAGTATTTCATTTAAGTTCATTATCGGATAAACTAAACTAGATAACGCCTAAATCCTTGCCCCTGCCTCTTAATGAGCCTCTCCATCTGTATGTGTAGAATTAATAACTGATATGACATGAATTCTGAATGTCACCTGTAAAATCTGAGTTTCAGCATTATTTAAGGTGCTATGAAAATTGTCCATTGTGCAGGACCCAATGGATGTCAAATAGTTGATTGATATAGCCTGTATTAGACTTAGACAAAGAAAGAGCAATGTAATTGGTAATAATTGAAGTGTATTATGAAAGCCGCATATTCCCTATGGCTTTAACATCCAGTCTTGGTGAGAGTCCAGAATTATGTATATCAGAAATCAGTGTGAGCAAGTGAGGACTGCGGCGTTTCTCTCCCCCAGGGGCGAGCCGTCTATGTTTCCCTCACAGTTGCTAGGCAGCTGACACTTACACTACATTTGAGTAGGCTTCTTCTGATATGATATGTAAGCATACATACATAGCTTATAGTGACCTGTTCCCAAAGCCCGAGCTTGCAGAATGCAGCTTTATTTCTTTATTTCTGCCTGTATGATACATCTGGAAAGCTGTCTGTTCTGCACATTGCATCATTACACTAACAATAGGAACTTGGTCCCACATGGTCCAAGAAGAGGAAATGTTATTTCAAGGTCATGGACAGTACAAGTCTCTATTGATTTTAATCAAATCTCCGCAGCACAACATTTGGGCTAATGACTGTCCATCTTCTTTTCACAAGATCCGTAAGTGTCAGACGAGGGTAACAAGAACCCACAAATAACATTGACTCCGGGGGTCCCTCTGTTATAGCTACATAACATTATTCTCATTCACAAATGTACTTATACTTCTATATAATAATAAACTGGGGAATGCCACAAGAAAACAGCCTCACGGTCAATAAAAGATATAAACTTTATTGATAACAACATATAATCTTAAAAGAACAATGGTACGGGGAGAGGAATAATAGCAGAATTTGCACACATACACAAAATCAGGGCCTGTGATCAATGTGTTCAAAAATAATGCTTATAATCTAGGACAACTGTCCATACATTGCAAGGCATGGGGAATATATCCAAGGTAAGTACCGAGGTAAAGCATCATGGTATATAAAATAGTATCATATAAACTATCAGGACTGCTGTACAGTAGTTAGTAACTGCTATCAATATGCAGCAAACATAGATGACATGGTTAAATACAGCCCTAAAAAGATAGTTACCCCAGCCGACAGGAACACAAGATCATCAGGGACCCCGAACCCCGACGCGCGTTTCGGAGCCACGCAAAAGCTCCTTCCTCAGGGGGCGTGAGGGAAGACTGACAGTCCATCGCTCTAAATGTGCAGCGTCCCGGATGTGACGTTTTGCTCATTAGAACTTCACAGCAGCCGGAGACAAACACCGCCCGAACGTCACCACCCACCGCCGTGGAAACCACGAGATATGGGATAGGATGTCGGGGGAGGTGCGTCACCAGCAGCTGGAGTGACATGCGCAATAGCGCCAGGAAGTGTGATCCACCATATTAGCTACAGGCAAATTGCCCTAAATGAATTCCAGATCGCAAGCAACTAACTAGGTGCATAGTGAGGAAAATGTGGGGCCCCACATATCCGCACAGCACCGAGAGAGTGAGAGGCGACTGGAAATTATAACATACAATAAAGGCAAAATTATATAAAAATAGAAAATGAATAATATAAAGAAAATGCTATACAAGAAATGCTATACAAAAATTGACAATTACACACAACACAAAGGAATAATGCAGTAATATGTGAGCAAAAATGTTGGTAAAGAGAACATCCAACATACATTGTGAACTAATAATAAATGGATAAACCAAATTCTACCCATCAACCACTACATAACATATACAGTAAAATATAATAATATAACGGAACAACTGCAATACATAACAAAATACTAAAAAAACATAAACGACAAAAAACAGTTTGTGTAACATCATGGATGAATAGGTAGTCTCCTCAAACGAAATCGACTATTGAAGAAGATGATGTCAGACATTCAAATCCAAGACCTAAAGAAAAACTGTAAAAAAGAATTATTAATACAAAATATTAAAACCGCATAAAATACGTGTGCAGGGGTGCAGTCCCACTATAGGAAGATTCACACAAACGGGACAAATGATAAGTTCTCATTCAATCCATCTGGATGAATGGTACGTAGGGTCCAGATCCATCTGGTTTCTAACTGGCCTAATCTTTTGGTTGAATTTCCTCCTCTAATATTCATCTTGAGGGAGTCAATACCACGGACCCTCAACATAGACGCGTCACATTGATGATGCTCTCTAAAATGACGTGGTATAGTTTTAAGGGTGGATGTGTCTCTGCAGGTAGAAGCCGCCTGAATGCCAAGGACGTGCTCCCTAACACGTACCTTCAGTTGTCTAGTTGTGAGACCCACATAAATGAGATCACAAGGACAAGTGGCATAGTATATTACAAATCTAGATGTGCAGGTAATGCGTTGTTTAATATTGTACACCACACTACCATCTGAGTTTTTAAATGAGGTACATCTATCTATGTTAGGGCAGGCTATGCATTTGCCACATGGTACACATCCACCCATAAGAGGAGCACCGTCAAGGAAAGTAGTCTTTACAGGAGGGACATAATGGCTCTGAGTAAGGCGATCACGCAGATTTTTGGCCCTCCTATAGGTAATGGATGGACAGTCTGGGAGAAATTTTTTAATGACACTATCAGCTTTTAATATGGGCCAAGCCCTATCAAGGGCAGCTTTCATCATTTGAAATTGCGGATGGAAAGTTGTGATGAATCTCGGCATGCCAGCATTACTCATGTCGCGAGAAGTTCTTTTATACAGTAAATCACTGCGACATGAATGCTTCGCCCTATGATAGGCCTTTTTGATAGCACGTGCACTATAGCCACGGGATAAAAATCTGGAACGAAGTTCACTTGCTCGAATTTCAAAATCACTGTCTGTGGAGCAGATCCGGCGGAGCCGTAAAAACTGCCCCACAGGAATGGCCCTAATGATGTGTCGTGGGTGACAGGAGGAGGCGTGCAACAAAGTGTTAGTAGAAGTCCTTTTACGGAAGATGTCGGTCTGGACAACACCATCGATGCCTTTTTTTATAGTAACGTCAAGAAAATCAATAGACTGAGTGTCCCACACCGGGGAAAGATAGATATTAAGATCATTGCTGTTCAATAGGGAAACAAATTGCACAAGGTCAACAGATGTGCCCTGCCAGACAAAGAAGATATCGTCGATATACCGTGCCCAAAATAGGACACGATCAATCGACCCCTGTTTGTCCGACAGAAAGAGATCCCTCTCCCACAGCCCCAGGAAGAGGCATGCGTAGGGTCGACGGGATGTGTTTAGAGAGTGAGACTCTGTTGGCTTCAGTTGATGTTGAATCCCTATATACCAACATTAGACATGTTGATGGTCTTCGTGCCACCAAATTCTTCTTATCTACCTCCAACATCCCAGAGGGATTGAGGGATCTCATCCTGGAGCTACTGGAGTTCACTCTCACACACAATTTTTTTGTGTTCAAGGGATCCTTCTACCTGCAGCTCCAGGGGACTGCGATGGGCGCGGCCTTTGCGCCCGCTTACGCATGCCTCTTCCTGGGGCTGTGGGAGAGGGATCTCTTTCTGTCGGACAAACAGGGGTCGATTGATCGTGTCCTATTTTGGGCACGGTATATCGACGATATCTTCTTTGTCTGGCAGGGCACATCTGTTGACCTTGTGCAATTTGTTTCCCTATTGAACAGCAATGATCTTAATATCTATCTTTCCCCGGTGTGGGACACTCAGTCTATTGATTTTCTTGACGTTACTATAAAAAAAGGCATCGATGGTGTTGTCCAGACCGACATCTTCCGTAAAAGGACTTCTACTAACACTTTGTTGCACGCCTCCTCCTGTCACCCACGACACATCATTAGGGCCATTCCTGTGGGGCAGTTTTTACGGCTCCGCCGGATCTGCTCCACAGACAGTGATTTTGAAATTCGAGCAAGTGAACTTCGTTCCAGATTTTTATCCGTGGCTATAGTGCACGTGCTATCAAAAAGGCCTATCATAGGGCGAAGCATTCATGTCGCAGTGATTTACTGTATAAAAGAACTTCTCGCGACATGAGTAATGCTGGCATGCCGAGATTCATCACAACTTTCCATCCGCAATTTCAAATGATGAAAGCTGCCCTTGATAGGGCTTGGCCCATATTAAAAGCTGATAGTGTCATTAAAAAATTTCTCCCAGACTGTCCATCCATTACCTATAGGAGGGCCAAAAATCTGCGTGATCGCCTTACTCAGAGCCATTATGTCCCTCCTGTAAAGACTACTTTCCTTGACGGTGCTCCTCTTATGGGTGGATGTGTACCATGTGGCAAATGCATAGCCTGCCCTAACATAGATAGATGTACCTCATTTAAAAACTCAGATGGTAGTGTGGTGTACAATATTAAACAACGCATTACCTGCACATCTAGATTTGTAATATACTATGCCACTTGTCCTTGTGATCTCATTTATGTGGGTCTCACAACTAGACAACTGAAGGTACGTGTTAGGGAGCACGTCCTTGGCATTCAGGCGGCTTCTACCTGCAGAGACACATCCACCCTTAAAACTATACCACGTCATTTTAGAGAGCATCATCAATGTGACGCGTCTATGTTGAGGGTCCGTGGTATTGACTCCCTCAAGATGAATATTAGAGGAGGAAATTCAACCAAAAGATTAGGCCAGTTAGAAACCAGATGGATCTGGACCCTACGTACCATTCATCCAGATGGATTGAATGAGAACTTATCATTTGTCCCGTTTGTGTGAATCTTCCTATAGTGGGACTGCACCCCTGCACACGTATTTTATGCGGTTTTAATATTTTGTATTAATAATTCTTTTTTACAGTTTTTCTTTAGGTCTTGGATTTGAATGTCTGACATCATCTTCTTCAATAGTCGATTTCGTTTGAGGAGACTACCTATTCATCCATGATGTTACACAAACTGTTTTTTGTCGTTTATGTTTTTTTAGTATTTTGTTATGTATTGCAGTTGTTCCGTTATATTATTATATTTTACTGTATATGTTATGTAGTGGTTGATGGGTAGAATTTGGTTTATCCACTTATTATTAGTTCACAATGTATGTTGGATGTTCTCTTTACCAACATTTTTGCTCACATATTACTGCATTATTCCTTTGTGTTGTGTGTAATTGTCAATTTTTGTATAGCATTTCTTGTATAGCATTTTCTTTATATTATTCATTTTCTATTTTTATATAATTTTGCCTTTATTGTATGTTATAATTTCCAGTCGCCTCTCACTCTCTCGGTGCTGTGCGGATATGTGGGGCCCCACATTTTCCTCACTATGCACCTAGTTAGTTGCTTGCGATCTGGAATTCATTTAGGGCAATTTGCCTGTAGCTAATATGGTGGATCACACTTCCTGGCGCTATTGCGCATGTCACTCCAGCTGCTGGTGACGCACCTCCCCCGACATCCTATCCCATATCTCGTGGTTTCCACGGCGGTGGGTGGTGACGTTCGGGGCGGTGTTTGTCTCCGGCTGCTGTGAAGTTCTAATGAGCAAAACGTCACATCCGGGACGCTGCACATTTAGAGCGATGGACTGTCAGTCTTCCCTCACGCCCCTGAGGAAGGAGCTTTTGCGTGGCTCCGAAACGCGCGTCGGGGTTCGGGGTCCCTGATGATCTTGTGTTCCTGTCGGCTGGGGTAACTATCTTTTTATAGGGCTGTATTTAACCATGTCATCTATGTTTGCTGCATATTGATAGCAGTTACTAACTACTGTACAGCAGTCCTGATAGTTTATATGATACTATTTTATATACCATGATGCTTTACCTCGGTACTTACCTTGGATATATTCCCCATGCCTTGCAATGTATGGACAGTTGTCCTAGATTATAAGCATTATTTTTGAACACATTGATCACAGGCCCTGATTTTGTGTATGTGTGCAAATTCTGCTATTATTCCTCTCCCCGTACCATTGTTCTTTTAAGATTATATGTTGTTATCAATAAAGTTTATATCTTTTATTGACCGTGAGGCTGTTTTCTTGTGGCATTTCTCTGTATTATGTACAGCTGGTCGCTATATGTCCATATATAATATGCATACTAGTAGGTCCCACACAGTTGGATATATTCAACCTCTATATGCAGTATGATGTCCACATCTTTCTTATATTGAATAATAAACTGGGTAGTTCATAAAGTGAATGATGAATGAGATGCTGCCTTTGTCTGTACATAGCAAATCAAGTGTATTTTGCCAACTACTGCTCATATGGAGGGGTGGGCAGTCCACTACTTCCATTGGCCCACTGGGAGATACACTGCTCCCCAGTGGAACCAGTCCAAGTTTGTCAATGACAAGAATTATGGATTATTTATCATCTGTTTGATATGTATAAAAAAAAAAGTATAAAAAAAAGCACAGCAGCACTCTGTGAATGCCAAGACATATAATGTCAATGGAAATAACAACTTCCAAACGCTTTGTCCCTCAGTAAGATGTACTTACAAAAAAAGCGAAGGTTCTTAGCGCATAAATTGACCAATTCATGTGTGCCTGTCAACCACGGCAAGGCGATACTTCCCTGACAGGTCCTATAATAACCCTTCCATATCCTACTGTACATGTCACTTTCGGGCTAAAAAACCTAAAATAATGGACAAACCTGTCTCTCTTGGGTTACAAGTCTACAATTTGAATGGGCAAGTAGAACTGTTTGAGAACACCTGCAGGTCAATGGGGGCATCTGTTTGATGGATATATTAAGTTTTTGGCTTTTTTTAATTTGGATCTCTCAGAATTGTTTTTTTCCCGAGAAGAATCGAGCAGCCTGCTATGTTATTCAGGGAGTCAAAGACTAATGATGGAAGTGAGGGCAGAGGTTTTGTGTGTATGGCATTTCACTTGTTAGTGCAGCGGTTTGATCTTCAGAGCTGCTGATCTTTCTGTAAAAGACTTTAAGGGCCTGCCTTCTCAGAAAAACCTCTGTCCATGTCTATGGATACCATAAAGGAACATCCTCCCACTCAGGGTCCCTCTCCTTAGTGAAAGTGGAAAGATGCTGCACAGAGATCTCATGTTGACTTTATGCTGCATATAAAGCTTATAGCAACCGGAAAGCCAGGAGTCAGCCCAGGGATCGGCCTCAAGAACGGGCTTCTCCCAGGTGGACACCACCTTTTAGGCAATTCTTTTGGAGACTATGGAGAATTTTCTTTTTCCACCTTTTTGAGTGAAGCTGCATATTCAGAAACACGTCCTGCGGTGTCTTCTCCTCCCCCCCTCCATGTCTCCTTCTCTGGTGCATGTCACTCCTGTATTCATGTCTGGTGCCTTCTGCTCCTGTTTGTATTAGTGTCGAAATGGAAAACACTCCTACAGTAAGGAGCGATCACGTGGCCTATACCTTGCACATATACCTTGGGATCTACAGTATGCCGCTAGCAGTGCTTTAATAGCGCGTCCAGAGAAATATTTTTATGTTAATTTTTTTTTTTAAATAACCAGCTAGAGATCCACATCAACATCACGTGCTGCTAATTATAAGTGATATTTTACAGTTAATAAGTATCTGCCTGCATATATATAGGCCTGGGATTGTTCTTTGTCAGTTCTTCATAACATTTGTAGCTTTAGATATCATGTGAGTTGTATGAAAGATTTTTTGACGTTTAAGTCATCTTCATTATATTTGCATCATTTTGTGTTATTTGTCAATGTTTTGTCAATTCTGCTACAGGAAATGCAAAATGATTAAAATAAGACATAGAAAGTATTAGTGGAAGGCCACCAGAGAGATTTTTTTTCTAGATCCAAAGTTTTGGATGGGGTTCAGGTTCTGGTTCAGGTGCAGTTCTGGTACCTGAACCGAATTTTGGACTAAACTTGAGGTTGGGTGCCAGAACCCAAACTTCTACAAGTCTGGTCCTCCCTAATTACAAATACTGAACGTGTGCACATGGCCTAACAGTGTAACTACTAACACAAGGGTTAATGCTCTGGAGTTATGAAGGAAGCAAGCTTGTTACATAATCTGCAATTTGTTATCAGTACCAGAACAGGCAGGGTTAAAATTATCTCTTTAAAAAAAAAATGGTTTGGGGGTTTGGGCAGCTCCAGGTAATCCTTGTTAATACCCTTCTGCATAAGAGATCCTAAGCTCTTCATTGGCTGCAGCGTACGGTGGAGGAAAAGAAAAAGCTCCCCATATTTGCAATGGGTTGGTCCCCGGAGTGGGGCACGGAGGACCCCTTGTGAGTAGTGGATAGTGGTGGAGGTGGCGGTGAGGTGTGACACAGGTAGGGAGCTAAATGGCTGTGTGTAGGTATAGCAAAGGCCACAGCTGGGAGGCAGAGAGCTGAGAAATAGAGGGAAAAGCCATCTTGTATGTGTGTGTATTCCTGGGAGAGGGAGGAGGAGGAGAAGGAGGGATGGACTGCTGGCTCATAGGCTCTGGCAGCTGCTGCATGCATAGTGGTGCTTCTTTCACTGGCTTTCAGCAGTCATGAATCATTATGAGCCCAGTACAGGCATAGCTAGCCCTCCAGATCAGCTGCTGGTGCCTCTGTCTGCTTGGATATAAATGGACACCAGACAGTGTCTCCTCTGCAGAACCCCTCCAGTGCAAGGTAAGATGTCATTTCTGGACCCTCCTGTCTCAGCATTGTGGAAACTTGCATGCATCTTGCTCTGACCATTCTGCCCCCAACCAGACCTGTAAGCAGGCAGGGGTAGCCAACTTGGCCGGCACTACCGAGCCCCCTTTCTGAATGAGAGGCCTCAGTAGTAGTGTGTGACACTATGGTTAAAAGCCTGCAGTATTTACGGGGGGTTACGTTATCCCGCACTTTAATATTTGAATGATCTTCCCAGTTGAAATGTTAGGGTCCCTTACCCCACCCTGACGTCTAATATTACAGGATGGATTCCCCTCCTGTCCTGCCACCTTGTGATAGCAATAGTGACACTCACTGAAAAGGAAAGCCATAAAATAGGTAAACCCATGAGTGACCTTGAGCATGCCATGTTATCTCCTTTGATGCTTTAAAATAAGGCAGCAGCGGTCTAAGAAGGGTTAATAACTGCATGAATAAATGAAGCCCTGGAATATACAGACAATGTACATGGAGCTCATTGATAAAGGCCTTACCCCTACACCTAGTCCTGGAGCTGGTATCTTGGGGCACAGTGCTGAGGAGATCCCTCAGGGCAGCTGACCTGTCGTCTCCATTAACCAGTTCCCTGCCTTATATAGTGCCGTATGTTAAGCCTATGTGTTGGTTGGCGGTAGGTAGAAGTAGAAATGTGTGCGGTATATAGATGCGGTCCCATATTACAGCACCATATACTTCACATCACCGCTCCAGACCTCTCATTCATAGAACAGGCAGGTACGTCACTATGGATCTTCTATGGGATGCACCTGATCTCTGCAGGATCAGCCTCCAGATATATCTGCTCCGAAAAGATATTCTGCTTCTATCGGTACAAATAAGGAATTGCTGGAATTTGCCCAATATGCACCACAGAGATTTTGCCGAGTGAATGAGTTTTAATGTTGTGCCAAGGCGGACTGCAGTGTCTGGAAATGGTACCTCTGTGTAAAGTTAGATATGGATTTCCCAAAGGTGTGTTCCAGAACTGGGATCTGACACATCTGAACCAGCAGACTGTGGCACTGAGGAGCCAAGTATCCTGCAATCCTCGGGAGTTTCCAGCATCATCTTTTCCTATTGAGATTTATTGAGAACTAGAACCTGACGCAGAACAAACGTTGCATACAGAATGAGATTGGAACATTTTCCACCCAAAACCGAACAGCAATTTTTTTTTGCAAAACTGGTATCAGTGCTCAAAACTGTTTTGGTTGTCGTTTTTTGGTTACTAGCTTCCGTGGAGGAAGTTAGTAAATGGCAATCAATATGGATGCACTTCCTGCTGTACCTTTTACCAAATGGGAAAGCTGAGCATTGAGAAGGTACAAGATCTTATACATTTTACATATGGCTAGGAAAATGCAAATCTACAAAATGTGTAGTTTGGCCACTGTCGGCTATAGTTTTACGATGGGTGGGGAAACCTAAGGTGGTACTGTGTATATTACAGGTACTGTTGTGATGGATACAGAAAATGACTACCTGTATATAGTCATTGGCACTTTGGCTCACAATTAAAGTTAATTACCAAAAATTCTAATATAGTTGGACACAGCTCAGTGAGAAAGTCCCAATATCTAAAAAGGCTACACAGACGTAAGTATCCACACATTTAATGTTGGGAAAAGACAATACTTTAATATCAACAATTGATTGATAACAAGAAACACAATTTAAAAACTGATAAAATTGGCCAAAGACAAAAAAGATCATGGCCCAAGCTCCAGAATCCAGTTACCCTTGGCGGTCAGCACCATCTTACACCTGTATAAGGCCGGGGTCACACTTGCGACTGTAAAGTGAGAAACTTGCGCTAGTCTCTCGCCTCAATACCCGGCACTGCCACCGGCACTCGGGACCGAAGTGTGTGGCTGCATGTATTTTTATGCAGCTGAACGCTCCTGTCCGAGTGCCGGCGGCAGTGCCGGGTATTGAGGCGAGAGTCTCGCGCAAGTTTCTCGCATTGCAGTCGCAAGTGTGACCCCGGCCTAATAGTCAAAAGTCACGACTGGATACGTGCTGCCAACTTCTGTACCATCCTGCTAGTGCATTGGTAATCTGATCTGGTCTTGGTAAGGCTGTTATTTTTTTCTGTGCAGCAACTCTAAGGCCGGGGTCACATAAGCGTATATTGTCTCGTGCAACAGTATCAGGGCCGATTATGCAAATGACACTCAGCTCAAACTCTGTCAGGCTTCGATCCGAGTGTCAGTTCATTGTGATCAGATTTTGTCACATGAGAGAATTGCAGCACAAGTGCGGAGGAGACGGAGAAAGTAAATTTTCCATCTCCTCCATTGCCAGCGTCCGCAGTATGACATCCGAGTGCAGTCCGATGTTTAACACGCACCCACAGACTTGTATGATTGGATGCGATCCGATTCTCACATGCAGTTGTAGCATGCCGAATGGGCATGAGAAAGCAATTGCATATCTGAGCTGCCCCATAGAATAACACTGGGCCGAGTGCAATCCGATAGAACATTGCATAGCACTATGCCATAATATACTCTCGCGTGAGCGAGCCCTTACACAGCCTCCAGCAGTCTTCTCTAGATCTGCTCTGCCAAGCTTCTTGTATCCTTACCCTATCCTACACATTGAAAGTTTGTAATGGCAGAGCTAGCACCTAATGACTCTAGGAACTACGGTTTACACCAATAACACAACCTTATAATGCCAACAGAGACAACTCTTATCTAGATCAAAATGCTGAATTAGAAATGACACATCCTCAAGGCTGATGCTCCTCTATGACAGCGCAGAGTCTCCTGGCCTTCAGAGAGTCATCGCATGCGGCCTCCATATGGCATCTCATGAAACGTCTGCGTGTCTCTATATGGAATCAAAGGCACAGAAAAGTGCAGTATGGCCCAAACACTTCTAGAAGTTCCATGCTATGGCTTGACACAAGTCTAAGCAACAGTTGTGTGCTTGTGGACCAGCTTTTAACTTAAAGGAGTATACACTATAAAGCTCATTTTCTTTTGTGTAATATATAAAAAGTAACCTACATACTTGTATTTCATCTTCTGTATTGCAGAAGTTGTATTGTTACAACAGGTTGCCATAGATTCTGTACTACTTTGCTCACTAAAGTATGAGTATGGTTAGTATTGTCTTAGCCTGTTAGTGCTATACAGGCAATTAAATTGATTTTATTCTTTCCATCATGTCAGGGAAGGTCACACATCCCTGTATTTCTAGCATGTCGCTGTGTATCTAACAGAGAAGTTTCATCCCTACCACTACCCTACCCATTGCATTTTATACCATATGCGTAAGAGCGAAAGGGTAAGGCATTTAGATTTTTGGAGTAAAGAGCTAGGAAAGTGGCCAGAGCGCACGCAGGTAGTCTTATCTATTCTCCTTACCCTGCAGAACAGAGGGAGACCTGACAAGACTACCTACACACGTACAACCAACCAAGGAGCTTCTTGGGCTAGGAAGCTGCAAACCTGATGACATATATGACACAGGGACACAGCTGTAGGAGCTCTTGGTGCCTTGCAATGTCGCTAGCATGGGAGACAAAATGTAGATTCAGAAGCCAAGGCTATGAGAGGCAGATGGGCTACATCGGGACTACTACTGTAAAAGATTACATACATGTTATTAGAAACACATGATGTGAAAAAGTAGACGTTTGCAGAAATAAAAAAGGAAAGCATTGAAAATACGATTCTGGGTGCTTACAGGTTGTCTTACCTAGTTTACATCATTGTAACAGGAGTCATATGCCCACTTTAGCTTCTGCACAGAAAAAGCATTGGTAAAAGTGAGGGTTAGAAAAGGAGGAAGGAGCCTGCAGTCAAAGCCATGGAACGTACAGGAGACATGATTCTAAAACTTTATTAAAGAGAACCTATTAGGAGGTTCTGAGAATCAAGGGGAGACCGGCCTCTCTCCCTCTTTCTCTTCCAACCTCCAGTCAGTGACTGACAGTTCACTATTCTCTGTGAACTACTCCCCTGCCGGAGATCTCATGTAGGCACCTTCATTCCTGGGGGTGGCAGTAAGGTCCTGATAACGTTGCGAGAGCCAGACTATCGATCTGCGGGAGAGTGGATCACAGAGAATACTGAACTGTCAGTCACTGACAGGAGGCCGGCGGCGGGATGATAAAGAGGAAGCGAGGCCGGAAAGCTGTAAGTGCAGGCAAAGGCCCCTGTACTTGCAAACTCATTTGAATAAACATTTGTTGAGCGGTTTATAGAAAATGGAGAACAAACTTATAATACAAAGGTATGGATATCATCAATAGTTCTGATGTTGTACATAAATTACGCTAGTTAAGGGTCTAAAAACCCACTGATAGGTTCCCTTTATTAAAGGGGATATTTGGGACTTTAAAAAAAATTGTGCCTAAACACTAACAGTCATGTAGTTGCTAACAGAGGCAACCACCTGCCTGTTGTACCGATTGCCAGTCATTGAGCGCTCCTGCTGGAGGTTTAGCTGCTCCCTGTAAACAGAGCAGCGATTTCTTTTCCTGTTAACAGGTTGGGACCACTAGCATCATGCTGATTGACAGCCAGCTTCCCCCAATTAGGTAGAGGTGAGCCGGCTGTCAATCAGCATGACACAAGTAGTCCTGCCCTGTCATCGGGAAAAGAAACTGCCACTCTGCTGATGTGACGTCAGCGGAAGTCTCGCACCGCTCTGTGCCAGCGGCACCGAGCTCAACAGACAGGTAGGTAGCAACTACCTGACCATTAGTTCTTAGGCAGCTTTTTTTTTTTAAGTACCTGATATCCCCTTTAATGTGCAAGTTTGGGAAAAAATGTTGAGCAGTGGGAACGCTGCTTTAAATTGATATTTTTATCTTAGTAAATGATGGTATATGATTAGGATATGCCATCATTTAACGATTGCTGGGTCTACTACTGATTCTCAAAAAGAAGGAACCATAACACTGTTCCAGTGCTGTGCCCTTGTCACAGTTACTTACAGCTCAGCACTACTTCAGGCTTGCTGACTGTTCAGGGAACTGCAACTGGCGCCAATAGCCGAAATAGAGACTGACTGCTGCTCGTGGTTGGGAAGAAGAACCATCAAGCAGAAGCAGCACTGAAGCAGAGATGCTGCCTTAAAGGGAAACTGACACAACCAGACATGCTATTTACCTGCAGATATAGGGGAAATATTCAGGTAAACAGTGTATAAATCCTACTTAGCTGACTTAATGGAGCAGCGGCTACAGGGAGAAAATTAAGTTTTTATTTTTCCCTGCAGCTTCTAAATATCAGGGTGGTGAAGGGAGCTGTTACAGTCAACGCTCAGTACACATGTAAATCATGTACCGAGGGTGTTATTCTGGATATGGCGGAGTCACAGATGAGAAAATAACTAATTTCCACACAGCCCACTGTCAGTAACTATTTTACTTAGAAACGAAGAAAACGCATTAAACAAATTTTTTCCAGAAGGCTATATCCACTGTGCTGGGCAGCTCGGCACCCAAGATAACTGTTTTTGCTATTTACTCTATGGGAATTTACCTGTTGACGTGCCCATCTGAACCGACCGCCGTTACCTTATTACACCCTGAGCGCAAACTGGTTTAATTAAGTGAGTGCAAAGCATGGTCTCACCTGCAGTCTAGCACAGGGGCTCACAATCTTAAGAATATTTATATTTCTATTCCTATTTCTGAACCAAACGTTCCCCTCCCGTCCCCGTATAAACTCAAGAAACTAGAGGAAAAGTCTGTCCTCGACTATATGGAGAATATTACAGAATTAACTCAACATATCAGCGAGGGTGTCGTGGACAAAGTCTATTGGAGCTGAATCACTGCTCCACCTTATAATGTCCCACAGGTAGACTCCTCTTCCAGCAGAACAGAGAGGAAAACACAAGTCCTTCCTGGAGTTCACTGTGTGCTGTGTCAGCACCTATGTAGCATGACATCCTTAGTTACTGAACAGCATGAACACGTAGTGGCAAATCCAGGGTTTCTGGATGTTGATTCAGGTAGGTAAACGTGGTCCCTAAAGCCAATATACCTAACCCACTTACTAAAGGCTTAGTTGTGGCTTTTTGTCTCTTGGTGCCAAAATACGTATATTGTGTTGCGTGCACGTTTACTTAGTGCGCTATCGCAGTGGGCTTTTAGTGTTTCTTACCACGGGGTCTGCTCCAAACGACACAGTCCGTACACGCAGATGGATCAGGAGCTCTTCCAGCCCGGGAGCAATACCGAGAAAACTTGTGCTTGATGCGGCACCTGGGTCCTTTCTGTTTTTTAACAGCTTTTACAACAGGAATTCCCTCGCATCCGGACAGGTTCGGATACCGGTTCAGTTCAGCCTCAATCTGCCGCTGCTCTTTACTCAGAAGGGTGCTGTCATGAGGGATTTTCACCACATCCTTCTCCAGCACAACCTTATACACTCCTCATTCCTGTAGTCCCTGCTCAAGATGGCCACCTTCAACTCTCAGTCGCACTTCAGTTTTCCAACTGGCGCTGGGGGCGGTTCAAATTGGTTTTATCCCTGTATGCCAACTGACATACAGGTGACAGGCATATGAATCCGCAAATCGCTGTCGTCTAGTGGCCAAAACATCATTAATTATAAAGAAACAAATCTATTGACAACAAGTACACAGATTATTCAGGAGTGAGTATAATTACATTTCTCTTCAATTATACCGCCCTGGTGAGCCAACACACATCTCACACACAGTAAGTGCGCTGTAATGGCTTCAAGGCACTTTCAATGTCAGCCTTACTGTGTAATGAGTGGGGACTCTAACCGCTTCCTGCATCACTCCGATGAGTGGAAGCGAGCGGCTGTAGGGAAAATAAAGCTTTATTTTTTCCCTGTATCTGCGGCTCCAGTAAACGTGCTACATCAGATTTAAACACTGCGATACTTATCTACTGGTAAGTTGTTATTCTGGGAATGACAGGTTCCTTTTCATTAACAGGACAATGAGGTCCCCATAAGTCAGAATGCCAGCAATCAGTAACCGATACTTACTGAAATGGGAATATCCCTTTAGGTTTTTTTGCAGTACATTTCTTGAAAGTTAAAGAGGATCTATCACTACTTCTGGTTTAGTAGATTGTTAATGCAGTAACAACCGTGAAACGTTTATTAGATCTCTGCATTCTACCTCTGTTCGGCTGTCACGGGTGTGTCGCCACGAAGATCGTCACGATTACACAGCCTGACTTCTCGCAGCTGAGTTTTTGGTGCTTTGTATTTTTCGGCAGTGAGGGAGTTAATTCTCTCTCGCTGTGCTAGATGAGGCCCAGCCTCGCCCAGCTGCAGTCAATGCTGCAGAAGTGGGACTCCTTCAAATACCTGCCAGTCTGTTAGGGAAGTTGTCGGTGAAAGCATTCCTTGCAGACAAACAGAGCGGCTTGTGGTATTTTGGAGTTTGGAGTGAAGTGTACTTTGTGTGGTTTTTTCCCTTCCTCGCTTTATTATTTATCTCCTTACCCGTTGGTGTTCCCTCTGTTGTTGTGGTGCGAGTTTTTGTATGCAAGGTGTTTTTTTGGTTTTCCCCTTGTACTTTCTCGTTCGTCTAGTACTGTGTGTTGGCTTATATTATCCTGTCCCCTGTTTTTGTGATCGGGGTCCTTCTCAGGACTAGATTACTGAGGTTCAGGGATCCTCAGGAGATAGGGGTTACGCTGGCGGCCTGGACCTCTGTACCCTTAACAGTACCTCCAGGTAGAGGGATTAGTTAGGGCCCCAGCTTAGGGTCAGCTTAGGCCCCTGACCTCCTGTACGCAGAGACTGCGTGACATTTTCACCGACCGACAAAAGATTCTCTCCAGCTACCATGGATCCAGTAGCCAGTCTTGCTCGGCAGTTGCAGAGTTTGTCCATGGAGCTGGCGGACGTTAAGTCCAAGGTTTTGTATCCCCCGGAGCAAGCCGGACCAGAATCTAAAGTAGCTCTCCCTGACAGGTTCACTGGGGGGGGGACAAGTTTTTTGTTTTCCGGGAGGCATGTAAATTGTACTTCATTCATCGGGGAGTGAAGAACAAAGGGTGGGAATTATCATCTCGCTCCTACAAGGGGACCCACAATCATGGGCGTTCTCTCTTCCCCCGGGCTCCCCGGCTCTCCAGTCAGTGGATAGGTTTTTTGTTGCTCTGGGTCTCGTATATGATGACCCGGATCGGATCTCCCTTGCTGAATCTAAGTTACGTAGGATCCAGCAGGGAGATCGTCCGGCGGAGGAATTCTGTTCGGAGTTCCGTAGGTGGGCCACGGACACCCAGTGGAATGACCCGGTTTTTAGGAGCCAGTTTTGTCAATGTTTATCTGACAAATTAAAGGATGTGTTGGCACAGTATGACCCTCCCGCGTCACTGGAAGCCGCTATGGCCCTTGCTATTCGCATTGACAGATGGCTTCGGGAGAGGTGTGGGGTAACTTCGCCCCCTGTGATGACTCCACCTTCTTCAAGGGTCCCTTATATGGAGGTTCCCCTGGTCAGTCCAGAGGAGCCTATGCAATTAGGAGGGACATCATTTCGGGGGAGGGGACCGGCGGTGCGTCACAAGACAGGAAGGTGTTTCTTCTGCGGGAGAAATGGACATTTTATTGGGGGTGTCCATCCCGTCCTTTGCAGAATAAAGGGTCGTCGGAAAACTATTGATCCCAGGTTGTGTGGTGGACGGCAATCTGGGAGTAGGTATTTCGTCCCTAGGTTCGTCTCAGTTTCTCGTACCGGCGGAGGTGGTGGTGGTACGAGAACTGAGAGGATATCTGTTCTTCTGGATAGTGGGCCAGGGCTAATCTGGTGGACGCTCGGTTTGCCCGGGTTCAAGGTATGCAATTGAGTGTGTTGGCTAAACCCATCCCCATATTCTCGATCGACGCCAGGCCTCTCGGTCAGGGAAGTTTTTTGCAAGCTGTGCATAACGTAAAACTTCAAGTAGGAGCGATACATAAAGAACTGTTGTCTTGTTACGTGTTGGAGGGTCTTCCCACTCCTATAGTGTTGGGCCTTCCTTGGTTAACTAAGCATAACCCTGTTATTAATTGGCAATCCAGAGAGATAAGCCAATGGAGTGAATTCTGTAATAAAAACTGCATGAATACGGTCATCGGTGCAGTCACTCCTAGGGTCTTACCTCCATTTCTGGCGGACTTTGAGGATGTATTCTCGGAGAAAGGGTGTCAGGAACTACCTCCTCATCACGTGTATGACTGTTCTGTAAAACTGCTCCCTGAGGCCAAGTTACCTAAATCTAGGTTGTATAACCTATCTGGTCCAGAGAGGCAGGCCATGAAGGATTATATTTCTGAAAGTCTGGCTAAGGGGCATATTAGACCTTCATCTTCCCCGGTGGCCGCGGGGTTCTTCTTTGTGAAGAAGAAAGATGGAGGCCTACGCCCTTGCCTGGATTTCCGTGAACTTAATCGGATTACGGTCCGAGATCCGTATCCCCTCCCACTTATTCCCGATCTCTTCAATCAGATCGTGGGCGCCAAATGGTTCTCTAAGTTGGATCTCAGGGGGGCGTACAATCTGATTAGGATGAAGGAGGGGGATGAGTGGAAGACGGCGTTTAACACTCCGGAGGGGCATTATGAGAACCTTGTCATGCCATTCGGTCTGACTAATGCCCCGGCGGTGTTCCAACACTTTGTAAATGACATTTTTCGCCACCTGGTGGGACAGTTTGTTGTCATATATCTGGATGATATCTTAATTTACTCGCCGGATCTTGTGTCTCATCAGGAGCATGTTAGGCAGGTGTTACAGATCTTGCGGGATAATAAACTGTACGCCAAATGGGAAAAGTGTGTGTTCGCCGTACAGGAACTCCAGTTTTTAGGCTTCCTGGTGTCAGCATCCCGGTTTTCGTATGGACCCTGGGAAAGTGCGGGCAGTTCTTGAGTGGGATCTGCCAGAGAATCTTAAGGCACTACAACGTTTCCTGGGGTTTGCTAATTATTACCGGAAATTTATTCGTAATTTCTCGTCCATGGTTAAACCTCTCACAGACATGACAAAAAAAGGGACGGATTTTTCTAGGTGGTCTGACAAGGCTTGTCAAGCATTCTCCTCCTTGAAAAAATGTTTTGCCTCGTCACCCATACTCATTCAA